>CM042228.1:21216683-21556683 GCA_023566465.1 Cottus gobio | reverse complement strand
AGAGCCTGAGTTATCCTGGACATAGAGCCTGAGTTATCCTGGACATAGAGCCTGAGTTATCATGGACATACAGCCTGAGTTATCATGGACATAGAGCCTGAGTTATCATGACATAGAGCCTGAGTTATCATGGACATAGAGCCTGAGTAAGCATGGACATAGAGCTAAATATAATTATAATACTTTTATTTGATATAGCACTTCTCTAAATACTCAAAGATGCTTGACCATTCACATTCTTAGTGTTGTGTGATTATACAGTGAATAAAATAACCCTCCTACATGTTTCACACTGTCCCTTTACATTCTGCATCTCTGTACTCTATACTGTTTGTGCGGGGAGACGAATGAACCAGCGTTTATATGTACGGTGGCTCTGAGCGCTCAAACCACTCCGGTGTGAAACAACACAGAAAGTCAAACCTGTTTAGGAAACTTTAATGCTGGAACAACGTGTGAAGCCTGTGGAGACGTGATTGACACAACATGAGGTTGTATTTAACATGTTTGGATGAAAAATACAGACGTCAATCACACTGGATGAGTCCTTCAGCAGAAGGACACCAGGAAAGTGAGTTGTTGCCATGACTACTCAATCCTCTCCAGTAGGACTTTAGCAATAGACCCATCCGATGTGTTCAGGGCCCACATGGGGCCCGTGTTGTGAGGATCTCATGTGAGCCTGGCTGGATGGGCCAATCAGAAGCAGTCCCATCACAAAGACCTTGTGTGGAACACCAGGTTTTAGGGAGTCTGTGCATGACAACCCCTCACTGGCTTCCCATCAACAAACAGGAAGTCTTGTAGAACCCTGGACAGGACCGGTGGTACCAACATGGGGATTCGACTCCAAGCCTCTGTGGTGATGGATCACCGTGTTATGAGGGAGTTAGGGGTCTCCATATTGTGCTGGTAGAGCATGCTGGGACGTGGGACGGTGTGTGGAATATTAAGGATTAAGGGTGCACCATAAATGATTGACGTGCATGTGCACTAAAAAAAGATGCAGCTCTATAATTCAAGAGAGATTACTTATGGCTGAATGATAAATCACATGCAGCAGCGGATTTAGAAAGAAAAAAAAAGATTTCCAGTATTTTTTTTTTTTTAACTGCTTATGCAGTTAGTGAGGTGTGTGTTTTACACAAGCGGCCTAAAGATCTTCACAGATATGTGACAGCCAGACTCTGTGACCCACTAATCCTAAAAGATTTGTATCAGTGTGTGTAAAAATAGAGTTTATAATCCCAGCACGCTCTGAATGCTGTTTTCGAGACCTATAAAGACAGACAGGGAGAGAGGGGACATGGAGCTGTGGACAGAACTAACCTGCTATGCACGTTTTTATGGTTAAAAAAAACTA
Organism: Cottus gobio; assembly: GCA_023566465.1. Lineage (NCBI taxonomy): Eukaryota > Metazoa > Chordata > Actinopteri > Perciformes > Cottidae > Cottus > Cottus gobio. The sequence continues at coordinate 21,555,320 of CM042228.1, read as the reverse complement.
GGTTTATTGTCTTTCCTCCAGAAGTTTAATCTTTCGTGTCTATAAAGTGTAAGGACTCCAGAGGCCGTGACTTCCCATAATGCAATGTCTCTCATTGAGCTCTCATCCAAAACATAAAGACAGACTGAATGCCATTCATTCACCAGTTTGAGACGATTGCACCCAAATAGTGAATTCACTTTCCTCTAGTGGAACACATGGGTGTCAGGTTCCTGATCTTCATCATCACATGGACCATTTTTAATAAAAAGCTGCAGATCGAGCAGGACTGGATCCTTCTCTGCTATTTCCCGCTCCGTGCCCTTGGCAGAGCGAGCGCTCCAGATTGCGGCACAGCCCGGCGGGCCTGGCTGCAGGACGAGGTGAGAGCGGCGTGGGAGGCAGCACATTCAGAGAGAACACTCGGAGAGCAGAGCAGGAACACAGCCATGAGCGATGCATCACATAGCACGCTTTCAAAGTATTCTGGATATCTGGATATTAAAGGAGCACGAGGGTTTGACTCAAAGACTCCTGGAGTGCATCGTTATGGAAAACATTTGCATGCAGGTTTTCTATATTTCCACGCCGCATTTTTGCATCGCAGTGAGAAACGTCTTTAACGGCGGTTTTATTCTACAGCTTTCTCATCGGCAAAAACATTCTCTATGGTGAATAGCATGCTAGCTATCTTTAAAGGCACATTCAGCTATACTAGAGGATTATTAGCAGGGCATAAACAGGAAGTGAAGCTTGTGGAAAGTAACTGGCAATATTAGTAACACAAAAAAACTGAAAACAAAACACAGAATATTCAAACTGCATTCATTTATTTCATCAGAATAAAAAACAGCATTGGTTAAATACAAGCCATCATGAATAATATGTTTTTAAAAGATTAATAAAATAGAATCATTTTACAAAAAAAGCTCTCGTCGGTCAATCAACCCCAGCATATTTAACACCTTCATCTGAGACTTTTTGCATAAGGAGTGGACCCACTTTCTTCTGCATGTCTGTCACACTGTGTGGACCAGTGCGTCCATGAGCTGCATCAGGACCAGTGGACACAGTGCACAGTTGTTTTAGGGGCGGAGCCCACATGCTGAGCAGAGACAGAGGAGGCACAACACGATGCCGCACACTGACGTGGTAATAGAAGCTAAGGCTGAATGAACGGGAGGGCACGGATACCAATGATTCACTGGATGATGGGCAGACAGCTTTAAGGTCATGCTACATGCTACATGCAGCATGTTTACAGAGAAGTCATCACAAAGACAAAGGTGTGCGTGTTTGTGTATCGGAGGACAGTGGTTTGGTTTGTAGGGGGTGACTTCAACTTTAACGTCTAAGCTGGGACGGTTTGACCTGAACTCAGAAACACGCTGGAGTTCAAATCAAAGACACCATAGCTGCACAAGAAGAATTAGAGCCGCTCGATTCGGTCACTGTTGCCACAGCAACATGATGAATCATTAATAGCCGACATGAGGAATAACTGTTTGTGAGGGTGTGCGGAGGTGTGTGTGTGTGTGTGTGTGTGTGTGGAAAGAGTGGGAGTACAGGATAAAACAAATATTTTTGGAGTTTCCAGCAAAGTGAGTTTACAGCTCGGCGTCAACAGAACGTCAGGGGGCGTTCTCCATGTTCTCACTGATGTTCTGAGTGAAAAAAACATCACCCAAAGTAGCACCTTCAGAGAACAAAGGCAGCCGAGCCGCTCTCAGGAGACGTACAGGTAGGAACAGAGAACCCCCCACAGGGAACCACACTCAGCACGTCAGAAAACGCTTCAACAGGGAGGAAACACGAACAGGAACATAAAAGACGTGCTGTCAAATGTTCTCCGGACATAAATCACTCAGAAAGAGCTATTTTGGTTCTTCAAAGTACATTCTGCAAATACTGACACGAGCAATTATTAAAACGCTCCGGCTCCAACACAACGCAGAGCTTCGGATGTGGCCGCCATGACGAAACGTCACACACACACACACACACACACACACACACACACACACACACACACACACACACACACACACACACACACACACACACACACACACACACACACACACACACACACACACACACACACACACACACACACACACACACACACACACACACACACACACACACACACCTTCTGGGTCCTGTTCCTCAATAAAAAGCACGTGGACATAAGGAACATAAAGCCCGGCTCTGGAACGTTACCCTGCTCAACAGGAAGTCACACTGTGCATTGCATTCGTCCAGACAGGTGTAGGTTTGTTTTAGGGACAGAAGAGGGCTCTCTGATGGGGCTTGAATGCTACAGGACGCGATAATTCAGTACAATGAAGAAGGGGCGAACAGATGATCCCAGTGTTCCCAGTCACCACAGGAGGATCAGCCACGCTGCTCTCGGTATGAATGTACAATGGTTTTATAACACCAGGGACACACAATGTCCTTTTTATGACCTTAAAATCTTGAAAAATATGAAACATGAGGATTAAAAGAGAAAGCTTGTGTAGCGTTGCTACATGTCATGAAGGTGGATGTCCTGGATCCTCTCACTGGAGGGAGTGGTTCTCCAGTCTTTGGTTTGGATCTCCTGCTACAGGTTCCACATCACGCCAACAGAGGGTGTTAGGGTCAGTCCACGAGTGCTGCTCCGACCCCCCGTGGTTGTGCTCTGACATAAGCAACAGCGACATCATTCTTAAGACATTTGTTATTCATAAGAAGCATTTGGTTGAGTGCGTTTCATGCTTCTTGAAAACCTGTTTAGCTGAACATAATTCCTTCTCAATGAGATAAAAGCTTATTATCGTATTTTAAACTGCGACAAACAAATAAATATATGAGCATGGGTATTGTATTCCTATTGCACTCATGCCTATTCTTTGTGATAGTACATTGATAATTAACGGATCATTATTTGTATACTACAAACAGAGGTTAGTTGACGTTTGATGCCGTCGTCCTAAAGCATCTGGAGAATGTGGGCTTTGTCGTTTGCAGATGTGCTCCTCTCGACTTCCTTCCATCCGAGCAGAGGATGGTATGTAGGGGTGCACTGGTGTCGAGATGTTTATAAAATAAAGACATACGTTTGTTGAAAAAGCCACCGAAGTGGTCAAAGTTTCCTACATAAGCCGTGGACAGAGAATGAGGTCACAGCTCCTCCCTATGTGGGGGGCGGTCCTTCGTAGCGGAGCATGACGTTGAAGGACCGGGCGAAGTTGTTGGAGAGGGAGCAGCTGTTTCCATCCATGAGGGGCAGCAGGAAGGCCAGCAGCAGCAGAGCCAGGAGGAGGAGCCACAGAGGGAGGGCCAGCTGGCACGCCCGCCGACACAGGCCGGGCTTCTGCAACGACAGCGGCAGCAGCACGTTAAAACACGCCACACTCATGCAGACGCACACGCCTCTGGAATCAAGATAGAAAACCTTTTTCAAGTGCCCACAAGTGTTTCACCTCATGAGGGCACACGATCGCATGAGAGCTATAGATTATGTATCACACGAAAACCATCTCGTCAAGCTCCTATTGATGCGTAAGCCAAAGCACGGACCAATCAGAGGAGCTGCTGGCTTTGCTGTGTGTGTGTGTGTGTGTGTGTGTGTGTGTGCGTGAGACGACGGGCAGAGTGGACTTTTTGTTCTGAACAATGGCGGCTCCTGAAGAGTGGAGATGCTGCAGCAGCACCATTGCTATCAGAGCTGGAGAGCCCTGAAGGCGTTTCTCAGTGGGAAAGATCTTTTTGCTCTCCTCCCAAGATGATTTGAGTTTGATTGACAGATGGTTCATCCAATCACCTGCCAAGTGCCCGCCCTTTACCAGTTTTCATCGTTGGCTTCTCAGATGGTTCTGTGTCACAAACCCTGTGGCACGTCAGGTAAACAAGCCTGAGCAATACTGTAATAAACATGGGGCTCTGTGTGCTTCGCTTATTGATCTGATTCATAGTTCATAGCCAAGAGAAGAGCTGGACGCTACTTGATGGAGGAAGACGATCATGAAAGGAAACTACATCAAAGCTCAACACTCTTTCTGTGCCAGCATCTGGTCGACCTCATTACTCATACTCTCCTTGTAAAGGCACATATTTTAAACATAACTGCTGTCATTTGATGCATCATATCAGATGTATCTGCTCTAATGGTGGAGAGAACCAGGCATGTAGTTCTATGACATTCCTTGTTTTTAGAAGTATAAAATATCTGCTTTCTGATCTGCGCTGTTAATAGAGTAGTAGAAATGTAATATAATCCATAACTATTATTAGTGTATAATCAGCTGAAACTTGTGGGTTTTTGTTATAATGAGCCCTTCATATAGCGGAGCGGCCGGCCTCTAAGCGGCTGAACCACGGTCTGTCTTGAGAGGGAGAAGTGAGTGGAGGGCCTGTCTCTTTAAGACAGAGCTCTTCCTTTGATACTTGCCTTAAAGACTGCACATCCATATGCATCTATATTCAAAACAGATTCTTTTTATTTTATTCATTAGCTCAGAAACTCTGGAAAAAGTTACAAAAGTGACACTTTGATTAGTTGCAACGGGCTGGTAGGTGAAGGGGATGAGAGGCCCTGAGATGAAAGCAGCAGTGAACCGGTCCAGCTCAGCCTCCTCTCTGGATCCCGTTCACCGCCTACGCTCCTCTTTCACCTCCTGACCGCTGCGTCACAGCCTCACTGAAATAACTGTTCAACTTCACAGCAGCAGCAGACGGGCTGCATCATCTGCTGGCATCCATCACACCGACACTCTGGAGTACGAATACACATGGACTACGGCTGTGGCTGTGGCTCAGTGGTTAGCAATTCTGTCTTTCAATCAAAGGGTCGGTGGTTCGATCCCAGGCTCCGGTAGTCCATGTCGTTGTGTCCTTGAGCAAGACACTTAACCCTGATTGTTCACTGTTGCTGTGTCTACTGTATAGCATATAAGTTGCTTTGGATAAAATGGTCAGCTATATGTAATGTAATGTAATACTGCAGTTCCTTTGTGCAACAGAGGGGGAAATATTTATTCTCCTTACGATTGTAATACCTTTCCTTATGATTTACTGACATTATGAAATATGAACTGTTTTACTAAATGTACTAAGTGCTGTGTCATGTTTTTGAATGTTGCCAATTATCCCTCACTACAGAGGAAAGCTGTGTGCACTACCACAATAGGGTCAGTAGGTCAAAGTTGGTAGTACTTTACATTTCAGCTCAGTGATAACATGGTAATAGTTTATAATAAAGAGTAATAAATAATACAGTAATAATTAGCTAAATATTTGCCATATAATAGCAGCTTGCAATCCTGATTCGTGGTTATTACAGAGGAACCACTAAGTGTGTCCAGGTCACAAGTCATGATGAATTTCAGTATTATAAAATGTCAAATACCAATTATGACTTTCTAGAATTTCCATGTGATTTTGGCTTATACTGATAGGAGTCGATAATATTGTGAAAAAACTGAGCTATCTCACTATTATCAGGCTATTAACCCATTAGTGTCACCATATTACCATTTTAAATCCCAATATATTCGTATTATCAATGCCGTTGGCCTCGCCCAGAGGCCATCCATACCATAATAACACTGCTATAGTAGCAACAGAAGTCAGACCACAGGAACTAGGGCCAGTTAGTAAAACCAAAAGTGGTACCAAACATTGGAACCTGAAATGATAACAGGCTGTTATCTTAAGAAGCATCATCAGGCCTCGAGGTCAGAGTGTGTGGGAGTCGACGTTAATGATTGATGGAAGAGGAAGTGAAACTAGCTAATCATACCTGCGTATGGCAAACAGCCACAGGGCAAAGGTACAGTGGGTACGGAAAGTATTCAGACCCCTTTAGATTTTTCACTCTTTGTTTCATTGCAGCCATTTGCTAAAATCAAAAAAGTTCATTTTATTTCTCATTAATGTACACTCAGCACCCCATCTTGACAGAAAAAAACAGAAATGTAGAAATTTTTGCAAATTTATTAAAAAAGAAAAACTGAAATATCACATGGTCATAAGTATTCAGACCCTTTGCTGTGACACTCATATTTAACTCATATGCTGTCCATTTCTTCTGATCCTTCTTGAGATGGTTCTATTCCTTCATTGGAGTCCAGCTGTGTTTAAATAAACTGATTGGACTTGATTAGGAAAGGCACACACCTGTCTATATAAGACCTTACAGCTCACAGTGCATGTCAGAGCAAATGAGAATCATGAGGTCGAAGGAACTGCCCAAGGAGCTCAGAGACAGAATTGTGGCAAGGCACAGATCTGGCCAAGGTTACAAAAGAATTTCTGCAGCACTCAAGGTTCCTAAAAGCACAGTGGCCTCCATAATCCTTAAATGGAAGAAGTTTGGGACGACGAGAACTCTTCCTAGACCTGGCCGTCCAGCCAAACTGAGCAATCGTGGGAGAAGAGCCTTGGTGAGAGAGGTAAAGAAGAACCCAAAGATCACTGTGGCTGAGCTCCAGAGATGCAGTAGGGAGATGGGAGAAAGTTCCACAAAGTCAACTATCACTGCAACCCTCCACCAGTTGGGGCTTTATGGCAGAGTGGCCCGACGGAAGCCTCTCCTCAGTGCAAGACATATGAAAGCCTGCATAGTTTGCCAAAAGACACATGAAGGACTCCCAGACTATGAGAAATAAGATTCTCTGGTCTGATGAGACCAAGATTGAACTTTTTGGCGTTAATTCTAAGAGGTATGTGTGGAGAAAACCAGGCACTGCTCATCACCTGCCCAATACAATCCCAACAGTGAAACATGGTGGTGGCAGCATCATGCTGTGGGGGTGTTTTTCAGCTGCAGGGACAGGACGACTGGTTGCAATTGAAGGAAAGATGAATGCGGCCAAGTACAGAGATATCCTGGAAGAAAACCTCTTCCAGAGTGCTCTGGACCTCAGACTGGGCCGAAGGTTCACCTTCCAACAAGACAATGACCCTAAGCACACAGCTAAAATAACAAAGGAGTGGCTTCGGAACAACTCTGTGACCATTCTTGACTGGCCCATCCAGAGCCATGACCTAAACCCAATTGAGCATCTCTGGAGAGACCTGAAAATGGCTGTCCACCAACGTTCACCATCCAACCTGACGGAACTGGAGAGGATCTGCAAGGAAGAATGCCAGAGGATCCCCAAATCCAGGTGTGACAAACTTGTTGCATCATTCCCAAGAAGACTCATGGCTGTACTAGCTCAAAAGGGTGCTTCTAATCAATACTGAGCTAAGGGTCTGAATACTTATGACCATGTGATATTTCAGTTTTTCTTTTTTAATAAATTTGCAAAAATTTCTACATTTCTGTTTTTTTCTGTCAAGATGGGGTGCTGAGTGTACATTAATGAGAAATAAAATGAACTTTTTTGATTTTAGCAAATGGCTGCAATAAAACAAAGAGTGAAAAATCTAAAGGGGTCTGAATACTTTCCGTACCCACTGTATGTGTGTGTGTGTGTGTGTGTGTGTGTGTGTGTCTCTTAGAGTCAGCAAACACAACTCAGCTTCCTGAGAATGAGGAGGGCTGGGTATCGTTTGAAACCAGTAGCAAAGTCAGACCCAGACTTCATTTGATGCATTTCCTGTTCTACTTCATTCGCTACCCATCGCGTCAGTGGAAACATTTATCAGACGTCAGTTATTAAGAGTTTCCTTTGGAAATGTTTCACAGCCATTGGCCTGTTATTTAAATTAGTTAGATTTCGCGAAGACCCGCCCTCCTCTCCTTTTGATTGGCCAGTACTCGTTGCCTTTTCGCTGATGAACACGACTGGTGGAGGTTGGCAGGAGGAATGGTTTTAACACACAATAATGTACTTTTATCCTTAATTTGTTTGATCACTGGCAAGCTGGCTATAATCAAAGACACTCAACAACTCCTGCATACATTTTACAGAAAAAGCCTTTGTTAGCTAATTATAAATAATAATCTATAATTATTAATAAATCTGCCTAAAGCATAATAACTTTTGTAAGCATCAAGTGTAAGTGTGTCAAATTCATAGCATTAGCAAAGTGATGGAGACAGGAGGATTCCTGGTTAAGTCGCTCATTTATCAAGTTTGTATTACAGGTTCACCAGTTGTCTTTGTCTTAATCATTTATTTGCCCATTTGGTTGTTTAGACTTTATAGCAGAATGCATGCTGCGTGTGCTTTGAGCTCAATCTAAGTACAGCCTGATGAAGTCCCTGCTCACTGGTGACTGTGGAGCATCAGAGGGTTCGACAGCTGAGAGCCCGGCAGCAGCAAAGCAGACAGGATGTACATTGTACAGCTGACGTGCGCACAAAGACGCCCGTCACTCCAACATGAATAAACGTTATGTTGAAAAGACACAAAGAATCACAGGGGCCGTGAACTCAGACACACACAGTTATTCTAGGAACGTCATAAGTGGCTGTAAATGGTGGGTGTTGTTGTTTCGTGGAACAAGAAAAGAAGACTCCACAGACCATCTAGTCAATGAAACAATCAGCCCCCTCTCCTGGAGATAAAGGAAGTCTGTAAAGGCTGTGTGAAAAGAGACAGGAATGTTTGGAGGGGTGGAGGGGGGGGGGGGGGGGGGGGGTAATCTGCTCACCAGCCAAGTGAACAGAGGGGTGGGGCGTTTCACTTGCTTGACTTGATGCCAGTCCTGGTGGTCAGGTCAGGTATTGGGCTCTCTACGGCCCAAAGACCTCTGGGAAAGTCCAATGAATGCAGGAGACCTTTTGGTTCAGACGTTTAAGATACAAACATTTCCAATTCCTCCATTACGAGTAGAACACATGTTATGTTTCAACTTCCTCGAAACCAAGTTTCTACGCAATGCATTCTGGTAGTGCGTTGGCCGCTGCTCATTCGCTTAGAGTTAAGGTTTTAGCTACTTCATGCAAATCATCAGAAGCATCAAGCCCCCCTCTGGTGCCCCCCTCTAGAGCCCACCTCTAGAGCCCACCTCTAGAGCCCACCTCTAGAGCCCACCTCTAGTGCCCACCTCTAGAGCCCACCTCTAGTGCCCCCCTCTAGAGCCCCCCTCTAGAGCCCACCTCTAGAGCCCACCTCTAGAGCCCACCTCTAGAGCCCACCTCTAGAGCCCACCTCTAGAGCCCACCTCTGGTCATTTTCACTATTTTCTGACAAGTTACAGACTGAATGTATTCCTCAGAAAATAGACAAATAGATAATAGATAATAATAAATAGATAGGTAATGTAGTGCTGCTCTTTTCCACCACCGCTACTTGTCTGCTGTCCGGTTCTGGTGAGCCATCTTTTTAAAAACATTTAATAGTTTGGTGTTACCTTTTGCACTTTGGCAGCGAAGGCCGGCTCCTCTTGTTTGGTTTGGAGTCTCTGCAGAGGTACACAACACAGAGAGTTACACACCTCGACGGGTACACCGGATCATCACACTCAGTTCAGACCACATAGGAGCCTCTGACGGACTGCTGACTCATGCATTTTAGTGTCGTTTAGCGCAACCCGGTGGATGGCTGTTAAAAGAAAACCACATGAGATTGTGAAAACATTTGGTTTTATTTGGTTCCACCACATCTGGAGAACACGGCCAGTAAAGTCCACTGAGCAGCAGCTACAAGCAGCGCTCTAAATGCTGTGACACCGCCACCGTGTGGAGAAAACAGGAGCAGTGCACTGAAGGGGGGATTCCAGTGGAAACACATTACAGTACCATGCCAGTAGCAGGACCCTGGCATGAAGCAGCATTTCATCTGAGCTCTAAATTTAAGATTTGTTTCTGTGTGACGATGATAATACTGTATTATCAGATCGAGTCTGACAGTTTTGTTGCATCCCAGCAGCTCAAAACATTTAAGACAAGAAACAAGAGCGTAAACGTTTTACATACCAGTACACTCACTGCAGACATTATATTAAAGAGCCTTCAATTAGGGTTAAGTGTCTTGCTCAAGGACACATCGACATGGACTAGCAGAGCTGGGGATCGAACCACCGATCCTCTAATTGAAAGTCGGACCTGCTAACCACTGAGCCACATTCGCCTGATTCTCCTCACATTCTAGATGGAACCCTGTTTCTCAGCGTCTAGTATCACCTGCACCAAGGCTCCTTATCCGAGTTTGGGACCACAGATTCAAGTTCCCAGGGACCCAGGCTCATGCATGATTACCCGATGAAAATAATCAAAAACCCAAATGTGTCGAGCTTCAGAAAGCCCGCTCACATGTCACAAACCTTGTCTGACATGAACTGACTAAAGCTTCATACACGGCTCCATTGGCCTGCAGCCGGGGCCTGAACCGGAGGACAGAGCGGAGCCAATGGCGCTCGTCTCAAACATGGTGAGACTGAAGCAAAGGCTGTGGGCTCATACAAGGGAGCCACATCAGATTCACCAAACCATCCTAACATTAGATAACCAATATGTAAGGACATCTGTGCGTTCATGTGACGATATCCTTATATATCTATGCTCCAATAGTGAAGTCCTGCTTCCAGAGATCCACACATATTTATCAGCATCAGCGACCTGCTAAAGACAAGCAAACAACGAGTGCTGTTAATGACCATCACCTGAAGGTCGAGCTGCAGCTCACACTGTCAGTGACATAAAGAGGAAATGCTTCCATATGAAAAAGGGCTCAATGGCAACAGGAGGGGGTCAAATGATTTAAGATGTTCATATTGATAATGTAATAGCAATTTAAATGTATGTATGAATATGTTTAGAATGATAATATTCTATCGTATGAATTGCAGAGTCAACAGGATCATTTCAACATGAATATGAAGTGTATATTATATGACATTACATTTAGCTGAGGCTTTTATCCAAAGCGACTTACATGCTATACATTAGACCGTAGACACAGCAACGGTGAGCAATGAGGGTTAAGTGTCTTGCTCAAGGACACATCGACACGGACTGGCTGAGCCGGGGTTGAAAGTCAGACCTGCTAACCACTGACCCAGTCGCAAGTTATGCAATATACAATCCATTAGTAACAGACTAGGGCTTGAATTACAGCAGATTAATGTCACATGACCCCTGTGACAGATCTGGTCTTATAAATTAAGCCCCGATCAGAGCAATGGAGACTCAGTCTGAAGAAAGCGTCGTGACTAAAGTACAACAGAAGGAGTCGCCTCGGGGTCGGCTCTGCCAGGGTTCTCATGAGCAATGAGATTATTCTAACTCCCATTCAGGGTTGATGCTTACAAACACAAAAAGCCTTTCAAAGGAATTCTCTGTGAAGTGAAATGGCAGCGGTGACTCCACAAAGGTTAAAGGTCGGCTCTGCTCTCACCTTGGCACCGGCCCTGGACCGGACGTCTCCCACATCCTTCAGTTTGGACTTGTAGAGCATCCATCGGTAGCGCAGCTCCTCCAGACTCACATCCTCGCTGCTCGGACTCTCCTGGAGTAACATCTGGAACTGCTCCTGCCCCCAGCCCACTCCGGCCCTCAGAGCCTGCAGCGGGACAGTCAGAGACATTCCTGGTGTCATGAGGTGCAACAACTCACTATGACCACAAGAGGTCGGTGCGGAGGAGCTTTTCAGCTGCAAGCTTTAGTTTCTCTGCAGCGCTCAGAATGTTCTCAGACACTATCAATAATAACAGGAAAGTAAAAGTAAAGTACTTTTAGTGAACGTGCATTGATGGAGAAGAGTTGCCTGAAGGATGACATTACAGCTTGTTTAGCGGCTGCAGCGTTCTCCATTAATACTGAACCCATTTCACCAACATCGGACTTTTGCCAGTGGGAACTCATTCCCAAGACAAATGTGGGAGCTCTGATCGGCAGTGATGAATCACGACATCGAGGCGGACCCGGTCTGCTGCGATGCTATGTGGCGCGTTGAAATGTGATGAATTAAATCCACAGGGGTTTGGACAATTGTTCTAATTTATTAACGTAAAAAAAACATATAATTACTATGCTCTCCTCAAAGTCACCAGAAGTTTCACCTCGCTGATCATCAAGACACACGTCATTCAAACTAGGTTCAAAGATCCTAAAGTTACCCTTCAACACTTGGAATACTGACAGATTGCTCTTTCAGAAGCATAAACTAACATAAACATGCGTGTTTTCTCAAATGTAGCTGTGTGTGTGTATTGCTTCAGTTCCTGCCAGCACAGTGAGAGGAAGCTCAGGTTATAGCAGTGAAGTTTTACACGTGGAGCTCTCGTAGGGTTTAGCAGTGTGCTAGAGAGGACTCTGTGTTTACGCATGCATCCACACATAGGCTTTCTTCACTCGTCTGACCCGTGGGTTCATTTATGCAGACGGAAGCGCGAGCAGAGCCACAGGTGACAGACCCATCAGTTACATCACAGCGTGATTCTTCTGGATATTATCACCCATTAGGCTATCTGTTAAATGGGATCCGGGGTACTTGACCTCATTAATCACTGGAAGTGCACTTCCACTGAATCGGTTATTACATCACCGTGAGTGGGGTTTGCATCCGATGTCAAAGTTAGCCCCATACAAGCAGGGCCAGCACCAGACGAGGCCTCTCAGGAGGGCTGCAGACCGAGCTGTGGCAGCAGAGCTCACCTTGAGGGTGTCCTGTCGGATCTTTACGTCTTCGTCGCAGAGTGTTGCTCCCTTGCTGTTGAAGATCCCCGAGAGCAGTTTATTCTCTTTGGACAGCCAGGCCTCAAACTCCCTCCTCCTGGATATGTACTCTCCTGAGCCGCCCTAAAAAAAGACCCAAAACAACTCAGAGAACTCTTGCATAGCACACTAACACAAAGGAAAGGTTGGCCACAGACTGTCACCAGATGTCTGTGCTTCTAGCTTTTCCTATTGATTTCATATATTCTGCCACACAAGAGGAGTGAAATGAGTGAAACGGTGATTACAGCCATTCAGAGCTCACCGACATCCTACAACTAAAGCCGGAGGTTGAGACTACAGGAGTTTAAAAATCACACACACGAGGAGAATCTTCACAAACGTTCTTCTCTCTGATCATAAACATACACACACACACACACACACACACACAAACAGGAAGTGGATCCTCCTCCGATTGTCAGGAGGAGTGAGTCGGGCTTACATCGGCCCAAAGAAGGTGCCACATGCCCATCAGGGTTAACCAACATTCAGACCCATTCATACACCAAAAGCACAGCACTCAGGAGCAGTCTGGGGTAAAGTGTCTTGCCCAAGGACACATCGGCATGGAGAAGCGGAGCCGGGGATCGATCCTGTGATTGAAGGAGGACCCTGCTCATCACCAAGTGGTGATGTGGGATTCAGCCTGGGTTTAATGGAACATTTCTTATTCACTTTTTACCCCCATAGTTGATTCTACATGACTGCAGGTTGAGCTTTTTCTAAGAAGGGAAAAAAACACCTTCCTGTTAAATTAGCAGTACAAACAATGAACCACTGTGCTGGAAAACTTTGTTGAGTAAAAGACTTCTGGGAGAGAAGTCGACTTAGAGGCCAAGAGAGCGCTACGGTCATTAAACACTTGAATCAGTTCCCTGGATCAGTGTGGGGGTAATTGAGTAATTGTGTTATGGTGAGGGGTTTTGCAACACTCGTGGGTATTTAAGTATTTTGCACAACATAAAGGGAGGAAAGCCACAACCCTGTTGTGTTCCTGTGTGTCTCAGTGGAGGAGCATTTGGGTCCAGACTGTAAGGGGAGGTATGAACCCTGCACCGCCATACCGTTGGGTGTTGAGTTGTTGTTGTTGTTGTTGTTGGTGGTGTCTTGGTCGGGTCCCTTCTGAACAGCATGAAGGCTCCTCCTCCTGGACTCAGGCCTTCCCCTGCCTCCACGCTGCCTTCCCCAGAGCTCATCCTTAGCCCCTCACCATAGCTGACCTTTGAGGTTAGTGATGCTCCCTCTCTGTCTCCAGCCACGATGCTGCTGCCCCCTGTTGCTTTATCACCGTAGAGGCTTCCAGTGGGACCTCTCTCGTCTGCTCCGCTGAGAATTCTCCAAGCGGATGAATCTACTTGGTCTCCTTTAAAGGAGCGCCCCCGGTCCTCGCCCGAGCTCGACGGGCTCATGTGTTCATCGTCTCGTCCAGCGAGAATGAGGTGACCGTCACCGTGGCCCTGGATCCGACCCTCCTGCACGGTCGTCGCCCCCTCTTCCGCCTCTCCCTCCAGGCTTCCTTCCCACCCTCCAGACCTGGAGTCGGCCAAGGCTCCGTACATCCCAGCTGCCGTGTCTCGTTGTCGGCCTCTTTGGCTCCGGGAGCCTCCCGCCTCGCCCTGACCGGCTCCCAGACTGAGCTCTGTGGTCAGGGAGGTGCTGTCTGCCGACAGGCCTCCGACCCTCCATGTGTCAGACTGTGTGTGCTCAGTGGAGTTGTTCAGCAGCCTGGGAGAGAAAGAAAAAGACAGCTGTTTCCATAACTCTCTAAAAGGTCTGATGAGACACAAACAATGCTCTGCAAATTCTCTCGAGCCTTCAACCAGGTTTTCTTTCCCCAAGGTTTATGTTCATATGCATTCATTATCATCCCTTTAAATTAATACTTCAGTGACTGAGCTTGAATGTTCATTGTAGACCTCAGAAACAGCAGATTTCACAAGACATTTGACAAGAGAATCTAATTTTGCTTCATGAACACAGAACAACTGGACCCCGTAAGAACATTTTATTTGTCAAACTTCTGCCATAGATGGACCCGTGGAAGCTAGACGTAACAGCACCTTCAAGAAGGGGCAGATGTCACTTTGGGCCAAACACAACTCTGACTGGATAAAGTATTAATATGAAACATATCATGTATACAATTCAAAAATGTGTCTACAGAATATAAATACTGTAATACCTTGGCTTGAGAATGATCCATTCCTTAACAATGTCTTTTTCCCCACTTATTCTGAAGTCTTGATCTCTCTGTTCTACATTCACTAGCCTGTCCCGTCTCGTCCCAATGTGTTATCAGTGGAAATAACAGCAACAGCTGATTCCAGAGACAAGATAATACAAAGAGTAAATATTACCTGTGAAGATTGAGACTTGTATTGTACAGGGCCAACCAGGACTCTCTTAGGCGCTTCATGTCTCGCAGAATGTGGACCTGTCCCTCCTCTGAGGTCCTCTCCAGGACCCCCTGACCCTGGACCTCCATCTGCTGCAGCTGGAGCTCCTTCTCAGGAAACTCTCCCAGGGCTCTCTGTGGACGAGGACAGGGCAGCACTTTAGTTTGGTTTAGCCGCGCAGAGTGAACTTCATGTGGCGGGACGCTTTGCATCACTGGATTGTCAATTGACACGCGATTCAATATTTTCAGTCACAGCACAACTTCACTGAATGTCATACGTCTGTCTGGGCCTCCAGCTGCTGCAGAGAAAAAGAACACACGTTTGTGTATTAACAAAGCAACGGACACCGTGTAGCTCCAAGCTCCTCCGATGGTACACAGCAGATGGTTTTATACACATTTGGAATGACATTTTTCCAGCAACAGTTTCTCAAAATCTCTCCCTGAACGAACCTAACTTGGCTTATTTATGTGGCACCAATATCCAGCATGGGGGCCTCCACCAATGAGCTTGTGAGCTACCCGTTACTGAGTGGCTCAATAGAAGGTTTCAAAGCATCAAGTAACAGCCTGATGACACAAAGTCACTTTGTAAAGCTGTTCGAATATCCATCCAATCAAATTCACAGACACGCCTCCACCTCCTGACATGAAGTGGTCTTTTGCTAATCAGCTGTCGACTCAACGAGTTTCCTCACTTACAGGTTTGGTTAAATCAGTGGAGGAGTAACATTGGCCGATGTGAGCATTCTGACATGCTGACATTTGCTGTGCGAGCCGGTAACACTGAGCACAGCTTCATCAAAGTCTTCAGCTACTTCTCGTGGGACTGGCCGGCTGGCAGCAGTACAAAGATACTCTTCCTAACAGAACAGGAAAAGTACTTCCGTCTATGGCGTGATTATTAAAAGGACCATAAAAGGTGAGACAGGGGTTCTGTCTGCTCATGGCCATTGTGAATAAACTCACAAATCAAATGTGTTTGACACCTGTGTGTCCTGGTTTACCTGACAGGAAAAGGGATCCATCCAATTACCCCTCTGGGTTTAATCCCACGCTTCAGGTTACATACTTCAGTAACTACACATTCATGTTTAATGCTGGCTCAGCTGAGACGATTCAGACTGTCACATATTGTTGAATGAGACACTCCTTCTCTCACTGCTGGATAAGAGAGAAGAGGATTCTTCCTTTCCAACCTTGACACATCATTTCCTGTCTGTGCTGAAGTGCACGTATTCCTGTCGAGTGGCTGTTCAGTGTTCAGTGTTCAGCAAACACACCGAACAGACTGTGACTTTGCTGGAATGGGTTTCTCCTCCCTGGTACACTCAGCTGTCTGTTTTCGGCTGATAAGATGGGTGCTACTTTTTTATTCTTAAAAAGAAGGAAACTTGTCTGCACACAGAGGCAAACATGACAGAGGCTCCGTGTTAATGACATGCACAGGCGAAGAATCTCTGTGGTGTTCCCATTAACAGTCACCTTGTTACGGAGAACAATACAGGACAATGATATGAAATATGAAGGGGGATTTGATGAACCCTGACACCTGCAAGTCTGGAGGTCCGCACTACAAGCAACACTAAAGAGCCCCGAGGCTCCTGATAACCATGAGGACGAGCAGGCTGGCTGTACAGAGAACCAGACTGTAGACCTCCCCTCTGTCACGAGGAAACTACCTTTTAGATCGTGTTGGGATTCGGGTTTGGGATTAGATAAACAGATATTAAAGTGGACCCTGTTCATGACTCACAGGACCTCGTGCTTGTTATATTTAGTCTGTTTGTGCTGTGAGGAGTGTATTCATGCTTAAACTGCAGCCCTATGATTGGCTACCACTTTACTGATCATTTCTTCTCTGCTGCAATCCTCAGCACCTGTCTCTCCCGCCGTCCTTCAGTCAGAGGATCGGCGGTTTGATCCCTGGCTTCCCTAGCTCATGTTGATTGCCTTGGGCAACACACTTAACCCCAAATTGCTCCTGTAGCTGTGCCTACAGTGTGTGAATGTTAGTTACTCCTGTGGGCAGGTGGAACCTTAGCTCCTCCCATCAGTGTGTAAATGAATGATGTCATGTAGTGTTAAAGAGCTTTGAGTGGTCGGAATACTAGAAAAGATTACCACTTGGCTCAGTGTATTTACTAGCCACGGGCCATCCTTATTATAACGTTGAAGGTTCTGATTGGCCACAGCGTTAACGACATGGTGCGTATCCGACAGAATGTCAATTTAAAACATTGTTACTATATTCAAATTGCAATCTTGCAGTCTTTATCAGTCTGAACAGTTCAGACAAGTTTTTGGGAGAGTGACGCACTAAAGTTTAAGTGAAATAAATAAGGAGAGACAGATGTGAGGAGCAAGAACACACACACACACACACCTCAGCTTCGTGCTGGCGGCCCTCTACGCTCCACTCCCCTGGGTGGCTGTGGAAGGACTCCAGCTTCTGCTTCATGATCATCAGCCACTTCTCGATGTTCAGCAGGCTGTCGTGGAAGCTCTCGTGGTCGGAGATGCTGTCCTCGCTCTCGTGCACTTTCACCTGCGAGCAGAAGAGAGACAAGCTGGTCAGTCAGGGGTCTCGACAAAAAGCTGGAAAATACGTGCGATGTGGAACATGTCTTTATGGAAGAAGTTACTTTCCATTTCATTATTGTTTTACAGCTCAACTGCTAAGACAAATGCTTGTTTATAATGATAGTAATAATAGTAATAATAGTAATAATAATAATAAGAACAGATTAGTGTGCTCGGCCCCTTCTTAAATGGGACAGAATGATGACAGTAAAATCCGTTGCCAATAAGTTGATCGTGGTGCATATTGATCCTCACGTGTCATTTGAAAAAGCTGTCTGGCTTACATATTTAGATGATTATGGAGAAAATGTTGTTAAATCAGAATTATTTTGGCCTGGATAATCATGGCATCAACTTTCATATCGCCCTATGCTCAGTCTGGTATTTTTGCCACAACATTGGACCATTATTATTATTGGTCGTTTTTAATCACGATGCACGCTCATAACACACACGGCCATTTGAGCCTTAGTTCACATACAGATGGATTGTGATGCTCTGTGGTCTCACCCTGGCTGCCTGGTGCAGGTGTTTCCACTCGGCATAGAGCCTCTCAAACTGAGTTCTGTTGCTCTGACTGGACGAGACCAGCGTCTCCAGCGCCGTGATGTGGGCCTCACAGGCCTCCAGGTCCTTCAGGATCACCTGAGGACACACAGCGGGCCAGACAACTGTTGGTTCATATATTTAAAAAAATAATAATAATATATATATATAAAATCTACGTGTTTAGTATGACATGGCAGCACACTCTTTAAATTAACTTAAAACTTAAATGGCAGCTTGAAGGTAGCCAAACAACACAACAGCATACATTCACAAATGGCTGTGATAATAAGTGTCATATATTTAATAAATATGATCAAAGAGCCATTTTCTGATCTTTGCACTGCAGCTATCATCTGTAACTTCTGAGAACTTGCATGACACATGACCTGAACTCATCTAAATCTGCAGGAGGCGACAATAAGACTGTGTGCTCAGAGCAGCTGGTGCTCCGGCAGACATTTTGAGTGGACTCCGACTTGGCCGCGGTCTAGTCTGGGATTAAACTCACCCTGAACTGGTCTGACTGGTTCTTTTTGGCCAGGATGTCAGGCTGAAGGCCGCCGGCTGCCACCAGATGGTCCCGGAGAGCGGCCAGCTTGGAGCGTATCAGCTCTTGAGCGTCGCCAAAGTCCTTGGTTCTTGAGATTAAGCCCTGAGAGAGGGGGAGATGTGGCTGTTATACAGCCGGCCATGAGCCCGTCCCCTCAGTTTTCACCTCTCCATCATGAAAGGAGGTCTGTGCTTCATCAAATCCTTCAAACACTATTTTGTAATTACATTTCAAATTGAATAACTTTGACTGAGTGGGCTGATAACGTATAATTATTGAGCTTGTGTGTGTGTGTGTGTTTTTCATCTCCCTCCAATGGACATAACTAATTGAATGTGTGAATAACTAGATGCGGTGTGGTGTTATTTTTAGATTTACATCGACATGTATTGCTGACCTCTGGAGGGAAGTGGGCCGGACAACGAAGCAGTGTTTCCATTCGTGTTTGTTTTATGCACAAAATGAAGTATGGCATTATGAAGTGTGGCATTATGAAGTGTGGCATTATGAAATATGGCATTATGAAGTGTGGCATTATGAAGTGTGGCATTATGAAGTGTGGCATTATGAAATATGGCATTATGAAATATGGCATTATGAAATATGGCATTATGAAGTGTGGCATTATGAAGTGTGGCATTATGAAATATGGCATTATGAAGTGTGGCATTATGAAGTGTGGCATTATGAAATATGGCATTATGAAATATGGCATTATGAAGTGTGGCATTAGCAAGTGTGGCATTATGAAATATGGCATTATGAAGTGTGGCATTATGAAATATGGCATTATGAAGTGTGGCATTATGAAATATGGCATTATGAAATATGGCATTATGAAATATGGCATTATGAAGTGTGGCATTATGAAGTGTGGCATTATGAAGTGTGGCATTATGAAATATGGCATTATGAAGTGTGGCATTATGAAGTGTGGCATTATGAAATATGGCATTATGAAGTGTGGCATTATGAAATATGGCATTATGAAATATGGCATTATGAAGTGTGGCATTATGAAGTGTGGCATTATGAAATATGGCATTATGAAGTGTGGCATTATGAAGTGTGGCATTATGAAATATGGCATTATTAAGTGTGGCATTATGAAATATGGCATTATGAAGTGTGGCATTATGAAATATGGCATTATGAAGTGTGGCATTATGAAGTGTGGCATTATGAAATATGGCATTATGAAGTGTGGCATTATGAAGTGTGGCATTATGAAATATGGCATTATGAAGTGTGGCATTATGAAATATGGCATTATGAAGTGTGGCATTATGAAGTGTGGCATTATGAAATATGGCATTATGAAGTGTGGCATTATGAAATATGGCATTATGAAATATGGCATTATGAAATATGGCATTATGAAGTGTGGCATTATGAAGTGTGGCATTATGAAATATGGCATTATGAAGTGTGGCATTATGAAGTGTGGCATTATGAAATATGGCATTATTAAGTGTGGCATTATGAAATATGGCATTATGAAGTGTGGCATTATGAAGTGTGGCATTATGAAATATGGCATTATGAAGTGTGGCATTATGAAATATGGCATTATGAAGTGTGGCATTATGAAGTGTGGCATTATGAAATATGGCATTATGAAGTGTGGCATTATGAAATATGGCATTATGAAGTGTGGCATTATGAAGTGTGGCATTATGAACTGTGGCATTATGAAATATGGCATTATGAAGTGTGGCATTATGAAATATGGCATTATGAAGTGTGGCATTATGAAGTGTGGCATTATGAAGTGTGGCATTATGAAGTGTGGCATTATGAAATGTGGCATTATGAAGTGTGGCATTATGAAGTGTGGCATTATGAAATATGGCATTATGAAGTGTGGCATTATGAAACGCTGCATGCTAGAAAATCTGCTAAAACGTCCTCAACCAAAGCTTGAGATACTTTTTATGGAAAGACTGATCAGCTGTTTCTGTTGTCAGCATCTTCCCGGATAAATATTTGTATTGCCTTTGTCTCTGCATAACATGAAACATGGCCAATACTATCTAACAGTCACACCCACAGCCTGCAGGAGTTAACCTGTTCACCAAACTCTACTTCTTCTTCTCCTCTATTTACTGCTGGATTACAACCATCTGTAGCCTACATTTCTTTTTTTTGTGACATTTAAAAAGTTAATACATTTGATAGAAACAAGAAGTGGCTGCTAGTTCACTTCATAGGATCACATTTATTGATCACAATAGTCACTCAGTCCAATTATAGAGTTATACATTTATAGAATTAATCTAAGAAACAGACGGCAAAAATTGGATATGCTAGTCATCAACTGACAATTCTTTGGTTGTCAGTTCAATACGGAACATACTGCATCCTTGGCTTTTGACCAGGGATTTGTTGGTCAGCATCTTTCTGCCGCCTCGAGATAAACCTACAATGTGGCTGACCACACCTCATTGTAACACCAACTCTCCCAAGGGCGTAAATGGCAGTGACTATTAAGAATAACGACCTTCACAAGTGACAAGATGGCAGCGGCATGCTAGTACCTGCAGCCTGCTCTTCCTCTGCAGCAGCTGAGCGTGCAGCAGCTCTCGGTTCCTGATGGCGCCACTCAGCTCGCCCTGCAGGCTGTCGGACCCCTCGGGACCGAACACCGAGTTCAGCAGGTCGCCCTTCACCTGCAGCAGGCTGAGGCGCTCCTGCAGCTGCACACTGCCCTTCAGCAGACGCTAGAACAGGAGGAGGGAAACAGAGTTATCCAACGTATGTCCAGGCCACCGTCGCTTAAAGGCTCCACGCTGTGACCACCGCGGGGGGGCTGTGATTTTTCAGATCAAATCTATGGTGATCCATCTCATTCAATACAGAAATACATATATAAAGAATTATGACCATGAATCCTGAAATAATGAGGCAATTAATATATAAATATGTATTATTTTATAAATTATTCAATATAGTAAAATAAATAAAAAGGATGTTTTCAAAAGAACACATTTTATTTATTTCAGGGAACTTTAATTTTAAAATTTTACATAGATTTATGTCAGCGTACTTCAAAGAATAAAAACATAATATTTTTATATATTTCGTATTCATATTGACATTTATTTATTGCCTCATTTTTTGTTTCATGGGCAAATTTAAATATTTATGTATTTATTTAATATTGAATGAAATGGTATTCCCCATAGCTACTCACACATTATTCAGAAAACTTCTCCAACAGAATTTTATACAGAACTTCATATGGATTTTTTTAGGAGAATACTAGAGTGCTGCCACTGTGACGCAACTATTACATGGGCTTTGACTTTGAAATTTCTTTTACATGTGGACTTGAAATTAGAGTCATAAATCTTTCTGATCTTTTTTTATGTGTGGGCACATTTACACCAGTCTCCTTGGTGACTCTGGCCCTCTGCATCCTGACAGGTACTGAGTGACGTTGTTCATCCTCGTTGTATGCGATTGTGTTACAGAGTGAGCATGAGAGAGAGAGTGAGCATGAGAGAGAGAGTGAGCATGAGAGAGAGACAGAGTGAGCATGAGAGAGAGAGTGAGCATGAGAGAGAGACAGAGTGAGCATGAGAGAGAGACAGAGTGAGCATGAGAGAGACAGAGTGAGCATGAGAGAGAGAGTGAGCATGAGAGACAGAGTGAGCATGAGAGAGAGAGTGAGCATGAGAGACAGAGTGAGCATGAGAGAGAGAGTGAGCATGAGAGACAGAGTGAGCATGAGAGAGAGAGTGAGCATGAGAGACAGAGTGAGCATGAGAGAGAGAGTGAGCATGAGAGACAGAGTGAGCATGAGAGAGAGAGTGAGCATGAGAGACAGAGTGAGCATGAGAGAGAGAGTGAGCATGAGAGACAGAGTGAGCTTGAGAGAGACAGAGTGAGCTTGAGAGAGAGAGTGAGCATGAGAGAGAGAGTGAGCATGAGAGACAGAGTGAGCATGAGAGAGAGAGTGAGCATGAGAGACAGAGTGAGCATGAGAGAGAGAGTGAGCATGAGAGACAGAGTGAGCTTGAGAGAGACAGAGTGAGCATGAGAGAGAGAGTGAGCATGAGAGACAGAGTGAGCTTGAGAGAGACAGAGTGAGCATGAGAGACAGAGTGAGCTTGAGAGAGACAGAGTGAGCATGAGAGAGAGAGTGAGCATGAGAGACAGAGTGAGCTTGAGAGAGACAGAGTGAGCATGAGAGACAGAGTGAGCATGAGAGAGAGAGTGAGCATGAGAGACAGAGTGAGCTTGAGAGAGACAGAGTGAGCTTGAGAGAGACAGAGTGAGCTTGAGAGAGACAGAGTGAGCATGAGAGAGAGACAAACAGCACCAATGACTGCTTTCCGTCAGCGCTCCTGTTCCGTCTCTGATGGAACAAAAGTATGTTGACATCGGGCTGCAGGCCAATTAAAATGACTTTGTGAGGGAGGAAATGAACGGCACAAATTCCCTGACATCACATTCAATAGCTGTCTCACATATTTATGAAATGTGTATCTGACAGAGAATCAAAGATGACAGCAATCACTGGCATTCTGTGTAGTTTAGAAAGAGCTGGAGATCATTGGAGGGATGATTGGTTTCTAATTAGAATCCCGGCTCCAGGTCTCTTGTGTGCAACAGAGGCTTTCAGAGGTCACTCAACACCTAAACTGCTCAGAACACTTGAAAAGCAGCTCTTGGTTTTGGATTGTGTTGCATGTGAGATTTTAACTGGAAATAAAAAGGGCACTTGCATTGCCTCTACATGGCTCTCAACATGGCGACAGCTAACAGCACAAACAAGGGCGACAGTAAACAAAGCACAGAGAAGCTTAGATCACAACACACAGGGGGAGAGTGGCTTCACTCTCTGGTGAGGTAGACGTTCCTCCATATCTTTACATAGATGATAGTTATGTAATGATAGACGAATGCTCTGAATGTCATAGTTCAAGTTCATGAGGACTTGAGAATGAATATGGGGAACTTGTTAAGCGGTAGTGGCTTATGTTTGTCGAGATACATGAGTTTAGGGTGTGTGTGTGTGTGTGAATGTATGTGTGTGTGTGTGTGGTCACGATGCCGTTTCGTTGATTGACAGACAGAACTTGCTTTTCCTTTTTTGGGGGTTTTTGCTTTCGGCCCTAATTAGTGAGAGATGCAAGACGCAAACAGCTGTTTCTACGCGCCTCCGCCAGCTGATTTTAGAGAACCGTTAAATACATCAAAATAGATTTGTTATTCAGCTTTTTTGATCTCAATCACCAACATGCTGCACCCATGGTCCCGCTCATTTGGATAGAGAAACTAATTCTACATGGTGATTTATTCACATGCTGAAGTTTGTTAACAGTATTATTGACAGGTTGTTATTTATACCAGAATAGCCTAAAAATTATGATTTATTGGGAGAAACCAAGCAATTATATGTAAAATCAGACAGACATTCAACACCTGCATCTAGACCAATCCTTTGTAATTAGAGCCATATTTTTCCACCACTGCAATTGGCAGAATCAGGCTCCTTAGACCGAACCATTGATTAGTTGACTATTCAAGGTCACCTCTATAGAAATCACATAGAAGAAATCTTTGGCCGTCCATCACGACACCTCTCACATTGCTATTTGATGCTTTAATAACAAGTGTGTGTTTTACCTCTATGCCCTGGACCAGCATGACGATGTTGGAGAAATCAGTGACCTCAGCGGAGACCTCCAGAACCTGGGAGACCATGTGGCTCCACTGAGCGTAGACCAGCAGCGGGTCCTGGAGAACGTTTCTCAGCCCCGACTCGGACTCTGAACACAGCCTCGTCGCTCTGCACTTCACGCTGCGACACGAACACAAAGACGTTCACCACACGCAACTTTACGAAGGAATCACACAACGACCTGCGAGGCTGAAATCAGGACTTCAAACATTCAAATATGTGAGAGGGAATAATAAAGCAAAAGATATTTACCAAAGGAAAACTAAAGTAAATCCTCACACAGCTAGATGCTTGAGTCAATATTCTTCACAAGAAGCTTTCATTAAAAGTTTCCCCACGTGTCATCAGGTTCTCTTTACGATCAAAACGGTGCTGAGCATCAAAACTACATCAGTCAGTAACATTCAATCTCCAGAATGACTTTACGCAGCATGCGGCGGCATCACAGTCCAGCTACGCTGCGGCCTACTGGAAACATTTAGGAGCCCAGCGTCTGTTCATCGGAAGCCACATTTATGATGTCATTTTAGTGTTTCTGCTGACACCTGGGGGGGGGGTCTTCCCCACAGCGGTCCGGTACAGCGTCCTTATCACCGCCGACGCCGCACCGTGAAGTGTCCCTCACCTGGGGACGTGACTCACATCCAGTATTTTTTATTTCATGGTTCCCGACCAGCATAATTGCATGTTTTGTAGATGGACGCTTTGTGGCTGTGCTTTTGTTGCCTTTAACTTTCATTGTGTAAAAACAGCCCATCTCAAAGCACAGCTGCTGTCATAAACCTGTGTTTTTGTTTATTTGGTCTGACGATGTCCTTTTCAGAAAATGATCCTTTTATCTGAAGCTCGGTAACGACTGTCGGTCGTAAATAATGTTTATGAGCTACGTCCTGTTGTCTGTTTTGAATCGTATATTGAGAACTCAGCTGCATTCAAACACACTGGGGGCAGAAAAAAGTTTCCACCCCTCCTTTCTTCTTTGTTTTCGCTGTAAAAATGTAATTATTTAAAAACGAAAAATCATTAAAAATGTATTTTCAGTAATTCGTCAATGCAAACAAAGGCATTTATGTCCAGAGAGAGAGAGAGACTGTGTTGTTGGCTGGTACTGTGACTACTGTGCTCCAATGAGACATTACTATGTGCACTATGTATTATACTAGATCTTTGGAATAACACGTTATTAAGGCACTTAAACATATTGTTTAAGAATTAGTTACCCGACAGAGTTTGGCCACTGGTGGCGCTGTGGAGCAACGTGTCGATGCACATTCCTGCTGTTGGTCTGCACTACGCCACAGTTACCTGGGTAACGCATCAAGACACACCCAATTGTGAAGAGGAAGATGAAGACTTGTGTTAATACGGATGGAAACAATTCAGGTTTGAAAATCTGCTTCGTAAATGTTTTGCACGTGAGCAGATGCTCACAGACAGAAAGAATGGACGTGAGAGGAACTTTAAGAAATAAAACACGCCACATTGTTATTTATAAATCAATTCTCAGCCAGTTCAATGAATTCCAGTCTCAATGGCCTCCAACAAAAGAAGCATTTGTCACAGGCGACATCAAGGACTGTCAGAGTGGGACTGCAGTTATTTATAGGGAGGCATATATTAAAGTCCCCTGCAGTAAAACATGTGTTTTGGTTATTGTTCTTCGCTGTGATGTAAAACCTTCATTGTGCAGAGTTTGTTTCACCATCTTCTGCTGCAGCAAGAAATACTTTCCAGTTCGGATAGAGCTAATGCTAATGCAGCGACGCTAACCTCTTTAGGAGCATCATCATTTTAAACCAACAGGCGCCTCTCGTGTCGTCTCACCTAAACCTAAACCACACCCCCACAGGATGCTGATTGGTCCAGACACAAATGCATTACTTACTTCTTTCTTCTGTTCATATGCTGTACAGATTGTAAAGCCCTTTGAAGCAAATTTGTGATTTTAGTCTGTGCAGATTAATTGAGTTGAATTTAATTTAACTACATTGAATTACTTAAAACCTGACAAGATGAGTTTTTCAAGCTAAGGTCCAATATGCTACTTGCAATGATATGGAAACTTGAAACTCAGAGAATGGACTTCTCACTGAAGTAGGAGGCCTCTTTTGTCCAGCAGCTAAACAAACAATAGCTGCATGTTCATAGATTCTAGGTATTGAATGAGGGAGAAGGAGTAGTTTATTGAACAAGCATATCAGATGGATTAGTATTGAACACTATTATTTATAGAGGTCATAAAACATGTCTGGAATATAGCAACTTCCTTCATAGATAGAACCTGAAAAGCATACAAAGAAACCTTGAAATATCAAGTATCATACACACACAAACTATTCCATAAAATACTGTCCTTGCACCTTGGGATCCCCCAGGGGGAGCAGGAAGGTGCTGCTGGGAGATGCAACCAAACGCTGCGAGACGCGGCCGAGCAACGGAAAATGGAACGAAACTAAACTCACTAAAAGGATGTGTCTGAATCTCTGAACTTTATTTTCTAACGCTTTCTACAATCACCAACACAACACATAACTATTTCCAGGAAACTCAACAAATTATTCGGAAAGTAGTTGCCACCATTTCTTAGAACCAGGGGAAAAAGGGTTGCGGCGCATAATTAACGCATTAAAGCAACAAAATCCACAAATAGGACGCCTAATAGTTTGTGACACGCCACAGAGCAAATTGTGCAGCTGTTTTTGTTTTTCTTCACTTATTCTAGTCGTTTTAACCAGACTACCACTTGAATATATTTACCCCCCAGCTAAGGGAACACATGGCTCAAAACCGCTAACTCGCGTCTGAGTATTAAATATCCCAAACGAGAGCACTCCATTAAGCCTCGCAAATCTCTGAAAGTAGCACTAAACGCTAAGTAGGACATCCTGCTGCAGGGAAATATAATTCAGACATGTGAAATAGTTAAAACGCACAAGAAGCACATTTAATAATGACCGGATGTGACTGGACTTTTACCCAGGTACTCCTTGATATCATTATCAGGTAGACTTTGGGGAAAACACATCAAACATTCCTTACCTCCAAAAATATTTGCTTAACTCATTTCTTTATTTTATTTTGACAACGACTGTTTTAATTGGCTCGTGGTCTTCTCCTCCTTTATCGATGCACTAGCACATTTTGACTGGCTTTACCCGAGCACTCCTCAATGTCATTATCAGGTAGAGTTTGATGAAAATGTTGTTTTAAGTTGAAAATATTTCCAACTTCGTAACAGATTTCTTTGAACCTTTTTACTTTGAAAACTCTGTTGCTTGCTTTGGCTTGTGGTCTCCTTCTCCTCTTTCATTGACCACATTTTCCAGTGCACCTGGCCACCAACTGTTATTTTGCATGAACCTCTTGGGCAACTAGGTCTTGGTTTACCGGACCTTGGATTGTGTCTTTTTCTGCACAGAATACTGATCATTGTATTTATTTCATCAGTTGATCGTGTAGCCTCCCTGCTGGGTACTTGACTAGTGGGATGTTTTTTTTTTTTTTCCAGATCCTGTTGTATTTACTAGTTCTATTGGAGTACTCTTCATGCCTAAGCATCAGGAATTCACATTCGCACAAAAATATTTCCTATTTTAGAATTAGCATCACACTAGAAGATAAACAAGGACTGTTTACGATATCATGTGGCCTCCATGTAGAGGTCCATGTGGCCCACACGGTTTCCACCTTTAGGGTAAGCTCACATACCTCTGATGCTCTTTGACAACAGCCAGGACATCGTCAGAAAGGTGACGCGAGTCCTCTGAGAACCTGAAGAGCTCCTTGAGCTGAGCCTTGAGTAGTTCCACTTGGGACTCCTCCCCGGCCAGAGTGTTCCTCACACCCTGCAAGATACAAGTACGAAACACAAAGTGAGCACAGGCCACAGCAGCAAACATCAAAGTTTAATGTAGTGGTGTCCCGGACCACTGTTGATCCACGATCCATACGGGCCCCCGCGGGTCGGCACGCATGTGAACCACAGACAAATAACAAGATTGTTTCCTTTTTTCTTTTGTGCCGATCTGATCTGCGAGCCGTGACTCCGATCCATGATACGATCTGAACCGTGTCTTTTATTGTCTGTTGCACCACTAGTTTAATGTCATGTGCGTGGCATATTTTAAGGACCAGAAATAATCGAAAGGTAGGTCAGCCTCCTAGTGTTAATTCAGATTTTGAGATTTGGGGACTTTGTGGCAGCTACAATAACTTTGAAAAATGTAAAACTCAGTTGAAATGGTGCCATGCCGTTGTTATGAGGGCCCATTATTCTGAAACCCAACAGTCTCCCTGTAACAAAATGGCTACTTATCATGATGATGTTATTTTACCGTCTCGTTGCATTATGTGTTTGCTACTAGAGTGACGGCATGACCCGCCCTCCTCTACCTTTGATTAGCTTACCCTCATGTTCTCAAGCAAACCATCTCACTCCTCATGCATAAACATAAACAAACCAACCAATGAAGGTAGCCAGTGCGACTCAATCAGAGACAGAGTAGTGGGTCGGCACATCGGCGTCTTGGTGAAGGTCTGATGAAGTCATTCTGCATAACAATTAGCCACGTGCATCTGTTTGTTGCAGTGGGAGTGTGTATTTTCGGGGCAATGGGTCTTCGCTCCGACTGGAGTTTGTTGCGGGCTGTCGGGCGAATGGGACATTGTTCAGGCTATTTGGGGTTTTGGTATAATGGGCCGTGGTAACAATGGGCAGTCCCCATATTATTACTTATACAGTAATTTGGCCAAATAGAAAGGAGCTATATCCTGATCTATGACTGATGTATTATGGTCAAGAATACACTTTGAATTGAAACTAAAACAGTTAATTCCAGCTCTTTACATGGTGGGACTATAGCCTAACAGTGGGGGTAACCATCTTGGAATATGTCAAAACAACAGGTTTCCCAGGTCTTCCTATTCTAACGCTGCATGAATGCAGCATGATGCCACATAATTCCAGAAGTTTAGTTATTCAGCTCCAGAAAAAAAATAATCCCAGAATGCACAATAAAAAAAGAAACTGTCATCTTTGTACATCAGAAAGCATCATCAATGGACCCTTTTCCCACCTTCCTGTGTCTCAATGCCACACTGACACTATATAGTACAGAGTTCTGACTTTGAATATATAAATATCTATATACAATAAATGCATGGAGCACAAACAACAAATGAACAATGTGACTTAACATAAAAAGGGTGCTTTTAAAAAGTGTACTTTTAGACTTAGAGAGCGGTCTGGAGCCGAGGCACCAACGTCCACCTCTCTCCAGCTTTAAGCAGCTTTTCATTCTGAGGCTACAGACCTTTCTCTTGGTGGATATTTTGACTTGCATAGCAGGAGGAGCAACTAACAAAAGAAACCATGGCTCCGTCTCATTTAGATGTGCCAGTCACCAGAATGCACAATACCAAAGCCCTGGAAGTGGCTCGCGGCCTGGTGTCTCCCCCACGGTGGACAGAGTGACACAGCTGCAGAGAATGAACCACAAGTAAGTTTGCTTCAGGTGTGTCAAGGAGAAAGCACCAGCGCTGTCATCATTGGCTGCCTGCTAACTGGCAGCGCTAAATGAAACGCGGCCACAATGACTTTTATCGGCTGCAGCCGTAATTAGCCGGCTATGACACATCTGTGGAAAAGAATCTGCTGAAAAGCACAGCTGTGCTAATGTAAAAACCCCATTCTTGCCAAAAATTGACATGCGCTCTCATGAATTATTAAACACACTTATTCAATAAGAGCACACCACCGTATTATACTTAAGGTTGGGACCATTACTGGAGAATGTTTTGCAACGGTTTGGCATTTCTATCCAGTACCTCTTCATGCTAATTCTCACAAGTAGAATATTTCAGTTCCAATGGCTTATTTGCAATGTGGAACTGTTTAAAAGCCACTGCACGTCCGAAACTAAAAGTAAAAACAGTCAGACTGAGGTGACGGCTTGTCTGGAATGCAGCAGTTGACAGACAGACGAGTCGTTAAGCATTCCAGTCACACCCAACCAAAGCAGCTCCACAGCAGCAGAAAGATTATCTGTGAACTGTGAGTTCTCATTCCGCCCTTTAGCCGGCACACGGTGCAAAACGTGTTCATGAAAACGTACGACAGCTACATTCTACAGAGGCGAAGCTTGTCGTGTTCACGCCCACTCTTCCGCCACACAATGGTTCTCATCAATCCACGGCCAGACAAAGAGATGGATGGACGTCGCAGTGTGAGCGACACACACAGAAATGATGATGGGACTCTGCCCCACCTCTCTGAGGCGCTCAGTCAGTGGATCCACTACAGAGAGCAGCCTCACCGACAGGGCAGCCAGATTGTGTTTCCAGTGTGCCAGGAATGTGAGATAGGTTGTAAAATATACTGTGATTGAAAAGGAATCCAGTCAAGAGTCATCATGTCAGGGCACGTAGATAGTATCAGCTCTGGGACGACGAGAGGAGGAATAATGTTTACGTCAAGAGGATAGGCAGCGAAAGAAGATATGACAGAAAATAAGACCACAGAGGAGAATGGATGACAGAAAGGAAGAGATGGAGTGCAAATACATTTGGTATTCTGAAAATGAGCAAGGATTCAAAGATTCAGTATCAAATCTCATGTGTCCGTAGCACCAAGTATCAAAAACTGACCTCTAGAACAATTGCAAGATACAATACTAACTGGAGTGTTTTTTTATTTGAATGCAACAAAAAAACAACCGTGTTCTGATAAACAAATTAGTTTTATTGCATAACAATATATATATATATATATATTATATTACTGATTTAATTAATGTGTTCATTGCTTTAATGTTGCAGCTGGTAACGGTGGAGCTCATGCCCTGTACTACTTTAAACTGATGGGCAGCTTGTTAATTCCCATGGGGACCGATAAAGCCTTCTTGATGTAATATTGTATTTTATTAATTTATTCGAATATATCAATTATATGTTGTGTTGTTGAGTGTAATCTGCAAAGTAACTAAAGCGGTCAGATAAATCTAGAGGAGTAAAACGTATTTCCCTCGAAGATGTAGAAAAGTAGCAGGAGAAATATTTCAACCAGCGGTGTGGAGCTTTTGTCTCCCCCTCTGGCAGCGGGAGGAATTACACAAACACAATTACACAAACACTGTCGACAAACACAATTACACAAACACAAACACAGCAGTGTTGATTTTCAATCAGCGTGTGCATAACAAAAAAAACTGCAGAAGTAACATCTGAGCAGCTGGTGAAAGAAGAGGTAATTACATTATCATCTTTAGAATTGTTCCAAATAGTCGGGACTGAAGGACGCAGCATATTCTGTTATTCATACGGTTCAAATACGAAAGGCAAAATACAAATGGGGGTCGGGGAGAAGTTAGATTTATGACCTGATGCATTCATAAAAGGATTTACAATAACCTGGTTTCTACAGCAAATAGGGGTCTCACAATTCTTAAATTAAGGAGGGTGTTTGACTTGTGATTACAGGGTCACAACCCAATTTTAAATTTTAACATTTCTTTTCAGCACCGACAGCTACGGTGTTGTTAGACTTTAGAGCTCCTCTAAATCAAGCTGTCGTTTTTCTGTCAACAACGCATTCACTGTAGTTATAGTTATTAAAGTGCATGTAAGCCCACTGATTGTCTCACAGTAAACAGCCATATCCCCCCTACAAGAGGAGCAGTACAGTTTTCTGTTGTACCGGACTGTCAACAGTTCTCTGTGTAACATGTATTTGAAAATAATCTAAAAAAGGTTGTAAAAAAGGCAGGCAATTATAACCAAACTAGCCCAGGGAGACACTTCTAATCAAACACAATCAGGACTGTTGCAGTAGAGGTTCTGGTTCCAGTGTTGGAACTGTGTGAAATGTGAAATGTTGCTGGACAGCACTGCAGAAGAAGAAAATGATCATCCATCTTTGCTTGTATTGAATAGCAAGCTCCAGGTCTGAAAAGTGAAGTTAATGCAGAAGTGCCTAAAACCTGCCTTCTCCCTCCTGACCACCAGGGTGGGGTGGGGTGGGGGGGTTTGGGGGACACGACTCCTCTGGTTGTATAGACGTCTCTGAGAAAATGACTCTACTTCTCTCTTGATTTATTCCCTCAGTAAACATTGTAAACATGAGTTTGTCTCAATCTCTAGTTTTAAGTCTTCTTCAATACAGCATGATGTTCATTTAGAGACTTATGGTCATTTAGAGTAGAATAGGGTATGCTTTAGGGCGGGTCTACGCCATGCAGCTAGAAAACGTCCACTAAACTTTATAAGGCGGCTGATATTTTTAGAAAACTCACCGTGTATTTCCTCCACTGGCCCACCATCTGCTCCTCGGTCCGGTCAGTGCGGCCCCTAGCGTCGCGGCCCTCCTCCAGCTCCTGGTCCAGCCCCTGCAGCAGCACCCTGAGCTGGCCGATGTCTTCTCCCAGCCGCTGGCATCTGGCCATGTACTGACTGTGGGAGTCCAGGCTGCAGCGCAGGCCCTCCTCAGACTCACACAGGCCCTGCCTCAGCCTCTGCCAGCCCAGCCTCAGCTCCTCAGCCTCCTCCATCACCGTCTCCGCCCCAGAGGGAGAGGTGTTGCCCCTCACCGCCTCGGCCACTCCCTCGATATGCTGCAGGGTCTTCTCCTCGCTGGCAACGCTGTCATCCAGAACCTGACACGGAGGCAGAAGAAGACGCATTACAATTCATGTGTTGGCTTGGATTGCAATGGTGCAGTTGGAAAAAAGATTGCATTAGTATCATTTGAAGTAACATGAAATACGTGTGACCACTAAGATTCTTACCAAAAGAAAGGCTAGCCGCTAACAATGGCCGCTGCTTTGCACTGTTCTCATACAAGCCGCTGGCTTCACCATGGCCATGTTGAGAGCCGCTGAGAGGCAATCACTATGCTCCCAATCTCCAATCATGCACCTTTAAAGCTAACCCTGGTACAATACATTTAAAAGGCAACATTTATGTTTAATACTGTACATGGTCCCTTATAAATAAAATAAACAAAATGTCATGCTTTATCACAGATCACATTTTGAGAGAACTTTAATGTAAGCACTTTTTTCTTCATAAGCACTTATAAGCAACATTTGTATCTTTAAATGTTTTAATTAAAAGACATTTTATTAAATATATTTATGAAATTTTGTATTTAATTTTTGATATATTTTTAAAGTGGTCAAGTTCTTTCACCAGAGACTCCATAAGGGTCAGTAAAATCACACTGAAATAGACACACAACTCATCTGAGCTTTAATGAACTGAGCAGTCGCAGTGGAATCAGACAGAGTGTGGACTACATGTCTAAAGCTATCAACCACACTTACTGTACCCCTCCATGTTTTTTTAATGTCTTGCTGCAGTGGCAACATTCACCACGAGGACAATTATATCTATTATTCATTTGGTTGGTACTTTCAAGGCATAAAAGTAAATGTCACACAGCTGAGAATATTTATTCACACTCCTTCCCTCTGCCTATTGAAAATAACAAAGACATGCAAAGACATTTTTCTTAACGACATCAAACAGCAGCTTCCTAATTCAGCTTCAGAGAGTCTCACTTGTAAGGCTTTGAGCTTGTTCTCTGCGGTATCCTTCCTCTCCATTAGATCAGTGAGCTCCTTGGTTTTTGACAGCAGCCAGGACTGGAACCTCTGAACGCAGCCGTGGTACGTCTGCTGCTCCTCAGCGATCTTCTGAAGCAGCGACAGACGCTCCTAACACAGCGGGACACATTTTAGCACCGCGTTGTTCCAAAACGAACGGAGACCTTTCAACACACATTACAAACTTCAAATTTGGGTATATCTGAGCGAGGAGCGTGAACACGGATTAGTAATCTCCTTTGAGACTGAGAGCTGTTGTCTGTTACTTCAACGACAAGACTCCTGAGAGCACGTTGGCATTTTAGACAAGAACACAGAGAGTAGCCTGGTGGACTCAGTTAGGAGTAGGAGGTGCTTCCAGAGTATTACCGCCTCGTGAAAACACAGCAATGTTCCCATTCGGAGTCAAAAGTAGAGATTTGCCAGCAGACTGGTGCGTTCAAGGGAATACATAATGTAGGTAAAGACGTGGACGAGTGGTAAAATGTGACTGACAAAAAACAGCTGTCTGAAAAAGGAAGAGCCGTCTCATTGTGCAGTAGCCGGCAGATTTGATGATAGACACAGAATAACTATCAAATGGATTTGTGTTGTTGTTATGTGGCTGCAGGATTTGCGTGAGTGTACAGAAGTAACCATTCATTAAAGTTTGAAATGCTTGCTGTTGATGTAAATTAAGCCACGGGACTGATGTGTGGGCACATAGTGTACGCTCACTTTGATTCAAACATAGTGCAAATCCCACAAACACACTCAACTACACAGCCTCCTGCACACCATCATCACCTCAGAGAAAAAACATTTCATCCTTTTAACCTCACCGGCACGATTCCTGTTCCCTTTGATCCCTCGCAAAACTACCCTTTAACTTAGGCAACACTATGTGTGTGTGTGTGTGTGTGTGTGTGTGTGTGTGTGTGTGTGTGTGTGGGGGGGTGGGTAGTAACAAAAAAGAGACAAAACACTTTTCAAGCCACTGGCATTGCATCTGCAAGTGGTTCTTAAGCTCCGTGCTTCCTGTTACAAAGACACAGTTCCTCAATCAAACGAAGGAAGCTGTCTTTAGTTTTACACGAGGATTCTCACGCTTTCACTGCAGGCTTCATCTTCATTCACTGTCTGCCAGTGTCTGTTTAGTTCATTTGTTTATTTGACTTCTCTCCTCATGTGCTTAAAGAATATTAAAGTATTATTCCACACATTGTACCAGCTGACCTGTGTGCATTTCCACAAAAGCCACAAGCTTGAGCAGAGCTAGAGCAAGACCCTGATTCCTGTCTATGGGGGGAAATGTATTCTCTGCATTTTAATCCATCCTTAGTAATTAAGGAGCAGAGGGCAGCTGTGAAGCGCCCGGGGAGCAACGGGGGGGGTTCAGTTTCTTGCTCAAGGACACTTCAACATGCCAACTATGGGGAGACCAGGGATCGAACCGGCCCCTCAATAAAATAGTAAATGTGACACAGTTAAAAGTAGATTACCGACCCATCAAACACACAGACATTTGCATACTTGTTACTACCCAGCTACTACAGCAGCCGCCAGCAAGACGTGCAGAAATCAGGGGTTGAAGCCAAGTCAAGCAAAAGAACTACAGTTGGCCATGTGGAGACATTTTTCCAACCGGCGACCATCGACCACCAACAACAACAACAAGCGCCTCACCTCGGCTCTGTCTCGGACATCGTTGTAGGCCTCCTGCAGCCTCTCCTGGGCCTGGGGCTCCACACTGGGGTCCTGGGTTCTGTTGTGCAGCGCGGCGGCCTCGTCCAGCAGCCTCTCCAGCAGCGCCGCCTGGCCGTGGATGTCGCTCACCACCACCCTCTGCTGGTCCACCTGCCAGAGCTTCTCCTTCACCCCCAGCTGCAGCTCCACCGCGACATCCAGGCCGCGCTGCCGGCTCGTCAGCCACAGCTCAAACTCCTCGTAGGCCTTCAGGTACTCGCCCCAGTGGAGCCACACCCACTCTATGCGACTGGGTGTGAGGGGAGACACACGAAGAAGAAACTAAAAACTTCCAGAATTAGTAAACCAACTAATTGTTCAATCAATGAATTAGTTTAAGTCATTCATCAAGAAAATATCTTCTGGAGCCAGTTTACCCGGTGTGAGGACTTGCTGCTTGTTTCTGATTGATATCTTTGTAAACTGAACATCTTTAGGTTTTGGACTGTTGTTTGGACTAAACAAGGTAGTTCTACTATGTCACGTTGGGCTCAGGGAAAGTGACGGCTATTTGTCAAGTGTGGGACAATTACCTGAAAACGCACAGAGCTACTCAACACGGTTTAATAATAATAATAATAATAATAATAATAATAATAATGTCTGAACTGGGAAAGCAGCCAAAGGAGACCTCAGGGCAAACTAACCAGGTGTGTCAAATACCTAATACACACACACTCACGGTCTGCCTGAGGTCTGCAGTGAGTAGGGCAGCACCTGTGGCAGTGGATAATGTAGGTGCTGGTCTCCTCCCACATGCCTTTCAGGTCTTTGAGCTTGGCGTGGGTGTGGGTCCTCAGCTCTTCGCCTCCGCTCTGCAAGAGGTTCTCAGCTGCCACCAGCGCCATGTCCATCTTCACACGACCCTCATGCTCCGACTGGTGGATCTTCTACACATTCAGTCGAGCACAGGGAATACGACTATAGTTAATATGAACTATTGCAACACAAACATAGAGTACTGTATATATCTAACATTAAAAAAACTCATGCGGTAACATTACTGGGAACTTATTAGAATGTGATGATTGATAACAGCGTTCTCACACGTGTATCATTACTGCTAATACTTCTCAAAATGAAGAGCACATTTCCCATTAACCCCATTACTTATCTCGCACTCTTTCTGCCAAGCATCTTTGACACAAGAAAACTTGTTTATATCATCTTCATCATGTATGCTGCACACATTTCTCCTGAAGAAGTCCATTAAAGTATCATCTTCAATGAGCAAATAAAACTCCCACTTCAAAATTGATATACAAAATGTAACTTCTTGAGAACCTGCAGGGAACAACAAAAAATAAGGAAATAAAGATGTAAGAATAAACAGTTTATAGACGACTGATAATGAAGTTATATAATTAGGAGCAGTATTTGCTCCATGAACATGTACATACAGTACATGTGCATTACTCACCATGGGAAGAAATTGTAATACTTTCCATTTCTATTTTTTTTTTTACCTATTTAAATAGTCAGACCCTTTAAGGATTACATATAATCATATGTAGGTATTGTAACTGGAGTCTAACAACAGAGTACTAAAGTAGCAGGGTTCCGAAATGAAGGGCCAGTAAGGGAGGCATCTCACCTCCGTCTCCCTGAGCCGGCCCTCCAGGGCATCCAGGGGCCCTTGGGTGTTGTCATTGGCCTTCAGCCTCTCCTGGATGGCCCGCATCCAGGAGAGGGCCGCTTCCAGGCTCTCCATAAACTCCTGCTGCTCCTGCTGCGTCATGGCCGGTCCCTGGGCTGAAAGGAAGAACAAAAGTAAGCGTCTGTATCAGCAGGGAATTAAAGTAAAAAGGAACCTCACCAATTCTACTTTGAAGGAAAAACGTCTTAAAAAGAATGGTTGCATCATGGGAAATGTAAGAGAAGTGGAGCTTGTAGATTGAATAGAGGCATTGCTGATAAAAAATAAGCAACTCTCTCTCTCTCTCTCAGTAGATATCATGAGAAGAATTGGACAAAACTGTGGTTTGTCTGATAAAAACTAGGAGGCATACTTATTCTTGTGACCTCCTGACCTCCTGTACATACTGGATATTATATTTCATACTTTTGGAAGAAATTTAAATAACTTGTCTCCCATTGATAGGTGCAGTTTTAAGAACATGGCAGTGAAACAATTCCAGGAATTCCTGACTGCTTTGCGGCAGACTCAGTGTGCCCTCAGGACAGGCCGCTGGAGGGAAAACTCTGCGAACAGAAACTGGCAGAGGTAACGCAAATAAAGAAGAGTCTGCCGCCAAGCGTCTGGCAGGGAGGGGCCGTTGGCACTGCAGGAGCACAAAGAGGCACCACATCATTTCTTAGAGGGGAAATAAAACCCAGGAGGCTTGGGACTTTTTCCCCGCATGACTCATTTCTCCCCACGACCACAACATTCCTTCTTTCTGCTGGTTTTGCCTCAGACTCTTGAAACATGGTCATATGGAGAGCTCCCTGTTCTGAGTGAAAGACAACAAAGCTGTTCTTTATACTTATCTAATCCCCAAAAACATGTTTTAATAGAACAGTGTCATTGTTAGCATTCTATCCAACAACTGCATATATTGGGAACCAGGCTATAATTTTCTTCTTTTGGAATTCACAAGTCAAGTTTGTGTGTTTTAAATTAACGAACATTACAAAAATATGAATCAAAATGTGCTTAGGTTAGTTCAACAGCTGATATACACCTGCTAGCAATTCGTACCAATGTATTACTTCTCGCTACTTCCCTTTCTCTCAGTTCCTGTTTCTCCTTAGTTTGAACAAACTCACAGCATGAGCTCCGTGTATGCGACACCTGTGTAAACAGACGGAAAGCTGCGCGCACACATGCGTCACCGCGGCGTACAGTTTGAAAAGAGGAACGTTAGTTACTCTTTGCTTAAATTGGAAGAAGTGAAGCCCCGCCTCCCTCCGTTTGACAGCTCGCGCTGTAAACCCGCGCATTAAGCCTAACCTTAATCCAGTTCACTCACACGTGCCGCCGTCCGCGGTCACGCTCACTCGGTTTGCCCGTCATGGAAAGTGCGCTAAATCATGCAGTGTAGTTTAAACACAGAACTTCAGTCTTGACCTATATGCTATGCTAATTTACGGCTGAAGAGCCAGCGTAACTGGTTTACGGTAAACATCCCCGGCCGCCGGAGACAACCGTCCGGTCTGTGCCACGGACCCGTAGCTACCTCCACAGGTCATTAACGTCCAGTGATTTAACGTGAGCACGAGAGGCTTCCACGTTCGTAGATAGACACGGGCCTATTATCGTTAAGCTAGCCGAACAACGGTGCAGTTGTAATGGTCAAGTACGGCTTTACAAGAACACAAACACTTACGGCTTCGTGTGCATCAGGTGGGAGCTGCCTCGACAGTGAACGCTGTCCGCCTGTGTTGTGTACAGTGAAGTTATGGCACAGGAAGTAGAGCCGAGGGCACTGGTGGCTGGAGTCAACACACTTCATGCTGCCTTCAGTGACTGCTTGTAAATTACAGCACGACATGACATTATAACGGAAACAACCTTCATTTATTACTAAAATATATATTTCAGTGTCCGGGTGAAGAGCAACGGACATAGAAACTTACTAAACGTAATACAATGCGTTTCACATGTTACAAAAATAACAACGTTTTAATTAAAACACTGAAGTGATGCATTCCTTCCTTTTCCTTAAATAATGAAACAGGCGCTGTTGGTGTGTGTACACGTTACTATTCAATTTAATTGTTTAAATAACTAACTATGATGATGAATAAATAATAAAAGATAACACTTTCAAAATATATAGCACCTTCAGGCATATAGTACACATCAATTATGAGCTACACTAAGGTTTGGTATTTTCCAATTATTATGGTTTTTCACAGGTTTTACCACGAATGGATTGGATTTATAAATAATACATACACACACAATGTGTTATATGTTATTACACAGTTACCTTAGTTACTAGTGTTTGACCTAATAAATAAATAATATATGTTCTTTACTAAACATCTAATATCCAATAGGAAAAGTTCTGCTGGAAACTTTGTGATGAAGTTGTAAGAGCAACCAGCTGTCTTATATGGGCTTTTTATCTTACAATTTAGCCCTCTCCTGAAAATGAGGGAAATAAAGACATTTCAGTTATTTGTGAACATATTTAGTCATGTCATGCAATTATTTTAGCCAGCACAAATTAACACTCATATCTAAAAGAAAAAGAAAAAAAGAAATCCCAACATAAATGGAAGAACAGGCAAACTTCAAACGCAAGTGCTTCTTGCTATGGGACAACAACAGCTTTAATTGAGCACATTTATTCATGCAAAGTACGCATAACAGCTCTTTTTAAATCTAATTTCAACTCATATTGGACTTCAGTAGTTCTGACTACTCTCCAGTAGAGTCGTTCAGTGTTACCGGCAGCACATGAACTCATCAGCAGACCAGCTTGATCCAGAGGAAGGGACTAATCCAGGGCAGCTGCTGACTCAGAGGCTCACACGTCACAGATTCAAACTGCAGGCCGCGTCTCAGAAGTCTCTTCCTATTGGTAGAAATAACCGCAACAGAATTCACCCAGGGTTTGAATTGGAAATACACAGTAAATACTTGATGAAGAACGTTTAGATCCCGATAGATAACATGCTACAACAATGGATATTACTGGATTACATATTCATTTTCAGTCCTTGACAGCCTTCTATGAATATATGAAACCCCAGTTGAATTTTAGTTTGATGTTAAATTGATTCTATTACCTGCATTTCAATGCAGAACTTATGGCTGCTATCAAATAATCAGCCATAAGTCCTATATTATATATCAGTATGTATACAATCAGGAAAGTGTAGTTAAAGTAGAACACTGACTCCTGTGACTGTAAAATATAAATTGCATCATAAGATTATTATTACTCGTGCATTCAAGTAAAAGCAGGACTTTTCTGTTGTAACTGGTTGAGCCGGAGCTCACTTTGAACCATTGCGGATAATGATCATTTTCATTATGGATTCATCTGCTGATTATTTTCTCCATTAATCAGTTCCATTAATCCAATCTCCTCATATGTTTGGTGTGCAAACCATAATCTGTAAAGTAACTTGAAACTAAAGCTGCCAGATAAATGTAGTGAAGTACAAACGTTTTCCATCTGAGCTGTGGTGGGAAGGGGCACAAACACATCACCATTGCCCACTTGGTGGCATCTAGCCATGTAGAGTTTTGGTCTTTAGATTTTTAAATAAAACGTAAGATATGGATCATCTGGACAAATTGTACTTTAACATGTTGGCAGCATGTAATAGTTGACCCTTCAAGCCAACTGAATGAATTCATAAGAAAAAGACATGCTGTTAAACAGCATGTCATGTGACATCTTTGTGTCTCCCAACATGTGACGTCCCTTCCTCTCTTTCAACTCACAACCGTCTCCTTCCTTTTTTCTATCCATGGAAATCCCAAACCGTCATGACAGACAACTCATTCAAATTGCAGCTGGCATGCAGCCAAACTGAAGTTTATCTCAGGTCAAGTTGGATCTGAATAGAGATCAGCTGCTTTATGTCAGTGTTAGCCTGGCTTTAGTTAGTTTTGAGTGTTGGTTTATGAGAATTACTTGGGTTTTGAATAAACTGTTCAATTGTTTTACAAATGTTAGTTGTTGACTAGTTGACTAGATTTTGTCTTTCTCTCCAAACAGTTCATTCTTTTGTGCTTTATTTCACTCCAATAGTAATTTATCCTCAATGACTTTCACATTGGAAACCCTTTGAAATGGGGTTTTCAACCTTTACATAATGTTATTTATTTGTGTTGTTTATTTATTTATTATGTTTCTTGATGCGTTTTATTCAATTATGCCACTTTTCATGACAATGGTGTCGTCAGGCCGTCTCCCTTCTCAGCCAATCAAATGCACCCTGCCTCTTAAAGGTGCCATATACAGGATTCAGAGCATCAATATATACAACTATTATCTATGTAAAGATATAGGGGAGTAATGTATAGCTGAAAACACATATATCTGTTTATATTTGTTTAGCTTAACAAGGCTGCACCTACCTGTTAGCTAGGCGGGCTTGTGAGCTTAGTTTATGGATCAGCGCCACAGTGAGAAGAAGGTATTTGTGCGTTACTACCTACAGTAGCTCCGGAGCAACCAAAGAAAAGGTCTGTTTGCTCTTGACAGCAGTTGTTGATGGTCAATAGGGTTGAATGTGAATGTCCAGCCCACTGACTCCTGGACATTGACCTTTGACCTCTGCTCAGTATTATGAGTGTATCCAAAGCCTTTTATATCTTCTTTCTCTGTGCCAAAGAGCTCTATTGTTGTCCAAAAACTATTAAAACAAATCAGTGAGCAATACTGTTGCACTGAGTAGCATCTTCCTTCATTACCATGAACACACACACTGTAGTTTATTTGAACTCAATCCCACGTACACCGTCCAGCTGCCCAAGATACCCAGAAGAGCACCAACTGTGGCCCTATGATAATAGTCCCAACAATAAACGGTTGACAAACACTACAGCGACAAGCCGTTGTGGAAATGACCAAATCTTTTAATGAAATTATATCTATCTTCAGTATTGACAAATTGTTTGGAGCCAGGAACTACAGACCAGGTTAGAAGTCAAAAACTAATAACAGACTAACACATTGTTGGTTCAGGTTTTTCATGGAATTTCATTGTTGTGAAAGATCATTGTTCGTGTTTTCTCAATTACACTCCTTGAGCTTTCCTCTAGTTACTCCATCATAGAATGTCAAATTGTGCGTTTAAAAAAAAAGTCTATTTCACACCAAAAGCGGTGTGAAAATTTGCTTTGCTTTTGGTTTGTGAACGTAGCATAAGACTCCTGTTAATCAGGTCGGGAAAAATGTCAGTATTTTCAATTTGGGAATGAATCCCAGCTTGTGTGATAACTATTGTTACCGACGAAGAAATCAGAGAGTGAGTAGCTTCTCCTTTTTGCATTCAGCTTCTGTATACAGGTGATACATATTCATGTTTGTGTCTTTCTGCATGTTGTGGAGTCTCCAGCTCGTCCTCAGCCTGGGCACACGGAGGCGGCCGAGGCATCGGGGCGCACAGCCAGGGAGCTGCGCGCCAGGCGACGGGAGCGAGCAGGGCGCGAGCTGGCGCACACCGGAAGCTAATTAGCGTGGGTCGCAGCTGAGAGACATCAGCAGTTTTGACGGGGATAAAGGCAGGAGAACGGAGGGCGTCAGACGTGGGTTCGTGCTTGAAGGTGAGGCTACGTACCAGGCTAGCCTAGAGTGGAATTGCAAACGTTGAAGTGACGGAGGAGAAGAGACTACGTCATCGTGAGTCACGCTGCCAACTAAGGAGGTAGACGTGTGAACTGTGGATTAATGAACTATCACTGTCAGTTTTTGAGACAGCTGTTTTTTGTTGTGTTTGGATTATTCACGTTTTGGTTTTTTGGGAATAAACAACGCCAGCTTACTGGCTAAACTGAACCTTGGCTGTGTCTTGCAATTGAGGTCTGAAGGCAACACGTAACACTGCAGTTCCACATTAAGGGCCTTGAGATGCTGTCAGAAGCTTTCATAATGTTAAGCAACATCAAACTTGATCAGCTTCCATCTCAGGGCTGCAGGGTTAGGGTTAGGGTTAGGGCTAACCCAGGTTGTGCCTCAATTTAAAGCGGAAGTGGGTAAGTCTTAAACAGAAGACAGATAGTATTAACCTTAAAAAATAGCTAAATAATAATGCAAAAGAGAGAGAGAGAGAGAAAGAGAGATGTAAAGTGTAGCATATGGCTGTATTGTTGACTGTCGTAATCAATATGCTATGATTTCTTTTGTCTATGATTTAGTAAATATACGTATGACAGAGAAAGTGGCATGCTGGAAAGGGGGAGTTATGGTGACTGTAGTGACTCCTTTGCCTATCAAAAGAAGGCCACAATGGTTGCTGATTCAACCTGTATAACATGTACATATTACCGCA
The DNA here is from genome assembly GCA_023566465.1 of Cottus gobio. Taxonomy (NCBI): domain Eukaryota; kingdom Metazoa; phylum Chordata; class Actinopteri; order Perciformes; family Cottidae; genus Cottus; species Cottus gobio. The sequence goes on along the minus strand of CM042228.1, from coordinate 21,511,688 downwards.
ATCAATCTGTATATCCCGTACCTATATCACTAACTTATTATCTGTAAAATACTTATTATTATCTGTATATTGGTATTTACTGCTATTGCACTTCTGGTTGGATGCTAAACTGCATTTCGTTGCTCTGTACTTGTACATGTGTAATGACAATAAAGTTGAATCTAATCTAATCTGATTGCTTTATTTAGATGCATGCAAAAAATGAAAGTGGTTTCAGGGAGAAACAGACAGAAGGCTCTACACTATGTGTTGGAAGGACATATCCAGGATGTCAAACCAATTCAGCAATGAAACCAGGATAAAGACAGAAGCTAAAGCTACAGATCACAGTGTAAAAGTGAACCACCTAAACATGAGACAGATGACAATGAAATTAAGGAACACTTTTCTTGCAAAGCTGAGTAGGTCTTCATTCGCTGTTAAAAATCATTAAAAGCAAAAGTGGCATGTGTAGACATTCAGTATACCTTCAGTACCCAGTGTAGCAAAGAAGTGCTAACACTAGATAATAATGTGCTAGCATAGTCTGCTAATGTAGCAGGAATGTTTTTGAAATGCATATTTCCTTCCAACCTCTACCAGTAACAAGTATCACTCTTACACAACGTTTGACAATCAGTAGTTTGAAATCCACAAAACCAGCCTGAAAATTAAGAAATTCTGAAACCATTGCAAGAAAGCCTAGGGACCCAGCCAGTTAGTTGTAGGACCCTGGTTGGAGCTGGCTGATGCTACGCATTTATTGGCAGTCTGCATTCAAGGAGCAGAACTTGGCAGAAGGCCAAATGGCAGTGAAACCTATCAGCCTGTAAAATAATTAGTCATGTAACTTTAGGCTGGAAAGCTAGTTATTGTATTTATCAATGGTAATAGGGCTACTAAGACTATGCTAAACCAAGCTAATCAGTAAAGGCAGAGTCATGTCTATGTTTCCACAGCCTAATTTCCCCTCAGCCCAATGTTCCCTCAACGTAATCCTACCCCTTGTTCTAATCTACATATAACTTTTGGAGATATCGGGCCAACAATATCCGATGCAGACAGGCAGTCTGGGTAAGAACATTAGAGCAAGCCCATCAGAGGAAGATTATGTCAGGTCAAGTTTATAAAAAAACTGTGTGCTGTACATGGGTGTTTTTTTTTCTTTTTCTGAGCCTTCAAATCAATACGTGTTAAATTTCAAGGCTGTTGGACAAAATTGGATTTTGGAACATAGGGTTGAGGGAATATAGGAGTGAGGGAACCAAAGGTTGCGGGACCATAGCGCTGAGTTAACATAGGGCTGATGGAACATAGGGCTGAGGGAACCTTGGGCTGAGGGAACCTTGGGCTGGGATAACATAAGGTTGAAGAAACATCGGGCTGCTGGAATATAGGGTTGAGGGAGCACATAGGCTGAGGAAACAAAGGGCTGTGGGAACAAAGGGCAGAGTTAACATAGGGCTAAGGTAACAGAGCTGAGGGAACATAGGGCTGGGCTAACATTGGGTTAAGGGAACATAGAGTTGAGGGAACAAAGGGCTGAGGGAATGTAGATACGCTCCTGTAAAAGCGAGAATTGTGAGGGGAATACGGAATTGTACTTGTACAGGTGTGAATACGTGTTATATCATTTTCTTTGTCATTTTTAGATAGATGTTATGAAGTATAGGTGCAGTGCACATGCACATGTTTTTATTCTGCACTCCGTCTGTCAATTTAGGTATTATGAGAAGTCTATGTACACTTGATGTACATTGATTGAACACCAGACAATGATACTAACACTGTTGCTCAATATTGTCATGAATATGTTTTGCGAAGGTGACCCCTATAATTGAATGTGTTGCACCAGAGTGTTTCATTCTAAGCCTGTAACCTAATCACAAATTGGTGTTGGCATATGATGTTAAAACAGGTGTCAAATATTTAAACAGAATTCATACAAAAAACTGCTTATAGGTTTCTGCTTGGATTAGAAAGTTTGATTCAGTGGAATATTCTAGCCCCTCCTCAATGCTTTAGGCAAGAGCAATAAATCGGTTCAACCCTAATTATCCCCAATCAACACACACCAACTCTGTAGAAATGGTTACTGTTTTGGACATGAGATACAAGCTTTTCAAAGAGCTAGCTGCCAGCAGCTTGGCAGTGTGATGGGCAAATCAGAAAAAGGCTGAATTGGAAATGCATTCTCCCCATCAGCCTTGGTGTGTGGCGAGATTGGAGTCTTTGAAACAGCCAGTTGTCAGCACCCTGCAGAAAATCCTCCCAAACAATTTCATGATATATCCATTTAGCATTCCAATGTTGGGTTTAAAACTTGAAACGTTGCCCTGCAAAACTACTGGCAGAAAGTACTATCAAAATGGAAATGTTTCTAAATCAAAGGCATACTTAGTTCATCATAATTACATTTAATATACCCTGATAAATACATTGTAACATTCATTAATGTCAGTAGCAACTCATGAATGCTTACAGTAAAAGGCCTACAGAACATTTCAATCACAGGCTTCATGTTTAATAAAATAGGAACAGCTTCCAAAAAAGGTATAAATTTAATAAATCTACATACTGTGACAGCATGTATGAGTACAACTTTACTGTGGACATCAAATATTATTAATCAAATGTTAGCAAATTTTCAGTTGAGCAATGTTCAAATACCCAATTGTCAATAAATGTCTCATGCTGTCATTTAGAACCATTCATGGCTGTATTTCAATAAATTAGACACATTGCAGTTTGCTTGATCTATAAATGGCTACACTTATATATAAAATGATTTGAATGTTTTAATAAATACTTTACATTGTTACAATACATTAGCACAACCAGTATATTTCAAATGTCACTCTAATATAATATAATATAATATAAATAAATTGTTATTTTTTTTCAAAAGGTTTTCGAGGTCTGTGTATTTCCTCAGCTTTAAATGTTTATCTTTTTACTTCACATATGTATGACTCCAAAAAATGTATGTACTTTACAATTTACAGGGATAATTTTAACAATTTGTACACATTTTAAAATGTGCATTTTAGTTACTTTCCACTTAAATAGAACTGCAGTTGTCCTGAGGTGCAAAAGAAAATGTCAGAAAACAATGTGGTCCTCGGTTGGAATCCACAGGCCAGTTTATGTCTAAACCTCTGCTTTGTAACTGGTTATTAAAAAAAAATTATGGATAGAATTAAATAAAACATACATCCTCTTTTTGATACCACAACATTACAGAATTCACAGCATTTACAAACACACGACAGTTCAGAAAACATGACATTTAAGAAACCAGAAGAGGTAGCTGCTATCTTTTACATCCTTAAAGGTGCAATGTGTAAGATGGGGCCAGAACTTTAGTTAATAACATTCAAATAGTTAACTGACATTATCAACAGAATGTGAAGAGGTTATCGTGACGTCTGTGTTGCAGAGAAATCTGCTAAAGTGAGTATGCTAACAGCCAGCCTCAGCCCGACCCGTCTTGTAATACCACTTGTACCTGGAGAGGCAATAGTGAGTCATCGTCAAGTTAGTCCTCAGAAGTAGCGCTGCCTGAGCAGTAGTCAATAATACATCCATGGTTCATGTACGTGTTATAGTTTGTTTATTGGATTAAATCCAAAGTGGCAGACATGAGAGGACAATGTAAATTGTCGCCGTGAGCCTACATTTCTGGCACATAGAGACCTTTTGTTTGCAGATAGCTCAAATTCAGCCGGTGGTAGAGATGCTGAACCCTAGTTCTTCGGAGCATGTGACCAGATCTTACACAGCATACTTTAAAGACATTGTTGTTTTCATATTGATTTATTCATCTTCTTAAAATACTGTAAGGGTTCTCAAGACCAATTGCAGTGAATTGCCAAAGGGAGTAAATTAATAAACAGGTGATCTAAGCAGCTGTGTGTTATTTATGTTTTCTGAACTGTTGAATTATGTTTTCCAGTTTTGCACCTCAGGGCCACCATGTCTCTGTTCTGCTAGCTTTGACCAGACAATAGATTTTCTTATGGTCAGTTTTCATTATCAGTCTTTCAAATAACGGAACCATGAGGCTAGGATGTTCTGCCCATGTTATTATATACGTATGAGTATCTGTCCCTGAGCTTGTTATCACAACTTGAGCAGCTCTTCCACAGAGATGATGATTGGTCAGAACATTGATTAGTTTGTTAGCCTTAACATTTTCCAGACAAAATTGTTATTTTTTTTACTTTGTCAGGATGATGGGATGTTCATATTTGACCAACCAGCAGATTATCAGATACACATGGTGAGTAACTATGATGTAATAAACCATACATTCAGTATGAATTCACAAATGACAACCATAGTTTTGTGATCTGGGGAATTTTCTTTATAGAAGCAATTCAGGGAAACTCATTGAGCTTCATTCAAGAAACACACATAGATTGGTTCTCAGGTGGCTTGTTTGAGGGATTTAGTAGAACTTGCCATATTTTAGAATTTCCTCACATTTAAAATTTTGTCTTCGCTTCAACTACAATTTTTGAGTGGTTGAGGGTTCATGTGAAATTAGTCTGCTGTTATCCATGCACTAAAATATCCATATGAATATCACAAACTGCAAAACGAGAGATATATGGAACCATTTCTTCTTCTTTCCATGACAGTACAGGTGACTCATTAACAGCACTCGTTAATTTACCCCGTTCTTTGTCTTTAGCAGGTCCCTCAATCCGGCTATTTATGCAGTTAAAATCAATATTTTCCTTCATGGATCCATGAAATTAGGAGTGTTTCCTAAATCTGGTGTGTCATACACGTTTGAGTCCACTGTACAAAAGAAAATATGAGAAAGTTAAGATGAGAATACCAAAATGTTCTTGCATGAGGTCCAATGTTCTGCCTGGTCAGTGCAACACGGACAAGAAAGCTGATTCCAATGATATTAAGTGATTGGCTGCATTTAATAGTGAGATAATTTGTATTAAGCCAGCTTTTGTTCATTCTGTTTGCTCAGGAGGACAAACGACTACAGTAAGCTGAGAAGAAAATGTTCCAATCGCCAATAAACCTTTTAGATATTATAACATGTATCCCCGTATATGTCACATGCTAAGGCAGTTAGCAATAAATAAGAGGGCCCTTTAGGTAAGCCAGTGTTTTGTTGTGAAAACCACCTGGCTACGAAGAGGCCAGTTTATCAAAAAGTCACTGTAGTCATTAGAGAATCATCATAAAATTAGAACAGCATCAGAACAGCACAACAATACAAAAGCAGTGAAAAATACATGATCTGAATATTTTTGTTTAGGCCTTGTTATCTCAAGATCATTACTTAAACCACATTTCACCAAGAGATCAAGTTGTGCTGTGGTGCTGAAGCTAGATATCCTAAGTTCACTTCATCCAAAGATACTTTTACTTCACCTGCTTTATCAATTTGACCATAAAAACCCACGTGGAGCGATGAGGAGATTGTGATGTTCCTCAAATTAATACATGAAGCAAATAGAATTTCCGACATGGTTTTCCATCGTTTGAGGTTTGACCAGGGCTCCTCTACTTATATCATGTTGAGCCATCTTCTGGTTAATGGCACCCAGCAACTGTTTATCTTGATGCATTCAAGACATTATTTAACAACCCAGTCTCACTCCCAACTCGTCAAATTGCACATCTTGTTCAGTGCCCCTTAGATGCCAAGGCTTTCAAATAACTCCGATGTAACCCCACTGACTCGGAGCTATTGACGTAGTATACAGTGCACTAGAGGTGTGTAGGTGGGAGTGGTGCTGGTGGATGGGTCTAACAAAATACAGGACTTTCACCCAGGAGACCGCTGTTTGTGTTCTTTGTGAGACTAAAAGTCATCGTTGACTTCACTTCAGTTGTTAGTATCATTGCTCCCTTAAGTCAGGTAATTCGCTAGTAACGAGTCATTTCTATCCTGTGTCCCTAGTCAAGTGAATCATTACTATCCTGTGTCTCTAGTCACGTGAGTCGTTACTATCCTGTGTCACTAGTCACGTGAGTCGTTACTATCCTGTGTCTCTAGTCACGTGAGTCGTTACTATCCTGTGTCTCTAGTCACGTGAGTCGTTACTATCCTGTGTCTCTAGTCACGTGAGTCGTTACTATCCTGTGTCACTAGTCACGTGAGTCGTTACTATCCTGTGTCTCTAGTCACGTGAGTCGTTACTATCCTGTGTCTCTAGTCACGTGAGTCGTTACTATCCTGTGTCTCTAGTCACGTGAGTCGTTACTATCCTGTGTCTCTAGTCACGTGAGTCGTTACTATCCTGTGTCTCTAGTCACGTGAGTCGTTACTATCCTGTGTCTCTAGTCACGTGAGTCGTTACTATCCTGTGTCACTAGTCACGTGAGTCGTTACTATCCTGTGTCTCTAGTCACGTGAGTCGTTACTATCCTGTGTCTCTAGTCACGTGAGTCGTTACTATCCTGTGTCTCTAGTCACGTGAGTCGTTACTATCCTGTGTCTCTAGTCACGTGAGTCGTTACTATCCTGTGTCTCTAGTCACGTGAGTCGTTACTATCCTGTGTCTCTAGTCACGTGAGTCGTTACTATCCTGTGTCACTAGTCACGTGAGTCGTTACTATCCTGTGTCTCTAGTCACGTGAGTCGTTACTATCCTGTGTCTCTAGTCACGTGAGTCGTTACTATCCTGTGTCTCTAGTCACGTGAGTCGTTACTATCCTGTGTCTCTAGTCACGTGAGTCGTTACTATCCTGTGTCTCTAGTCACGTGAGTCGTTACTATCCTGTGTCTCTAGTCACGTGAGTCGTTACTATCCTGTGTCTTTAGTCACGTGAGTCGTTACTATCCTGTGTCTCTAGTCACGTGAGTCGTTACTATCCTGTGTCTCTAGTCACGTGAGTCGTTACTATCCTGTGTCACTAGTCACGTGAGTCGTTACTATCCTGTGTCACTAGTCACGTGAGTCGTTACTATCCTGTGTCTCTAGTCACGTGAGTCGTTACTATCCTGTGTCTCTAGTCACGTGAGTCGTTACAATCCTGTGTCTCTAGTCACGTGAGTCGTTACTATCCTGTGTCTCTAGTCACGTGAGTCGTTACTATCCTGTGTCTCTAGTCACGTGAGTCGTTACTATCCTGTGTCGCTAGTTACGTGAGTCGTTACTATCCTGTGTCATTAGTCGCGTGAGTCGTTACTATCCTAAAAGACACTCTGCTTGTTACGAGCGTATATTCGTTCAAATCCGATGCTAAAGGGTTAGGTAGAGTATCATAGTCTGTAGCTTAGGGCCACTGACCAAGCTGCCATATTTTATGAGTTGGAAGTGAGAATGTGTTGAATCTTCACATCACGAATAACGCTTTTTTGGAAATTCTGTTAAAATGTGGGCTCCATTTGGATGGACATCACTTAAATGTCACAACAGAGAGTAAAGACTCATTGGTGCAATCCACTCGGACCGACCACAAAGTACGGAAGCCTGTAATCCTCAGATGAAGAACCATTAAAGTCATCACTAGAACACTGTTTTTATCCTGCTAGCATTGGAGATCGAGGGAAGGTTCAGGGGTAGGTACTTTTGGATTCTGGTGAATTGTAGATGGATTGTCTTGCAATTCTACAGACATGTATTTCCCCCAGATGGTAAATCCTACCGGTTTTGGTGATGGTCTGACTTGATCTGCATCTAGCGCTACTATGACGTTCTTTTTTTTTTGTAATGTTTGGAGGGAAATATATCGACAACTCTGGGATTGATTATTTTGAACTTTGGTACAACATTTTTTTTTCTGCGGAATTAATACTAATACCTTTGGTTTTCCAGAGTTATCATCCGGCATCATCATCATCCAGTTTCAGTTTTCACAGTGTTTTGGTTTATGACCAAACACCAGCAAAACTAATGATATTCCCGTCATCCTCAGCTTTACTAGCTAGTGCATTAACTAGTACATGTTAGCATGTTTTCATTAGCATTAAGCTAAAAACACCAATAAATACAGCCTACATCGATTCTTTTTTCGATAACAGAAAATGGCCAAAATGTGTCATTGTGACACACTAAAATTCAATGTAAAGAGACCTGTCAATTGAGTATCTCACAGCAAGTAACATTCTGTCAACCGTAAGACTCAAATCCAAAAATTTACTTTTTCACCTACCAAAGCCGGCAGGAACAGCCGTAATGAAGAGCTTTTCAACAGCACTTGACAGTTAATGAAGCTGAAAAAGACTGAGGGAATTAGCATCAGTAGTTTGAAAACAGCATTTAAATGACTATTTTCTTTGTTTATACTTGAGAGCGTTAATGAACATTCAAATTGCTGCATGAGGAAAAAAAGAAGAAGAAAAGTGAAATCAATGCTCAATCAATCCCAAAGTCTCAATGCTGAATTTGTTGTAGAACTTGCACTTTTCAGAACCAGACATTCAGCACAACAGCATTCTGATGCAGCATTCGTACTGCCTGTGTGTTAATCTCTCTGGTTTCAGTCCAGCCCCAGGAGTGTCTTTCAGCAGTAGACGGACCAGTAGATAAGGTTGAAAAAGATGTAGGAACCAGGGAAAAACATCCGGGAGTATTTGTCAATGGCGTGCGTGTTTTGCATGATGTTGAGGGCCCGCAGGCTCTTCTTCTTCTTGGTGGTGGTGGACTCGCTGCTCACTGACAGATGGACCACCATGTGTTCGGGCTTCTCCTGAACCTCGTGCAGCTCTTCCTGCTCCTCCTCTGGCACCATCGGTTCCTCAGTGTAGCCGGCCAGGCTGTTGGTGTCGGCCTCGCTGTAGGTGCCATCCAACATGGTCATGGTTCGTGTCTGGGAGATCCCGCAGGTGCAGGGCAGGGACTGGCAGGGAATAAATACAATGAAATCGTTATTGTGACGAAATTTATTTTTTCACCAATCTTTTTGCTGATTATCAGATAAGTGTTAAAATAAGTTATCAAACTCATTAGTGTCCTGAGTAGATGGTTTAATTTGGTGATCCATGCCAAAAACGTTTTCGTCATGCTAGTCGTGGGGAGTTGTTAATTTGTTGGTCGCTCCAAAACTCTGGTCTAGAAGAAGAATTCTCTACAATTATAGGCAATAGTACCACAATCTTTTTTATAAATAATCATGGTCCTCAGAGGATAATCCGATTTCTGTGGGGATTTGACTTTCATAAAGGTCAGCTTTCCTCTTGACTGAGGCTTTAGTCAACACTCCAACATTTTGGTCTTTAGTGAGTATTCTGAACTATAAGCAACTATATGACAATATTTTGTATGACTATTCATGGTCCCAAGAGGATAATCTGATGTAACTGTGTTGACCTGACTATCACAAAGGTCAGCATTTCCTCTTGACGGATGCTTTACATTACATTACATTTCATTTAGCTGACGCTTTTATCCAAAGCGACTTACAATAAGTGCATTCTACGGTTACTTACAAGAATCAGAACAACAAGAATCAAGAAGGTACAATTTCGTCCAAAAGTTCAACTACAAAGTGCTATCAGTAAGAGCCATTTTCAGTGCTACTATAGTGCTACATCCTTTATTCAAGGTATAGTCGGAAAAGATGTGCTTTAGCCAGCACTCCAATGCCCTGGTCCAGAGGGAGAATTATTATTATTATACTACAGGCATGAATGCCACAAATTTCAGTATTAATTTCACTGTTCCAAGAGGATAATCCCACCTTGCTCATAACCACTATAGTTTTTAGAAAAATTCTCAAACAGTGGGAAATAATCCATTTGACATGTTCTAGTGAATATTTATGTGGGATTGATTCAAACTAAACTGTTGGTTTTGCTCTGCTCATTATTTACAATGGTTTAATTTGGTAGTATTACCTCAGGGATGTGTGTTCATTCATCACCAAACCCTGTATATAAATTAATGTATAAACTACTGCTGTTTTCTAGTTTCTGGCAAACTGAGAATTAAAATTAATATTATCATAGATTTGATGTTGCTGCTCACAAATAATTCATCGCCCCTTTCCATGAGTTACTTGATCAAGTCATATGAATAACACAGAGAAGCCATTTCAGGAGTGTTTAGTGTGCAATAAAATGAAAGGAGTCTTTTCCTTGCCTAAGGTAAGTACAGACATCAATCACTGGGTCAGTCAGTGTGGAAACAGCAGTGCACATGATTCACTGAGGATGCCAGACCACCTGCAGTGTAGTACTCAGCAGGTGGCTCACAAAAATCAAGTTCAAAGTCAGAACTCACAACCCCAGTTAACCCCAGCAATTATGAGTGAAAGATTAGTCTTAAAAACATTAAAAATCAAGCACTAATTTCAATCCTACTGTGACCCGAAAAATGAAGTGAAAAACATGCACTTGAACCCTGAACCCTTCCACAGTGATGACGATGTGATATAAGATGTGGATCATGATAATGCTGAATTATCTAGTTACGCTCTACATACTTAGTACGTTGGTGTTGTGGTTAGTTTTTACACAATGTCATAACTACTTTTAATGCAAACACAGACTTGGTCATGAATAGCATTGTAAAAGTGGTGTTCAGGGTGCCCTGATGTTGAAGCTACTTTTTGAGGGGTTTTGTTTTGCTTTTAATATTTTGCTTCTTTGTGTTTGTCATGAGTGAGTTCCTCTATTCGACCCAAAGCAGATCCATTTATTCTCGTTGAACAGAACTGAGGAGTTAAACGTCCTGCACTTCAGGCATGAGATGTTGAACTTTACCAACCTTCTCAAACTAGCGATTGCAAACACTCGTTCTTGCTCTTTGTTTCTTTAATGGAATTTTCCGGATCAAGGATCCCAAGACTCTGTCTTTGCTGTTCAAGAAAATGAGTAACTCACTCTCTCTCTTACTCAACCATCTCCAGTGAATAAAGCGCCGGCTTCGTGTCTTCTTCGCTCGTTTGCGCATGTCATTAATTTGACTGTGATGTGAGTCCGGCTGCAGACGCTTGAAATTGAACTTACAGAGAGACAAAAAGTTGACTTGCACATTGTTCAACTGAAATTACCACCACAGTTTCTCTCTTTGCGTCCCTGATGCTCTTGACTTCTAGTAATGTGTCCCGACGGCCTGACAGATGCTCTGGTAAGTGAGTCAGTGAGAGTGTCTGGAGCTTTTGGAGTTCTCTGGACCGCTAAAGGGACTGTTCGGGCTCATTACCCGGGAGAGGGATGCCTCTCTTTTAAAATGTTTACATTGCATGTCAGTTTGGAGTTTCTCTTCTCTCACAGCACCAAACAGCAAACAGCAGAAACGCACCTGAGATCGTGCCCGCTCTCGCATCTTGCGTTCCCGGCGGTCCTGAACGGTGGACAGGTAGTTGACGGCGGCATACTCCAACACAGACAAGAAGACAAAGACAAAGCTGACCCACAGGTAAATGTCCACCGCCTTGATGTAGGACACCCGGGGCATGGACGCATTCACTCCGGTGATGATGGTGGACATGGTCAGCACTGTGGTGATGCCTGGACACAAGAGACACACCGTTGTAGTTATACGACAGTGAACTGCATGTTGGAAATGTGTTTGAATCGGAGTTTGTCTATTTTAAGACACATATAATATTCTGCTCTGGATCAGGAAGCAGACCCAGTGTCAGGCAATACTATGACCACTTATACAACATGATGCAATGTGGTCCAACTGCCTGCAATGAATACTCTGTGAAGCACCCAGACGACACAGGTTCTAAGAGATGCAGGTGAGAAGGTATCAGTCATGGACTATGTACTCTGAGCTTTTACTAAACTAAAAGCAATATAACCACAGTAGAAATACTCGGTTACAAGTAAAAGTCAAGTGTTGTGTACTTTTCATTTGTCGCCAGATTTGATCAAAAGACCATCAACACGTCCTTTTTCTCTTTCTGACTTAGCTACTGTATGTGGCTCTCAGCTCTAAGCATATTGGTTCCTATTGAATATATGCAACTTAAAAACAATTCTAAAATATATAGTTTCAATACAAAAGTTTTTTAATCCTCAAAGAGTCACTTTAGTCAGTGGCATACGCGACCCCAACAGAAGCAAACAGAGCATTTGTCGGGGACTATTTTTAGCAGCGGACTTATACACATCTAGTGCTCTATTGATTTGTGGCAGCAGGACAATGAGATCTAATTGGAGTTGCGATATATATATTTATATATTTCCAATAACAGAAGGGAAAAACAGCAAACTGCAGTGCAGATTTTAAAAGCGGTCTTGTAAAAATATCCCGTTCTATCGGCTGAATTTAACAAGAGCGATGACATGAGCTATGAGAGGATCTCAGCGAGGGGTGAAACAACAGACGCCTGTACGACACGCACAGCAACAGCCCCAAAACAGAAAATAACTCAAAAGAAAAGTGAGAGCGGGAGGTTTGTGTGCTTGTGTGTGCGTTCCCGACTGGTGGAGCCATGTCGCAGCTAGCTTTCATCTTTTCACAGACAGATTTTCCTGAGGCATGCACAATCTCTTCAAAGCCCCTTCTTCTGCTACCAAAGACACATTTTTCATTCTTTAACACAGATTCAATCTCAATTACATTTCACCAGATGATTTTTAAAGCTCAGTGTCTGTGTTTTAACTTGACACGAGTCATTGAAAGCCTCACACGTCTCAAACCCAGATGTCTAGAGACGCTTTTCAATCTTTTAATTACCTCTAAACTCTCAGCGATCAGTGTGTGGTCTGAAAAAGATTCTCAAGCACTTTAGCAAGACTTCCTTTACGGTTTAATTCTTCTGAAATGGGTCTGTGTTCATGGATTGGTCTTTTGACATCACTTGTTTTAGTTATTTGACAAACTGGTTAATTGCTGCACTGTGTAATTGCTGCAGTGCTTCCATTAAAGAAGGCAAAAACAATGATTATTTCCCACAGTCTAAATAACCCTACGGCAAACCACACAATCTCTCTCTGACAACTCTTGCCTCCCAATGTTGTTGTTGACTGCAAGTCATACCTCCAGCAACACTTTCTCTTTCACCCATTACTCTGTTCAGGGACTTTGTAAGGGCCGAAAGGATCTCGGCCCTAGAACAAGGACTGGCCCGGACAATATCCCCAGCTGCAGAGTGATGAATAACTATGGTCCCTTTTCCAAGCTCTTGATTTTGGTTCAGGTCGTGAAAGGCTGTGATTGACCAAACTAAGAGATACATGTGAATAACATTTTATTCACTCAGCCGTCTGGCTTTAGTTAGCAGCACGCACACGATCTCCTTCATTGGAAATAATAAAGACATTGTGGAAGCCCTGGATGGCAAGAACTATAGCATTGCCCTTTTAATTTAATATGCAGCTCAGTGGTCTCTCCTCCAGCTTTCTGCATTTCCACAAAGAAGTCCCACAAGATTCAGTTTTAGGTCCCTCCTCTTTCACAATTTATAAATAATAAAGCTAACCCAAATGCGTTTAAGCTCCAACTGTTGACGTAATTGACGCCCAAATGAGTAATGAAATGACACATTGTTTTTTTAAATAAAGACTATGCATTACCCTAAAAATCGCAAATGACCCCAAATAACCGATACTGTTAATTTTGCATGAATATGAATTATTAGTTATTCGAAGACCGATTTTTGTCCTCATCTCTCGTGAAACAAGTATGACATGAGTAAATAATGACTGCAAGTTTGAGGAAAGTTTGACAGCTTGTCTTGTCAACTTTTTACATATGACTTTTATGATTTGTGTTCTTCATGAAAGTCTTGTCGGTCTGTAAATGCGTGTCATATTGCTGTCCTAACTTGGTTTGTTAGAGATCGAGACCCCAGGTCTCAATAAGAAGTATAAATTAATGATGGTTAAATAATAAAAACAAATAAATAAATAAAAAGGACCAGAGTTTATTTTTCTCACCCAGGGACACTCTGGCTGGCACCGCCCGCCGGTCGATCCAGAACGACACCCACGAAAGCATCACCATGAGCGTGGCGGGGAAGTATGTCTGCAGCAGGAAGAAGAAGATGTGGCGTCGCAGCGTGAAGTTGATGTAGAGACGATTGTACCAGCCTGAAATCACAGCAGGAGACAAACTCAGACGTGGGGCGGGGGGGCGGGGGGGCGGGGGGGGGGGGGGGGGGGGGCGCACTCAAAGATTGCTCAAAGAAGGTTACACACAACGCTTCACATTGCACACATGAGGTTTCATTTCCTGCATTTAAGAAATGTGTTCCATCGCTAGGGGTGTAACAAAATGCATGAATAAGTTCAACTTTATTTTACTCTTAGATGCATATGGTGGTTGTGTTAAACTACAAACATTTAGTGTTATTTATTAGAAACACAATTATTGCCTAGCTTACAACATGGCAGTATATTGAATGGTGACCCCTCCATCACGGGACCAATCATACCAAAACCCAGCCCTAATATCACCTCAACCCCAGTATGTAGAATCCTTATTATTAATATAAAATGTGATTCATTTAACAATGTCATGAAGTCAAACCGCAAACAGTCGCGTAAAGGTGCTGGAGCCGAATCGTATACACCAAATGTCACATTTCATTCTTATCTGAATTAGTCCATAAATGAAAAGAAACATGTGCAGTCCAAGTCAAGGAGCTACAGTTGGTCTGGAGGGGATACACAAGGCTGCAGCATGGAGCATGTGTTGCTAGATTTCCTTTGGCTGACAGTGGAGTATATGTCTCAATATAAAATAGTATTTACATATTTGGCCAGATGTGGTGAGAGCCATTCTGAATTGTTGTCTGTAACGTCATTTGAAGTCTTTTCATGGGAGAATATGAATTTTCTTTCTGACGCTTATCTTCAGATAAGTGGGGATAAGCAGTCCCCTTGCTTATCCTCACTGATGAATTATACATTATTTTATAAGAAGCACTTTCAAACTTTAGTTTGGAGGAGTAAGACGATTCCTTCACAAATCGCCACCTTAGACTTGATGAAAAGTAATTTTTTTAAGGTTTGGGAAACATTGTGGTAGGTTTTACATATTTACTGAGTCATCCAATCACCCTGACCTCCCGCTACTGGCACGTCGTTGCAATAATGCCCCCTAATGCCCTGATTCCAACTGCCGCTAAAGGGCTTTTCCTCTTGACTCAAACTCTATCGGACTGTTTTACAGTCAGAGACTCGCCAGCAGCTTTAACGCAGCGCTAAATATAGAACATGTGTCCTCAAGGCAGAGCTGAAGGAAAGGTCAAGGGGTCAAAGAAGCCCAGTCCGCGAAAGTAGGCCCTATACTTGGAAACAGAAACGACTGCAGCCGTGATTCATTCTGACAAAATAATTGTTATTCACGTCATGATGTTGTGCACAAGAACTATATTTAACAAGGATAATGTGTTAATTATTGTATACACTTGTTGCAGTAGTTACTCCTCAGTTGTGTGTACCTGTGCTGCTGTAGAAGGCCAAGCGAGACGTGGTGTGGAACTTCTGGATGAGGAACTGGGACAAGGAGATGCGATCATCAGTGCTGAGAGACTCATCTCCACTTTTCCAGTACAGCATCAGGTCTTCATCCGTGTAGGCGTCTGCAAAACACCACGCCGTCCAATCAGAGTCTCAGTCACTTCCAACAGTGAATTCTCATCATAAAAAAACAATGCCCCAGATAAACAGAAGTGTATAATTATTTATTTTCGAACCGCTCACATTTTGCTCAGTTGCTGTGTGTTTATGTGTGAACGTGGTGTGATGGGAGATGAGGACGAGGCAGCAGCACGAGGCTTCAGCATGAGGCACCACTGAACGAGCTATATCAGAAAACCCCGGCAGGAACACATTTATCTATTTAATTAGTAACCCCATTTAAAAATGATACATTGCTATTCAATTAATTCCTAAATAAGACAAACACATTCAGCTGGTAGACATCAGGCCTATGCTTATAAGCAGGCCACAGAACACAGTATAAATACCACACACTGTGTATAAATACTCAATGCAGTTACTAACAGGTAACAGACTACAGAGATAAAAAAACATCTCCACTCTGACACTGATGATAACTGTGTCTTTATTAGTATTAGTACAGTGATGATAACTGTGTCTTTATTAGTATTAATACAGTGATGATAACTGTGTCTTTATTAGTATTAGTACAGTGATGATAACTGTGTCTTTATTAGTATTAGTACAGTGATGATAACTGTGTCTTTATTAGTATTAATACAGTGATGATAACTGTGTCTTTATTAGTATTAGTACAGTGATGATAACTGTGTCTTTATTAGTATTAATACACTGATCTTGTTTACAGACATGCACTCCATCATAGTCTCTCCAGCTGTTGAAGGCGACTAACAGCTGATCCAGCTGATAACAGAAACAGATGTCGCTTCACGTGACGCTTCAGAGGAAAGAACTTCTCATTTCTCTTAAAACATTGTTTCTTCGCTCCTCGCATGAAACGATGCAAGTGAGGGAAACGTGGCTGCAATTAAGAGACTTGGGATGCCCCCGGAGAGTGCGTCTCTCTGCCCACTCTTCATTAGCGACAGCCAGACAGGTAATGATAGTGTCTGCTCTAAGCCTCTGCCCACCATCAAGCCCACCATCAAGCTTATTCGGTCAACACAAGATAGTCTGCCGTAAGGAATTGCATCCTCAATGAAAACGAATGATCTCTGGTTGGCTTGTGTGTGTGTGTGTGTGTGTGTGTGTGTGTGTGTGTGAGAGAGAGATAGAAGGAGAGAGAGAGCACCAGCTGTGCTCAGCGTGGATCTAAGAAAAATACAGAAAAGGCCTGGGGAGGTGTTACAGGGAGACTGCTGCTGTGGTGTGAGCTGAGTAGACGAGTTGAGAGGAGAAGTTGTCAAAATCCCTTTATTGATCTGTTGCAGGGAGACACCAGATCACTGTGATCAATTCAGCTAGAAAATAAATTTAAAAAAAAACTCATCCAAGCACTTTTAGAAATTAACAATCAGATCTTCCTCCTCCTTCACGGAGCATAAACCCCCAACAGCCTAAATGCGGCTGAAAGCCTAAAAGGGGCTATTATTGACCAGACCCAGTGCCTGCCAGACCAGAAAGAGTCTACAATAACTCTCTGGATGTCCTCGATCAGCCGAGTTTCAGGCAACTAAGTTATTGGCAGCCAGAACTCTTCCTCGATAGAACAACTTGGATAGCAACTATTTCCATTTCGACAAGCGAGCGCACATGTTCCAGGACTTTCCTGCACCCAACAAGGCTTCCCTCTTGGCCCAGTTCACCCATGCAGATGAGGCCTTTTCATAACAATGACAAGATAACGATCTTGCAAACAACGGACCTCCTTCTGACTGGAGACAAAGACACACACATCATCTGCATCGGGATGTCGTATGTGTACAGATTATAAAGCCCACTGAGGCAAATTTGTAATTTGTGATTCTGTTGTGATACAACATGAACTGAATTGAAGTGAATAAGCAGATACAATACAATAATAGCCCTCCAAGAGCTCCCGCCCACACTCCATGCTGCATTGTTCCGCTCTTAAGAGGTCAGCGTAGAACTCCATGGCATGGCTCCTCATCTTTCCCGGATTGGTGGTCACCTCCTGGGAGCTTAAGGCAGGTCATCTGCTTCCTCTGTGCCACTGATCTGGACAGGTTCCAGATCCATGTCCTTCAGCTGGAGGAAGGGAGACCTTGTTGGCCTCCAGCTCCTGGACTGCTGCCTTGATCCTAGCAGTGGAGTGGGAGGTGTACTACTGGCAAAAGAAACTTGTGGTTTTCCAACCTTCCACCACAGCTTCAAAGAACTAAAATCATCTTTGCTGATTTTACAAATCTGCCAACAGCGCTCAAAGCTCTGGCAGAAAACACTGTCTTGCAGGAGCTTGTTGCTGAAGAGCCAGTGGGACGTGACCCTTTTCACCTGGTGAAATGATCAGATCCACAGTGATGACGTGGTGGTGACTGATGCCAACTGGACTGATACTGCTGTGGAGTATTCATGAGCTGAGTCTCTGGCTACACTCCCCCAGCTGACGCTGAGCCATGTGTTCTGTATGGATTGTGCACTGAAAAAAATTATTCTGACCCCTTTTAGATATAACTTGATTTAATCAAGTTTATTTTACAGATTTCAATGTGTTATTGAATTCTTCTTATTTAAAAAAAATAATCTGAACACATACTTCCATGGTTTAAGAAAAGTTATTTGATTTTAGTGTTGAGTTAACTCAACTCAAAATAGTTGAGCAGAAAATATAAATGAAATTAGGCAGAAATTAGTTGAAAATAATTAGTACCATTAACTTAAAAAATATATCTGGATTTAGATGAATTTATTCCGTGCAATCACTTACCTAAAAGAAATTAAGTAAATTCAACATAACATTTTTTTCTGTGTGGATGTTTGGTTCTAACAGGTCCAGGTGTGTGATGACATGAGATGTTTGTGGATTTTCTTCCTCATTGGTCCTGTCTACAGTAAAGTGCAGTTAAAATCACCCCCAATAACTAAATGCTTATTGTCCAGTATGGTGCATATATATTAATGAAGCAGAAGATGGAGCTCTCTATTCCTGCCTTGACAGTCAGCAGCTGACCCTTCACCCCCTCAGTAGAGGACGAGGTGGTCCTAAACAGAACCGCTACCCCTGCAGTAATATCAATGGCTGAGGGCACACGGCCCCTCCCACCATAAGCCCCAATCACCTCGTCTGATGGAACGTGTGTGTCTCCTGCAGAAACAAAACTATGGGTCGAGACTTCAGATATTAAAGCCTGTTTATTCCGATCTCTCCCACCATTAATATTTAAAGACCCTATTTTAAGGCTTTGCATGGTGGCGTCAGAGAAGAAAAACAGACTAAATGTAAGAAGCAGAGAACAGTACAGAGAAGAAAACACCGTCATACATTTTCATTTACCTTTTAGCCTTTTTCACAATTTTACGTTTTTTGTGTGCTTTTCTCAGACTTGTAATGTGCTTTTTCAGGTGGAAACGCTTCCTCTCTTCCAAAAGATCAAAACATCTAGAAATTAGTTTATGTCTTCTAAGGAATAGAGCTCTGTATTTTTATTGGAAGTACCGCTAACAGATGCTGTGTCTGACCAGAGTCATAGTCCATGTCGGCTCCACATGACACCTGGCTAGTAGAAACACCCTGTTCTTCATTTAAAACCGCAAGCCACCATCGTGGACCAGATACAGTGAAGTACAAGGCGGTGAGCATAAAGAACATACACTCCACTTTATGCAGATTAATAATGGCGACCATAATTTAAACATAAAAGAATATAGATCTATTGCTTCATCATACCACCAGCGTTTGGATTTAGGATGATCGTAAACAAGTGGGCGTATAGAACAACCCAAAAATATTGATCAATGTTTTTTCTTAAGGCTACGGCCATACACCACCACAAATCTACTTTTGTGACGTTTATATATGATGATTGTACTGCATAACACTACATAATTGCTCACATTAAACCACAGGAAGATAGATCTCTCTTAAATTTCTCGCATTTGGAAACCAGTAGATTTGAAAACCAGTTGGAACGTCTCGGAGAGGAGAGAGGAGAGGAGAGGAGAGGGGAGGAGAGAGGGGAGAGGAGAGGAGAGGGGAGGAGAGAGGGGAGAGGAGAGGATGCACTTAGAAACTGAATCTACTTTGTAATTTTGAGTGTAAATTGGTTGGTTTATGATAATTTGTTATTCAGAAAACCACCTTTTTCAATTTCCCTGTAAGTTATATACAAATTGACTTCATGAAAACCAGGGTCAGGCTATTTTGCAATGTTTCATCACATGGAACTTCCCGGCAGCCATTCTTTAACTATTTGGATCCTATACTGTGTATCAATAGTGTTGCTGTTTTGACTGATCCTTATGTTTATTGGCTTCAGTATATATCTTTTTTGACATTGTTGTACATATATTTGCTTTTTTCAGTGAAGCAAAGTCCGAGCTCAGCTTTGAATCTGCCGCAAAGTGCGGCCAAACTAAAAGTTTGGGATTGTTCAACATTTTATGGTAATTTGTTTGCAGCCAGTCAGTCAAGAAAGAGCCCTGTGGCTTCTGTTGACCTGTGTTACCGAGAATAGCTTCCCACCTGAAACACGGCTGCAGAATAATGTAATTACCTTCGCCTGTGCCTAATGGCCGTTTGGTTTTGGCAGCGGAACAGTAAAATATGATTCTGAAAACTCTCGAGGTGAGAAATAGGAAATGCATAAACAGAATATTCATTCATATTTTATCAGCACCACTCGGACCATGACCTCCAGCATTCACTGGGGCGTTTTGCAGCCGAGTGTGAAGCGGCGGGGATGAGAGTCAGCACCACGAAATCTGAGGCCATGGTGCTCTGCCGGAAACCGGTGGATTGCTCCCTCCGGGTGGGGACAGAGTGCCTACCACAAGCGAAGGAGTTCAAGTATCTCGGGGTCTTGTTCACGAGTGAGGGTAAAATGGAGCGGGAGATCGACAGGCGTATCGGTGCGGCTGCAGCAGTAAAACAGGCGTTGCACCGGGCCGTCTTGGTGAAGAAGGAGCTGAGCCGAAAGGCAAAGCTCTCAATTTACTGGTCGGTCTACGTCCCAACCCTCACCTATGGTCACGAGCTTTGGATCGTGTCCGAAAGAACGAGGTCGCGGATACAAGCGGCCGAAATGAGTTTCCTCCGTAGAGTGGCCGGGCTCAGCCTTAGAGATAGGGTAAGGAGCTCGGACATCAGGAGGGAGCTTGGAGGCGAGCCGCTACTCCTTCGTGTCGAAAGGAGTCAGCTGAGGTGGTTCGGGCATCTAATTAGGATGCCTCCAGGACGCCTCCCTTTAGAGGTTTTCCAGGCACGTCCAACTGGTAGGAGACCCCGGGGAAGACCCAGGACACGCTGGAGGGATTATATCTCCCAGCTGGCCTGGGAACGCCTCGGGATCCCCCAGAATGAGCTGGTAAATGTTACGGGTGAGAGAGAAGTCTGGGTCAGCCTGCTTGACCTGCTGCCTCCGCGACCTAACCCCGGATAAGCGGTGGAAAATGGATGGATGGATTTTATCAGCGCTCCCTAGTTTGACAGTTTGATCTGAGTATTATAATGGCACCTTGTAATGGGATGAACCTTATTTACATCAAATCTAGGTCATGATTATGTAAATTAAAAGTCAGTCAACTGGATCTGAGCAATTTCCATCATGCAAAGCACGGCCGGATCTCCTGCTGGCCATGGAAACTGAATGTCTCCCCGAGTCCCTAAAGAGCGCACAATAAAATTTATTTTGTTACATTATGTAACCATAAAAGAAACATTTACTCACAGCTCTCGAGTTCCAGGGAGCAGGTCTGAGAATCCAGAGGAAAGCGGCTGAAGTCCATGTTACAAGCTGCCGTCACCGTCACTCTGTTCCACCGCAGAGACAAGAACAGACACAGAGAACAGTCATGCTGCTGCAAATAGTCATTAATGCCGGTAGATTATCTGATCTCAATCACATGGTGACTGGAAAAGACCTCTGCATTACACATGGATACTATGACTTTGTTTTGTGTGTCATTCCTCCATTCATTTTAGTGCCATTGTATTCCATAGTTCAGACAGGTAGTCAAGCTCACAGCTGAGCCAAACATCATTACAGTTTGGTTCAGCTTCCACCTGCTGTGCTTACTTCATGATAATTACTGATCTGATGTTAGATGGACAAGCAAGTAGCAACTTATGTGCAACTTAGGAGCAACCTTCAGGTTGAAAACAATGTGAAAGTGACTTTAAATCTACATTCTCCCTCCTGACCACCAGGGGGCGACTCCTCTGGTTGTATAGAAGTCTATATAAAATGACTCTACTTCTCTCTTGATGTATTCCCTCAGTAAACATTGTAAACATGAGTTTATGTCTCAATCTCTAGTTTCAAGTCTTCTTCAATACAGCATGATGCTCATTCCATTATTATTATTAAATACCCCCAGTCACCCCCATTGGTCAGAAATTGGTCAAAAACATGAGAAATGTGGATGTAATTGTGTCTAAATTAAGTTTGTAATTTAAAATGAAACAGACTTCTACAATGTCTCCACATGTGGGCCTTTGCCAGCTGCAGAGATTTAAAAAAAAGGTTTTACAAAGACGTGTTGGCTGAGCTGATATATATCAGCTCAGCCAACACGTCTTTGTGAAACCTCCGGTGATACAAACGATGTCACGATGAGCCACTCAATTACCGGCTGCTGCTGGTTGTTGGTGAAATGACCCCTTCACTGGTTCTGTGCCGCATGCTAACAGGGCCCTCAGTCTGAAGGGAACATTACTCTGTGCCAACAGGGTTTTTAAACCCCTTCCAATGAAAATGAATGACAAGTAGCGAGTGGCTTTCTTCTTCCTGAGAAAAGCCTCTGAAGTCGCACTTCAGTACAGTGACATATGAAAACAGGCTGAGGGGTTAGCGGCTCCTTCAGGCAGCATGACCCGCCTCATTATTCAACAGAAGGAAATAATAAGGTTTCAAAACCTTTCAAAGACTTGGACTTTCACAAAGAAAATTAAACGAAAGAATCCACCATCATATCATAAGTGGGCTAACAGGTTTGATGTGATTTGTCACTCATCTTAGGCCGTCAACATTTGTTTTTGGTTTAAAAGATGTTTTAAAAGGAACTATTACCCTGTGGTTTAGGCATTTAAAAGACTATATTGTATAGGAGTGTCCCCCCAAATAATGTACATGGTCAGATCTGACTGGTCTTGTCTATCGCCGACTGATCGTCCAATCGTGTTTATTTTGTTTTTGTATTGATCCTGCTCTGTTCAGCTGAATGGGACAATAAAGGGACAGAAAAACAACTAAATTATTGGCCAAGATACATATGACTATTGCCGAGCTGTGTTTCAGAACATTGTGAAATGTGTCTTTGTGTGTGTCTGCCTGCGTGTGTGTGTGTGTGTGTGTGTTTAGGTGTGGCGCTGTCCAAAGTACTGAAACGGGGAGAGAGAGAGGGAGGGAGACAGACTCAAACGGCTGTTTCTACAGCTCCCCCCCCCCCCCTGCTGATTTATTTTTAAGAATCATTAATCAATATATATAATGCTCTGATTAATGTATTCTTTGATTTTGAAACACCAGACTAATGTTAGCTATCACCAAGATGCTGCTCAATAGTTGCACTGATTTAGATGGAGTAACTTTGCCTACATGGAGATACAATGAAGATTATTTTCACATTCATATTGACAGTATTGAAAGCATTAATAGGCTGGTATGTATTGAGAGAAACCCAAACTAAAATCAGACAATTCAGCTTCATCATATAGCCAGAAAGGAATGATCCTTTGTTTCATTAACACATTATTCCACCACAGTCCAATCAGGGTCGACCAGATATATATATATATATATATATATATATATATATGTATGTGTATGTGTGTGTGTGTGTGTGTGTGTTTTCTTAGGCTCCAGGGATCCATTGGTTGTCATGCCCCCCTGTGATCTTTGGCTCAGTGGCAGCTTACACTTGTTGGAACGGATTGCTTGTCCTGCCACGACACATGCAAATGTCCGCTGTGGAATAAAGGCCAGCTGAAAGCATCGACATGGGAACCTGAGAACGCAATGCTACAGACCTCAAGCTGTAGAGGACATGTCCATCGGGGAAGACCCGCAGCATGATGTTATCAGTGGTGGTGTCGTGGATGAAGGACCTCTTGGAGTGGACAAAGAAGACATCGGGGACCCAGATCTTCTTCACCAGGCGCCCATCAAACGTCATGCTCTTGTTGGTGCTGCTGGTGAACGACAGCCGCTCGTCCTTCCAGTAGTGCCTCAGGTACAGAGTCATGGTGAAGTCCTGGAACCAAAGGACAGAAGGACGTGTTCAACAGTCTCCGCCCAAACCAACGGGCTCTCTACCAGCCGCTCCAGCTTGATTAGAGGCCTTAGGCGTCATACTGCGATGCACTACCTGAGGAGGTATTGAATTCAAATTTAACGAGGTCCATTTAGAGAGAATGTCCTCATCTAACCGCTTTCATTGGGCCCATGTGGGGAAATCCTATTCTGGGTCTGTATTGATTCTGATGATATTGATTCTTTATTTGTGTTCTTCTGGTCATGAAGACATAACTGACTACAGGCATCATTAGTGGCAACGTTGGGGAGCGCACGGACACGTGCATGAGCCATCTTGTGTAGTAATGATCCGGGGATTATTGCTGTGGGATCACTGTCACACACTCTAATGGACTTAATGAACCGAGTAAGTGCACAGCAGTTTTAACAGCTGTTGACCTGTAAATCAGGAAAAATACTCACGTTGGTTGCATACGTGGTACCATAGTTACCAAAACATGGTGTTGGACCAATTATAAAATTGCTTCACGAACAGATTTCACAATCAGCAGATGGATTTATTAGCAGTTTAGCTTTTGAATTTCTGCTAAAAGCACATTTCTGCTATGGTAGAATCCTGTGGTTGGTTTGTCTGCTTTCCCCCAGCAGGTCACACCGAACCAACCCACCAACCAGGCAAGCGGACCAGAGATTGGTTTAAACGAGCCAACCAGGTTAGGCCCTGAAGGCCCCTGAATTGCTGTTTACCTGCTTTTGTTATATCGTATATCATTTTTGAACAAGTTGTTTTATAACCCAAATGCTTAGTCCTGACCACCTGCACACACGGATCATTTACAACATATTCAGCATTCTGTCTGATCATAGGCGTGACTTTTAAATACAGCATCAACTTGAATTTCACATTAGCAAGGTCATCCAATCTTTTGCACTACATCGCAGGAATATTGCCATAATTCATTCAATTGTGCAACTACAACGTCAAATCATACACGCTCATGGCTCCTCGCTGTAACACAAGAAGAAAGAACGTGTCACTCGCCCTCCAGCATCTCTACATCCCTCATAAGCCCGTCATAGCCCTCAGATAACTTCCTCTCTCCTTGTCGAGCCGCACACAGAGCTCCTCGGGCCGGAGCTGCTCCCTCGGCTGGGTTTAACGTGATGGCTGCACAGCGTGCGCAGCACATTGTCAGCTTCAGTCACCGCCTGGTTCCACGCAGCATGTGCTCAGGCACGAGTGTAGGTCACCTCTCGGCAGCAGAGCCACACACACTGTCCCTGTCGTTATGTTACGTAATGATTTGAGTGTGTGTGTATACTGTATGTGTGTGTGTGTGAATAGTATGTAAGTACTTGATTATGTACTCAACTCTGTGTATTTCACAAATGTTTGTTTGTAGGAAGAGACTTTTGAAAGGAGGTTGGTCAGAGAGGTCAGAGAGGTCAGAGAGGTATGAAGGGGTTCAGGGTTGTGGAGGCTGTAGGTGATGAGGAGGATCTGGAACTGGATTCTGTGATGTATGGAGAGCCAGTGGAGGTTTTGGAGGACTGGGGTCATGTGGTCTCTGGAGGACTTGGGTCATGTGGTCTCTATAGGACTGGGGTCATGTGGTCTCTATAGGACTGGGGTTATGTGGTCTCAGGAGGACTTGGGTCATGTGGTCTCTGGAGGACTTGGGTCATGTGGTCTCGATAGGACTGGGGTCATGTGGTCTCTATAGGACTGGGGTTATGTGGTCTCTATAGGACTGGGGTCATGTGGTCTCTATAGGACTGGGGTTATGTGGTCTCTATAGGACTGGGGTCATGTGGTCTCTATAGGACTGGGGTCATGTGGTCTCTATAGAACTGGGGTCATGTGGTCTCTGGAGGACTGGGATCATGTGGTCTCTGGAGGACTGGGGTCATGTGGTCTCTATAGGACTGGGGTCATGTGGTCTCTATAGGACTGGGGTCATGTGGTCTCTATAGGACTGGGGTTATGTGGTCTCAGGTGGGAGTGGGAGAGCAGGCGGGCCGCTGAATTCTGGATGTCTTGTAGTTTGTTGATGGTTTTGGTGGATGTGTCGTACAGGATGCTGCTGCAGTGGTTCAGTTGAGAGGTGATGAAGGCGAGGATGAGTGTTTCAGAGGACGAAGAGGAGAGGGAGGGGCGTAGACGGCGATGTGTGGATGAATGCAGGATTTCTTACCATATCAACCTCAGAGATGCTGTCCAAGCTCTCCACCTGAACGTCCACTCCAACCGGGATGGCAGGCCCTGCCAAACAAAAGTACATCATGAGCAAATGAATGTGAAAGTAAACTGCAGGCGGTGCTGCCCAGCTGCTTTATGAGACAAGTATTGAACAGCTCAGAGCTGAGTGTTTCAGACACCCAGTTCCCTTCTGCCATAACTCGACTGTAGCTGAAGCCGGTGGATATCACCCTTATACATTGGATTAATATATTTCCATCAGAATGTACTAAAATGTAAGGCAATTTTACCTGATACTGAGTTGTACTTTAGTTTTGTCCATACTTCAAATGTTTAGAAACCTGACCCCTCAATAATTCTGCATTTTATCCTCCTAGTTTGCTATTATTAAAAGGTTTCCGGAGGACTATTCCACTTCTTTGGCCTGTGAAAGTGTTTTCACTATTTTTTGGTTGAGTTTTTCCTGATCCGATGTGAGGTCCCGGGACAGGGATGTCGTATGTGTACAGATTGTGAAGCCCTCAGAGGCAAATCTGTATTTGTGATTTTGGGCTATACAAAGTAAACTGAATTGAATTGAAAACAATCAAGTGGGGAGAAAACACAAAGTGGAAAAGGACCAAACAAAACAAACAATGTAAGCACACAGATTTGTAAAAAAAAAAAAAAGATAACAAATGGAAAAAATGTAAAATAAAATATTAAATGGCAAAGAATTTGAAAAAGAACTGATCAGATCTTGAAGCCTGGCATCTTGAAAAGCTTGCAATTAGCTTAATTCTGAAGTAAAATAGCGACCATCTTAAAAGTGCCAGTGTCAATTATTAATTTCCACCTGTATCCTTAACAGTTAGACAGCTTTATTTACAATTAGTTTAGACTCATTCATTGTTGTCTTTTTCAGGGAGGGCTCTATGTAGAAGTGCATTTCTTCCTGTGAAGTATTAATGTGAGTTTTCGGGACCCAAATACAGTAAATGTGATTTTCATTTTTTTTCCTAAAAGCATTGGTGACACCAATTATATTTGGTTCCATGTGAACTCGTGGT
Organism: Cottus gobio; assembly: GCA_023566465.1. Classification (NCBI taxonomy): domain Eukaryota; kingdom Metazoa; phylum Chordata; class Actinopteri; order Perciformes; family Cottidae; genus Cottus; species Cottus gobio. Next base: position 21,484,742 of record CM042228.1, on the reverse strand, counting down.
GGCATTTGGCCCATTTTCTCAGTGGGATTCAACTCGTGTGGAATTCAGAAATTGGCAGCTGTCTGACTTAAGCAGTGTATAAAGCAGGGATCACAACACTTTACATAAATCCACAGGAAGTGGAACAAGTGACCCAAAAACAGATCAGAAATCTGTTAAAGAGTTATTTTAATGGGAAAGAGGAAATTCAGGCATCAACTGTTCTCATGCCTTATTCCTAAAACCAACAGCATCTTTTTATCATCTTTTTACATATATATATATATATATGTATATATGTATATATGCTTATGTACAGTAACGTTGAGGTTTTTTCATGATGGTTAAATGAACCCACCCCATGCGACAGCGTTCTATTTACCATATACCATTCTGCTTTACTGGAACTGGATCCTAGTAAACGTTTCATATCCCTTTACCATCGCTGCCATGCCCTCTGACCTCTGCATACGGTTAACAGCATTATGTGTGACTCTCTCACATATCGGTCTGCGCGGACACACTTCATACGTTGAGCGAAGGTGGAGGGAAGATTTACAGGCGATTTGAACCACTTTGCATCACTTATCTATACAGTCTGTAATCCAAAGAGATTAGCAGAGACGCTAAATGCTAGATTACAGTCATCAAAGCTCTCCAGATGAGGAGCCGGGGACAGATCTCTGTGCTTGGGATTATTCTCCACTTAATGGGACAATGCCATCAAGTGTGGAGCACTTCTTGTCATATGAGGCATGAAGGTCTTCTGGTCTCATGGTGACCCGATCAATCAACGTTCAACTCAATATTAAATCAATCATTCAGAGGGTTAAGAGAGGGTCTGGAATTGTCTCTGATCTGAGATTCAAACTACACAAAAATCAAATGTTAGTAGGCAGTAAGTAAGGCAGTCCAAACTCATATAAAGCAATCCGGCAGGTACAGATTTTAGGATTTTCTTAATGTGTAGAAATAACCAACTGGGATGTCTGAGGATTGGCCTTCTCCTTCACAGAGAATCAGTAAGGCTTCTTCCCCGTCTGTTTTAAAAGAGGTTCCCACTCACTGAGGGAGGCATTATCTACACCCTCCGTGCCTGTTTCCTGCTCCGCATTACAAACCAATAAAGCTACAGGGAACGACAACTTCAAAAGACTCTTTTTGAGCCAAACCAACCAGTTTACCTCTAGTTGGAAGGAGCTGGAATAATACAAATTGAGGACAGAGTATTCAGTGGATTATCCAGAATAACAGAAACACAGTTCCTGAAAAAAAAAAGGTTTTTGAAAAGCTGTGAGTGGCGCAAGATAAATTCTATTCACTTTTATTGTGAAGGCAGACACAATGCATATCTCAAAATCCTAAACAAAGAAAACCAAAAAGAGGAGACATACCACAGGAGGAAAAGGAAAATATATCCAGTCGGTGACTCAGATGTTCAGGGCCTGAAACTGTATTCCGACATGTATCCAATGAACATCTGAGGCTTTGTTGCACCACCGACACCTCAGTATGACTGGGTGATGACATTAATGCCAACTCTGAAGGGGCCTTTGTATTTCAACAGCACCTGGCTGTGCCCCCAGTCCTTTTTTGGAAGTCCTGAGAGGACTTTGTTGCTTCCTTGTCTTCACCCCACAGCAGTGTCCCTCTCCTTCAAACGCTGCCCATGCTTGAGGACCTCTCCGTGCACACACATGCCTGTCACCTCAACCATAATGAGGAGCACACTCCTGAACTGGAAAAGCACATGTCATCTCTTTATAATGAGGCTGCAGGAGTAGCCAGTGGGTTGAACAAGTTGAGTTGTTGCAAACGATATGGCATTTACATGGAAGGAACCAACTGCAAATAGCATATGTACACGTAGTTACTCAAAGTTCATTAAATGTATGTGTTAACATACATACATTTGTTAAGTGGTTTAAAAATGACTAGATTTTAAACTGAAGTTGATTTTGTTTTATTTTGAGTCATATAAATATATAAATATTCCCCAAATAAAATAAAATAAGTTTGAATATATGTATGTGACTAATGTGGCTAATTTGCATACACAAATATAATCATGATGGTCATGTACAGATATAAATATCAAGACATTGCTCAAAAACATGACTGCATTACAGCTATATAAGTCTATCACGGCGTTATAGACTGATACAGTTATAGATTTATATTCTAAATCAGCGTTAAGTGACAAACGGCATCGGATTTACATGACATGGTCTACACGTCAAACATGATGCATGTTGTTGAGAGTGTCGTCAAGCGACACACGGCGGATACAGGTACTAGTGAAGTATTTGTAAAGTATTTGTAAAGTACTAGTGAAGTATTTGCAAAGTGTATTTTCCTGCATCCTGCACACTTAGAGTTGTCTAACGAAAAAGGAGGAAACCCGTCGTATGAGGACGCGCAGCCGAGAGGCGTCCAAAGGTTCACTCTATCCAAACCAAACTTTCAAAGTTTTTAACATTTTTTTTTAAGCTTGGAAAAGATTGAGGCAGTTTGATCTCAAAACGAGATAAAGGCAACAGAAGAATGTTTAAATACACTTTTACACTTTAAATGTGCACATTATGGGTTGCTGTTAAGGATCAGAAGTCCCCTCAGGACTTTTTGCTTAAATGTTCAGGGGAAGAAATTATCTGCGTTCCGATAATGCTGCCGAAATTAAAGCCCTCATTTTCAATGGAGCAGCTGGCATCAGTATGTCAGAAACAATACAGGAGACACATGTGAAAATATGCTGTATTTCTTTGGGATGTGGTGTAAAAGCATAGAATTGGAGCCGAAATTATACAAAAATAGTGAATGTTTTCATCTCAAATGCGGTGATTTTTTTCTTTTTAAATTTAATATCTTTTGATTTTCGACTGTGAAGTCGGAAAAACTATCAATTTACTGAAGTCACTTTGGTCACTTTGTGGGCATTTCTCACAATTTAGTTTTTGACTTTTGTTGCAACCAGTGAACAAAAGTGAAGGTGTGACGTAGAAACGTCGAACAGACGATTGGTTTTATCGTCTCTATTAAACTGTTTTATTTGGGTTTAACTCTAATCTTACTTTGTCTGGCTTTTTTTCACTGATCACCACAAACAATGACTGTAGACATTATGTCATTTAAGGCTGCTCTTCTCAAGAACCGTACAGGACCTCCTAAAAAACCACCAAGCCAAGCAGCCATAAGCCACCTTTAGTGCTGTGGACATTAGAAAGATGGAGGGATTCAAGGCTGCAGGAGCTGCCAGCACCTTCCTCCGACAATCAGGATTTACAAACTGCGCTGACTTGTGTCAACTACGAGATTTACTCGTTGAAAAACCAACTTAGCAAGATGGAGAAATGTATGATCCGATCTGAGATCCAAAAGTGGATATTCTACCGCAGTCCCCAAGGATAACTTAAAACAAGCCGCCTGTAGAGAAGTTGACGGTAATACCAGTGTGAAGGTATTAAGAATGTGCACAAAGACATGGAAATCGGCCAGCTGAAAGAAGAACTCCAACTACAGGAGGTAAAGATGGGGGATGCTGGGCGCCGCAGCAAACAGACTTACTACAAGATGCAAAGTTTAAGTAAGAGTTACAAAAACTCAGTTTGGAGGCGGCATCTGATGTTGGAAATCAGTAGTGACCTCTTCCTCCCCCTCCCTCCATCCCCACCTCTCTCCTCCATCTACCTCCCATCATCCAGCCAGCCTCCCCTCCCCCTATCCCCAAAGACAGAGGGCGACACAGTGGCTGCAGCCTCACAGAGACACCTCCACCCTTCTCTCTGTCTGGAGTTTGAATCACAAAAGAATTAATAATACAAAATAAACAAAATCTAAGTTCTATATTCTCGCTTTTCTGATTAAATTAGAGTATTAATACAATTGTATAAAATAAGTATTTTAGGTTCACGACAGGAGCTGGTTCTGTAATAAATGATGATATTTGACAATAAGAAACATGTGACCTTCATCACTGACGGGTTCATGAATATTTTTAATATTCACATTATTTAGCGGTATTACAATTGAATTATTAACAGAGTTGTAAACTAGTACAAACTGAACATGTTTTCTTTGTTAACCATGTGAACCACTGGTTTCTGTGTTGGATACATGGACCTGGACCAGCAGAGAATTTCCGATGTTTTATTGCCTCGCTTTGGCTGTCAAAGCACTTTGTTAACTGTTTTTAAAGGCGCTACGTAAATAGAGTGATTAGGATCCGAGCACGGACAACGCCGGTCCGGGAGGGATTTTACAATTTTTTGACGTTTCAAGATGGACGTACAAACGGATGTCTAATTGCCGTCTTTCGTTGCTGTTCTCAAAAAACAAAGCTGATGTATTCCGCTCTCCTCCATTCTGAGTTTTTGATGGAGCCAATCCAACAAGGATGTTATCAAAACTTTCTCGCTTTACCACCAGTGTTGCCACCTCCTCAGCAAGAAAAGTTGAGGTGATTTATTTTAGAGAGACAAAGGAACATTTACATCCCGCTATGTAAGTCAGCCACTCCCTCGGCCTTGTTCTTACATATGGCGTTGACGTGGTCTTTCCACAGAACCCTCTTTTATCAGACCATTGCCTTATAACTTTTGATTTTATACTACCGGAGTATACGCCGTTAGGCAAAAGTTTCTACACCAGATGTATAACTGATGTTGCTGTATTTAAGGAAGTGATTCCTTCTGTATTTGATTCATTACCATTAGGGATGCACCGATACCGATACCGGTATCGGTATCGGTGGTCGATACTGCGTTAAATACTCGTACTCGCATCGGTTTCAATGGCCGATACCAAGAACCGATACTCACTCAACAGTATTTCACTACAACAAACTGGTCCCGCTTTATGGAGAAGCAACCCCGTGGCGGAGCCTTAGACACTCTTCTCTGTCTCAACTGTCTCAACAGTCTCAACTTCTGAGCAGCCAATCACGCTATCCAAGTTGTTTTGCCGTCCAATCAGATGGCCAGTTTGTCTCAACAGCAGAATCTGGAGCCGCCATCTTGGATCCTCGCTACGCAGCGCTCACTTCTTTCAATAGACAGGAGAAAAGTGAGACGCGAGTACAATACAAGACTTTATCGATATTGTGCTTATTAACCGGTGTTGCATACGTGTGTATGACATATTAGTGCTCATATTAGTGCTCTTGTTAGTGGCTGACAGCCCCGGAGTTACTTGTAATCAGTCCGTCCCAACGCGACGCAAATGTTTCGCTCGACCAGATTACATGTAAAGTCTATGCACAGACGCGTGTGGTTGCGACAGACACAAATTTACGCCGGCGGCACGTTAGACGCGAGAGTTGAAATGTTCCATATTTAATACATCTATAATTGAGAAGCTCTGCGCGTCATCACCGCCGTCCTGCCGGTTTGAATCAAACGGCTGCTGATCCACCTGAAGCAGCGCTGGCAGCGGCCTCATTCAGACGCTGTTGTGCGGCTACGGATGATATTATTGTAGCCGAGTGTCTGTTGTGTGTCTATATTTGTAATTCTAATAAAATGAAAACACGCTGCAGGGTAACTTGAACCACTTTTTTATCTCCTTCACACACGTATATCCCACAATTCCACTCCTCTTTTCCTTTCCGTTTCTCCCTCCACAATAAAAGCACCGGAAACATAACTTGGAACACAGCTTCCTATATAATTGCTCGATCCCTAATATTATCGCTTACATTATGAACCCGGACACGGGGCGTTTTATGGTCCGACATTAGAGGGACTTCCACAAGAAGTTTAAAGCTTGGGATAGCCTTCTGTTAATTTTGTACTATAGGCTTGACATAATCTGCAGAGGATAAAATAAAATCTGCCTCCAAATTAATTGCACTTTCATGGAGACCAAATCTAAGAAGTATCGGTATCGGTACTCGGTATCGGCAAGTACACAAATAAAAATATCGGTATCGTATCGGTTTGTAAAAAATGGTATCGTTGCATCCCTAATTACCATGCCTCAATATAACAGAGGACTCCTGTGTGAAATTCAGTCCGTCCCAGATTGATCATCTCGTCGATGGTGCTACTGGCTCACTGAACATGACACTGGACTTGATAGCCGGGATTCCTCTTCAGCTTCCGTGATGCTCGCCTCAGTATGCAGGTCTGAGGGTTATAGCATGGAGAGAGCCTCCATGGCATTCTAACAATCTAGAGGAATCCTGGTTAGTCTGGCGGGACAGTCTGAGAACCTACAAGAAGGCCCTCCATAATGCCAGAGGAGCCTACTACTCATCAGTGATAGAGAAAAACAAGAACAACTCCAGGTTTCTCTTCAGCACCGTGGCCAGGCTGACGGAGTCATAGCTCTGTGGAGCCGTGTATTCCTACAGACCTCAGTAGTAATGACTTCATGACCTTCTTCAATGATAAGATTCTGGCTATTAGAGGCAGGATTAATAATATTCTGCCCTCAACCAGTACCGATCTATCCTCAAAGAGAGTAGCCTTATGCTGCGTTCACACCGAACACGGCATGAATTATTCCTCCAGTGGTGGGCCGTCAGGGCCAGCTAAGCCTTCTCTGCTGGCCTAAACAGAATCACAAAGTTATAGCTATTTTATAATATAATTATTTTTTTCACAAATACACTACATGTATTATAATTATTTTTCCCTATTAGCTTATTTTCTCATTACACAGCTTCTGTCTTGCTCTGTTGCTCTGCTTCCAGCATTTTTTACTTTTGGTTTGATTATATTTTACTCGCCACCTACTTTTGGAAAATTTAGCAGACTCCGGCCAGAACATCAATCAAGTCTCAGAGAAACCATCTTCACCTAAATTACAATTCACAGAAGTAAAGGAAATAGTCGAGGGGTCCCTATGTGTTCAACACAGTAAATAAGGTTATCAAGACCAAATTGTCCTGATGCACAAAAATATGAGAAGATCAAAGTAAGACTGGATGCACTTTTTGAGAGACAGTTTTAGGCCCTGTTTCATTTTCTGTGTCTGTTCTTCAGCTGGGACAAAGTGTCATTCCCGGGTAACAGCTGCCTGATGGCGTAACAGATTGGTGCCCGTGCTAATCTAAGCTGTAAACAGGAGGAACCGCTGCCAGCTTAATCTGCTCATCTCATAGGAAGAGCTAGGCTAGGCTAACACTGCAGGCAAGCTGGACTGGATGAAGCTAGCAGCTAAAGCTCAACTCCATTCACCTCAAATCAAGCCGATGTCAACAGATGGTATCTGGGTGCTACTGACCCATCCATCAGTGAGCTCTGTTTAAAGCTTAAGCTACAAAAAAAGGAAGCAGAAACTGTGTTTATTACTGTGCGTTCATGTCCTGTCACAGATGACAAACAGGGATAGCATGTCACTGTGGTGATCGGGGATAAAGCAATTTGGCATTTAAGCTGAATGTCTTCTCGTGCCAATTCAATTATGCACACATTTAAAGGTGACAGCATTTAACTTGGTTTGGAATGAAAAAGCAGCAGTGATCCTAATCAATAGTGTGAAATTGTCCTTTAATGTACAGTAATAAGTGTGATACAATCTGCAAATTGAATCGTGACATCAAACTGTGGCAGCAGCAGTTACAGCCCTGATGTTTGGCAGATCTCACACTTGTTATTTTTAGACTTGTGGGGGATGATTTTCATTCACGTCAATTACTTTATTTTCATAGTTTTGTGTCGAGAGCCTCTAAACAGAATATACAAATTGTTAAAGCTGTCTGTGCATTTCAGCGATGCATAAATGCCTCTTGAACCTTTTCATCAAGACTAAAAGATTCAAAACTGCTCTGAGGCAAAGCTGCCAGAATGAAAGTGCAGCAGGGAGGCACCAACGACCCACAGCTCTGTTGAATTTCCCTGGAAAAATAAAAAGGAAAAAGGTACTTAACTTTCCTGTCCCCGTTTTACCTTCTCAAGATCAAAGTGGCTGCCGGTTGTTATCAAGAGAAGAATCACCTAGTATATTCTAAGAAATAGTATTTATCTAGAAAGGAGCAGATGGTGAGATGACCGCCGGTGGTGTGTCCTCATCGACCCCTGCTTCATTGTGTGATTGAATGAACACAACAACAGCTGTAAAGCATCAAACCGATGTCATTCAACTCAGAACTGAGCGGCTGTGTAACGTCATTCAAGCAATGGGCTCGATGTCGTATAATACACCAAAACACAAAACTAAACTCCCCGAGCTTTCTGCCGGTGAAGCGACGGCTGAGTAGTTACATTGTCAGCAGCTAGAGAAACATCCAAAGAAAATTATAAAGTGAGCCTGAGAGCAGCGGCCGAGAGGAAGTTTAGCTTTATCAATAAGCTGTTTGTTTCAGTGATCACTCTCTGTTTGCTTGCTGCATTGGCTGGACTACGTTAGCGTCTTTTCTGTTTCAGAGCGGAAATCATCATGGGTTACTTGGGCAATACTTTAAGAGAAGACACGGTAAGTTGGGCTGGCCGTTGGTGGTGGGTCAAAGGCCTGAGGTTTAAGAGCCATGCATGGGTTAAAAAAGGTCAGCCTTTGCATTTAATTAAGTATTTGCAATACTACCTACTGCACCATTGGTGTGAATATATTTAAATATGGGTATTTATTCATGCATTTTGATGAATAGCAAACAGTCCCTGGATTTCTTATTTTTTACAAAGAGCTCTTGCCATTTGTTTGCTGTTCCATCAGCCTCTCTGTAACTCAACAAAATCACTCTTTCATTGCTCATTCTGAAAAGTGTTCCTGCAGTTACAATGTCTGATTACACCACAGCAACTCCACTCGAGGAGTTTCATGGCAAAAGTTAATTATATTGTTTTCATGATGTGTTCCAATGTACCTTGTTAAATGTACATTTCTTTGCCTCTGAACAGTCACCAAAATGTTCTGGGTTAGCCATAATTTCCCTGCTACCAGACATTAGCCAGGAGCAGATCAGGAGGTGGAAAATCCTTCGGTCCAAGCTGGATTAGTTTAGCCCCCTGGACCTCTCCACCCTCTCATGCAGGGACAGAGGACTCGGCTAATTCAGTGGCCTTAGGTTCGGCCCCATTGTCACAATCAGTGTTGCCAACTCCACAGCAAGGAAAGGCGCTATTAGTCGCTAAATGACATCACCGCCTAATTTGCATAATTGTAATGTAAGCTGTAGGAGACAGGAATATAGTGATAATGCATTTTTACTCATTAATGGCAGCTTGCTTTCACTGGAACTGTTATAAGGCTTTGCCTTTTGAGCATGTTTTTGAGTTGTCATGTTTTTTTTATATCGCAGCAGTTTTGCGCAATTCATTTTCAGTCTGGACGCGGCGTCTGAGTCTCTCTGACTGCTGCGCGAGGCTCCTGTGAGGCCGACCACCTGTGAGTGCCTGCGGCGAAGGGGCTCACGGCAGCACCCGCTGCTCGCTGACAGAAACATGCTTTCACGTCAGTCTCCAAGACACCAGAAATGCCTCCAATAACACCAAAAAAAAGTCACTAGATTTGTTGTTAGCTTTTGAGAAAAAAAGTCACCAAGAGGGTAAGGAAAGTCGCCAGGTTTAGCGAGAAAGTCGCCAATTTGGCAACACTGGTCACAATATCTGATCCAGCTGTTTAGGTCGGGCCCCATATATGATACATGTTACATTATGTCAATGCATCCCTAGCTTTCCCTTCGTTGTTATTTCCATCATTTACAAATGCACACGCATCAATATGGACAGATGTCAGAATCACGCTGTCACAGCATTAAGGTCAGCTGGCACCTCTTCAGCGCCCAGCTACCAGTCCACAATCTGTAAAACACGCTAAAATGCTTGATGATGGTGGGCTCAGCAGAACTGCAGAGTTCGTGACAGCTAACGTTAGCCCTCCTGATTATTATTAAACATAACAGATTGATGGTTGTTGGTTATTGATTGCAATCTAATGTGAGCTCAGTGACATAATGACCCTTCCTTCCTCTATGTGGTTGCACTTTTCCGATTACAATAGCACCATAGTCATCTAATTCTGTTAATAGGAAAATATTACAGCTTATAGGTCAAATTAATGTATTTGTTGGAAGTTTTAAAACAGTTTGTGGTTCGATACATTGCGTCATTGTTTTTACTCCCAGCCCAAGACCGACCCACTCTCATTGAATCCAGCAGTGTGCTAGGTGGAGGATATATCTAAGTAATAGGCAGCACAAAACAACCACCTGACCTCGCGACCGCCAGTAAATCCTCAACACTGCTAAGCCACCACATTTTCTGAAAAGCACACAGTGGCTTTGGTATATAGTTAACAGATCATACCATGAGTCGCTCCGAGCCCATACATAAAATGATTTGGTCGATGGGCTATCTCCCTCTTTCCTTTCCGCATGGATTAACAACAAGCTTAATGTGTTATTTTACCGAGGATTAAGAGCAATAATACACCCCACACGTTAGCCACACTCACCCCTCTCTATCCACTGAAAGACAGGCCACATCTGACTTTGATCCAGACCTTTTAGGTTGTGTATTTCTACAGCTGTCAATGTAAAAGTCTCACTGTGTACACAGTACTCATTAGTACCACTAATGGTGAGGTCAACAGCCTGCATTACTAACTGGGGATTGGAAGATTTGAAAGCCATCTGCGTTTACCTGGCAGGGCAGAACTGATAAAAAATGCCATTGGTTGCATTATGGGAAATGTTAGATCAAGTGTTTTGGAGGCTTGGTCCATACTAGGAGTCTGTATTTCAGGATATAGCCACACCCTAACCCATTCTTTCTAGAACATATATGAATATTTGAAGTTCCACAGCTATAAGTGCAATACTACATTGTTTGAGAGAGCCTTTAATAGGACATAATTTGCGATACCACAACCCTGAAATCAAAGCAGCTAAACAGACTTCATCTTTCATTTCATTATTTTCCTATGCGTTTCATGCTGTCACAAGTCAAATGTATTTTTTGGGTTCAAGTCAAACAAAATAAAAAAAGGAATTTCAAGTTAAGCCTTGAATCTAAGCTTTTGGCCTATTAGGTCCTGAGCATGGAGATATCCATCATCCACAGTCTGATACAACACTCAATATCCCTGGCTAGATACATTTTATACATATTTTATATTCAGATTCATGGTCTGAATTTATTTGGTTGTTCCCCTTAAAAAACAATGTCTAGTCCATAAATATTTCCTTGTGGTACTTAATGGGGTTAAAAACTGCTCCCCCGAGTATAAAGAGGCATTGTGTTAACCATCAAAGTCTTTGTCAGCAAACCTTGATGGTTTAAAGAAATGCTTTCCTGACTCTTGTTACAAGCTAAAAGTACGATTAACAACAATTTGTGTCAAACTGATCACCTAAATGTGTCATTTCGTGAAACGAGACCAAAACAAGGCTGGACAGCGAGTCCTTCTCTCCAGAGAGTCAGATAGCCTTCCACTGCATATTCAGACCGTGCCAAAGTAATGACTAATGCCAACAGGGTTTATTGCTGCAGCAATGTGGGTCACAAAGCATCGTGGACAATAAAGAAATAACGTTATTATTTATGGTCATGCTTGAGCCCCGCAGCAATGTGCCTTCACGTTTGGTCAGTCTGTTGTACTGGTTCTGTACAAACAAGCACAAGCTGCAGTTCAGGGATTATCCACAGCCTTACAGAGGGGCATTATATTACAGATATTTGTAAGATTAAAAATAAGAAGGATAATAACTTAAAACTTCAGCAAATTCAAATACAGTCCAGCGTTAAGTTATATTGGTTATGATAACACTATATATAGCTAAAAGTAATCGCTGAAATTGTCATTATTGCTGAAAATACATTTTACGAGGCCCAAAACACAAGCCAACAAATTAAAACCCAAGTTGCGATGAACCAAAGTGGTTCCTTTATTAAATACAACTTGTCTTTAGTTTGGATAACAACAGGGTGCTCTGTTGGGTCTGAGTCTTTATTGACTCGTCCATGTGGAGGGAGGTTGGGCTGTGTTGGGTGCATTTTAAATTTTCAGCCTCTTTCATTCTGATGCGGCTAAGCCACTAGCTTACTGATCTGTTTTGGTGGAAAAACCATGTTAAAGCATTATTCAATATAAAAAAAGCTAAGGGTACAAATACCTCTGGAGGGGGCAGAGCTTTCTAGGGAAAAAGGATGGAGTATGAGACTCTTTATACTAATGCGACTAGAGCCGTATATCCTGTGCTGGGACTTTGTGCTTGTACCCGGGCTATTTTTAGTCCAGGGAACGAAGAATCCTGGCTACAGTCCTATTTCCACTATGACCTCCTGCCACCTTCGCCGTCTTTCTACGAAGTAACAATCGCTCGAACGGAGGTGGAGGCGACCTCACCAAACAACGGCTACAACAGGGTATAACTTCAGAGGAAGAAGACAAGCAGAAGACGTATTCCTTTGTCGCCCTATTTCAAATCGGGGATGTGGCTTCATCTCAGTGTCCAAATGTCTTCATGAATGCTCGCTCGGGTGTTGAGCAATTCTTTTTTGAGCGCCATGGGATTGCTCAAAAGAATTACAAGAGACACACTCTTCTTAGCATACAAATAAAGAGCCAGCCGTGAACTACTCACTGAAGTATTACAATGATAAAATACAACTATCTCTAATTTGTACTCATGCTATGAAAAAAACATCAAGACATGGAGCAACTGTGGTCTTTCGATCTCACATTAAACAACAGTGTGGGTGTAACTTGGCTTACAGCTTCTAAATGATGAGGCATCTACTACACAGAGAAATCCTTAATAAAAAAACCCAGAAGAGACATTGATGAAGAGCCATAGTACAGAGTTTTTCTGCAGCTGTAGGATGCAGATGCTTCATGCTTTGAGGTGATTCCAGTAGGACACATGAGGGCAGACGGTAGTGCCAACATGCAATAGGTTTTCCAAGCTTTTCCAAGTCACGCACACCGAGGTCAATGTGTACCCTCTTCCCCCATCCTTGTAGTCATGCATGTCTCTTCTTGTTCCAGGTTTCACATCTAACAGGATTAAAGGAGCACTCCAACAGTTATCTATGCCTCCGTGCCGGCAATAGCCATAGATGGAGCCAATTTGTATTGGGGTTGTCCGTCCATCTGTCTTAACGTCTGATCCATTCTCGTGAACCCAATATCTCAGGAATGCCTCAAGGGATTTTTTTCAAATTTGGCATAAAGATTCCTGGACTTAAGCAGGGTTCATACGGTCAATACTGTATGCTTTGGAATCCTCATTATTAGTTTAAGTACTAAATTTTTTCACTTTTATTATGTATACACCCACATTTCATCAAAATGTTTGATCATGGACATTTGGTTTAAAGTCATGGAAATCCATTGGTCAAAATTTGTATTAACCATGTCAAGGGTAAAATAATGATATATTGGTGGTCAAAGGTCTCTGTGATCTTGGTCCATCCCATTCTTGTGAAAGCAATATCATAAAGGAATTTCATTACATCTGGCACGAACGTCCACTAGGATGAACAGAATTTGAAGGTCAAGTCAGCTTGTGAGTATAATGTTTTTTTTACTCCTCCTTATTAATCCTTTAATTTGGTTGTGACCAAGATATGTAGTGAGAGGGACAGTTAGTACAGTCAACAAGAATGACAGTGTTCTCTACAAACTACTGTATGCAATGAGGCCACTGTTTCCTAATTGCCTCATACATCTCTTTGGCATTTCTGTACTGACATTTCTGGTTACTTATATAAAGTAACATATCGTCGTCATAGAGCAGAAACCTCCAACACCGTTACTTTTCAGGAAATTAAATTACTGAGCGGTATGAGCGAGTCCGGTAATTTATAAATAATTAAGAATTGAGCGACGCCCTCAACTCAAGTGTGATATTCACATACGGGAGAGACAGAAAAAAGAGCTAGGAGAGAACGCGAGTCAGAGAGATTATTTCACATGTTGTTCTCCACAAAGAGAAAAGTGGACACAGAGACCAGAGTCTTGAACCAACAATGGACAGACTGTTATATGTTCAGTCTTCACGGGCAGTTCTAGACCAGTATGTCTCATATGTTCAGGGGCCGGGGGGATTATTAAAAGCAGCAATAAGAAGCTCCATTACGAGACAAAGCACAACTCTTTAGACCAAACGTACCCACTCACATCAGAGATGAAGAAGAATAAGGAACATCAAATAACCCTCAAAGCTCAATATGACCAGAATCATAACCCATTAATTAACTGTCCAACAATGAGAAGAATATATATATCTAAAACATGATATTTTAATAACCACAGATAAAGTCCCTGCTTATACATTTTCTCTTATTAGAAGATGAATCTAATATAATATTTTGGCTTGTTTGATTGAGATCACTTCACACCTGAATACAATTAATTTAAAGCTGCAGGGCAAAGACAATTCAGTTCAGTTTTCTAAAATTAGGTACTATATTTAAAAAAAAGGTTTCTGTAATCCAGCCCTTATTTGACTTGAAATGAAGTAAATGTATTTATTATAAGAGTATATATTATCTATAATTCATCCAGTTGATTTGAAAACTGAAAAAATAAATAAAAATTGGGATATTATTCAATTAAACTTTCTGTATTTGATTTGATGGCAGTATGTTCGGGACCTTTGCATGAGGACATTCTCTCTAACTGGACTTTGCTGAATTTGAATTGATTACCCCTGTTATAGAGGAAATGACCCCAGTGAGGGCCAGCTGGCACCAGTAAGAGGTCCCGTGAGGGGAGCCGTCCCCAACCGACCGAGTTGCATCCCTCGGGCAGGCTGCTGTTGACAAGTGTAAACACATTTGCAAAAACCCCTGCATTCTGCATGATGTATCATGCAATTAAACTTAAATTACATCTGCTTTTTAGTCTCTATTTCTATTCCATGCATAATAAGAGATTTGTATCTGAAAATTGTGTAAAATATTTTTATTTAATTTGAATATAACCAGAAAGAAATGAACACCCCTGAGTTATAAGGGCCTAACGGTTTCAAACTGAGATTTTAGCTTCTCAGCTGCTGCTTAGAGCGATACTGTTTATCGTCAAAACCTCGACTTCAACGTCCTCTTACGAGTATTTTCCAGAGCTTTTGACCACATCACTGATGGTCCTCATCAGTAAATGGAGTTGAGATGTGATCAAAAGCTCAAGAAAAGCTATGAGGTGGACCTTGAGTTTTCATTTGTGTTTGTGATCTTGAAAATAAATGCCCGTATGAGTGTGTATACAACATGGAAATCATATCTAAAGATGAGAGGAGAGCAGTCCACACCTACCTCCGAACGCCGGCCTCATGGTGAAGTCATGATCGTCCACTTTGAGCAGATGCTCCGTCTTTGTTTTGCGAGCCTTGGTCACATCTGGAGGCTTCTTTGCCAAGGAGCTGGAGGAAGATGATATTCATGGTTAGAGAGCAGGCACATTTAGGGTTTTTTTGTTTCAAAGAGATAAAAAGCAAAGCACCGACACCGGAGAATACTGATTCAATCTGATGTGACAACTGAAAACAAGAACTGCATCAATTGATAATTTATTTACAAGCCCTTTCTTTTCTTCTCACTTTTAATATTCTAGTCCACAGTAAAAAAATCTCTCTCTTTTCACTTTCAGCCTACGTTCCAGAAATTCCATAAAATGTCAACGGCTGAAAGCACACACAGAAACTAATCACAATTTCATGGTGGAGTTTTAGAAATGTTGATGTCAACCATGTGCTCAAGCATGTGCACACCACAAAATAAAATATGATTTGTGTCCTTGGTTGAATGAAAGCTGTGATAATTGCCAGTTGTACATGAGTGTCTTGCAGTGATGGCGGTGGAGCTGTTTGGACCCCACGCTGTGTTGAATCACCTCTGAGGACAGAAGCCTCAGCCGAAGCTGCAACAGACCGATATGGGATCTCTCTCGCAGCAAGCAGAAACCATGAGACAGTGGTGCCGCTCCACTCCAGCGCCACGTCTTTTCATCTCCTATTGAAGTTTGTGTTTTGCATGACAATAATTAGAAAAGTTTGGATTCATGTTTACTCGTGGCTCAAGCTGTTATTATGCTCTGAGAGAGCTGCTGTGATGAGCTTGTTCTGGGATTTCTATCACGGCTCACACTGTGATTGAACTCCTCAGCCTATGCTGGATACCAATAAGTCCTCCAAATGTACTTTGTTTGTAACTACCCTTCAGATTGAGAATATTCTATCAGCAGGACAACAACATTTTTAAATTCCTTGCTTAACCTTTGCAAATCATATTTACAAAAATGATTACTGATAACCATTTGTGATCTCACCGCGATGGTTTGGTCAGATTCAGCCATAGAAAAGCCAGAGTTAAAGAAGCATGGATGATGGGGTGGTTGACATAACCCCCACATGGCAAAGGTGATGGAATAGTCATGGACAGACAGGAGGCCACCAGCTGTCTAGCCCGTTTCATATACAACACATTTTGCAACATGAAGATATCTGCAATGAACATAAATGGAAGGATCGCAAAATGTTGGCACTGAACGTATTCATGAAATATTCACTGACAGCTCTGTCAAAATATCTGATATACAATGTTCATTTATATAGGTTTACATTTTTGAAGCCTCAAGCAGCTTTAACAATGAAGCATTTACTTCTATACAACCAGAGGAGTCGCCCCCTGCTGGACACTGGAAAAGCTGCTTAAGGCTCTTCATTATTAGTTTTCAGAATCAGAGGGATGCTCCAAGTTCAATACAGAAATCTCACAGTGGTTCAATGCAGAATACACAACTTGTGTATAAGCATACAACCAAATCGGTAACCTTTATTAAGTGCTTCTGTTACCTGAACTTGAACCACACGCTGGACAACAGAACCCAAGTCCACTTTCCTGCTAAAAGCATTCCCTGCTTTTGGTATTTGCTGAAACAGGAACACTGAGAGACATCTCTTTGATTCCCAGATCCTCTGAATATTACGATAATTTCCCCCAAACTAAGACTCATGCATGTTTCAACATACAACAATCATATAAAAAGAAAAGGCCTTGCAGGGGAACATCATAGCAGGGGAACCTCATAGTCATAGCTAAAAGCTGACATGTGATGAGAAACCAAAGCTGACTACTGGGGCAGCGCTGTCCAACGTTAGACTGCAACCCTTTATCCTACAACACTACACTGAACTGCATTCTCAACTACGTTTACAGGGGAAGTGTGTTTTCTTCCAGAGTATGGTCAGAGTTTACCATCGTAGTTTTAAACACACAAAATTTTAAACAAATAAATACATAAAATAACTTGATTATGATTAGGAAACATGAGCAAGTCTATATTATGATTAGGTTAAGTTTAGTAAAAACATCTTGGTTTTGCTTAAAATATATGTTTGTTACATTATTTAAGTCACAGACTTAAATTAAATTAGTCAATGTTGACTTTTGGTTTTCACACTCAAACAGAGGTCTCCTGGGTGACAGTCGTATTTGTAAACCTAATCATCCACGCGACCTTGTACTCCTCCTGCGGAGGCCGCTGACTTGGTCTGGAAACGTATTCGTGATACATCAAAAACAAACGTAATTTGGGAGAAAAATACGTATCCCTCGAAACGTAATTGATAATGGAGGTTTTGTTCTTTGGGGACCTGTTTTCTTGAAGACCATGAGGCTGTAAAGTGAAAGCTTTATTGGCCCATTTATCAACCCTGGCCACCACCCTTCAAGGTTTTGATGTCGATGTCAATGTCACATTTCCAACAGCCACGAGAGGCTTTTGTCTGCTTCTATTAACATAAAAGTTGGTGGGTTTAGGCATAGGAACAACGCTGTCAGATTCTTCTGGAGAGGTCTCAACACCAAGTCAAAGTGTCCTTCTGAGCCTCAAAGTCTCAGCTGAGCAGGTCCGTGTCTCGCATGCAGCTCCACCACCATGAGTGTGTGTGGGTGAATGCTCGGCAAGGCACGGAAACAACTGCAGTCCATTAACCATTTAAAATACAGTCCATGGGATTAGAATTTGCCTCCTTTTAACCTTTTTTCATATTTATTTAAGATTTCCACTCTTTTTATGATAGATGAATTAATAACTGGGACTATTGCTAACAATCCTGCTAATATACACAACATGTTGCATGCCCATTACCAAGATGTCATCATTCTGCAATAAGCCAAGGAGATCCTGTTGTGACACACCTTATTTCTGCAGTAGGCAAACTTCAGATTGTTACTTTTTTCACCAAACCAGGAAAGAAAACATAATTGTATGGCTAAATTAATACTGAGGAAAATTAAAAGACAGTGTCAAGAAAGTTGCATTTCAAACTTGGGTTTTATACCATTTTGATAAAACATCCATTTCACCCATTTCAATCCTTTAAGTGTTATTTTAAAATTCTGTTCACAATTTGGGGAAATGTAAATCAATCCAAATGATCATCTCAAAGCCATCAGTTCAACAATGTCACTTACACTCTGACTATTCCTGGCAGGTTTGGTGATAATGCCAATTCAATTGAAACTTTTGCCTTTAATAACTCCTGGGTATCTGCATGCGCATTGGAATAGGTATCACTTTTGTCAAAGAATCCAGTGGTTGCATTCATTCTGCACGTATGTTCACTTACGTGCCATGCTTCTGGGTCTCCGGGGTGCCGGTCCATCTCCGCACCCGGTGGCCGTGCTTACGGCATTCACCGGTTACCACCAGACACAGAAGTAAAATCAGAGGTTTGGTCAAATAAGGCATCTCGGCGGCGCTAATCCACAGGTGAGTCCCTTGAAAGCCCCTTTCGCTCGGTTCATTCCAGCAGGGCTCGGGCGGCAGCGCATGGTGTCTCAGCAGAGGATGGACGCGTCCTCGGTCATGGCATCGGACTCTGCCGCGCGGCGGCTGCGTGAGAGGAGCGCGCCTGTGTGCGCGATGCTATGCACTGTGTGCACTTATCCTCACGAGAGAGAGAGAGAGAGAGAGAGAGAGAGAGAGAGAGAGAGAGCGAGAGAGAGAGAGAGAGAGAGAGAGGCTGAACATCTGTAGCCTACAGGCTGCTGGGAGGGAAATACACACACACACACACACACACACACGGATTATGTGCAGCCTGGCATGACACAACGAGAGAGGCAGATTATTCCTCCCTCTTGTAAATAAAAACCTCATCATAGGAATCACGTTTCACTCAACTCAGGGACATGCTGGAGCAGTTATAGACAACGCCCATCTTCAGAGGAGCTGCTGCGGCCCTGAACAGCATCACCCACCGTTCAGGATTTACTGTTTGGACTAGTGATGCTGCTGCTGCTGCCATGTCCCTGAGCGAGACACTGAAGTGTAATTATATGCATTTAAATGTCTGGGGACGAGTGTTTATTGGCATTGCAAAGCGCTACACACACACACACACACGCACACGCACACACACACACACACGCACACGCACACGCACACACACATACACACTATCTCCATGAAGTCAACATGCATCATGCATAATGTGTATGACATATTGTCACAAATGTTAACACTGTTGCAACGTTGTCACTCCTTTTATATGTTTGGTAATCATCAAGCACCTAAAGAATTACGCTGGTGATGGTCAATAATTTAATCACTGTCCGCAAATATGTCCGCATTTTTTGTTGGGGACTATTTTCAGCAGAAGATTAATCCACGTCTGGTGCTGTCATAAGCGGAGATGTCCATACCAAATGTGAAGCAAATCTTTACATATATGAAGTCAACGCACATATGCAAATCGAGTATTTGCTTTCAACTCCAGCAGTTACATGACAAGTAACAGCGAGTGACGCTGTGTCACGAAAGCCTTTCAGTGTCTGTCATCACCTGACGTCCAGACGATGTTGAATCAGAAATGGTGGAAACAAATATTGCAGCCGTAAGTGTTCACCCAGAGCGATATGATACCTTATATTAGTAGAGAGCTGACAAAGCTATGCAAATAAACGTATGTGTATGAACCTCAGGCTGCATGGCATTTTAAAGTTATTTACTGCAGACAGACCTGACAAAGCTTGAATTCAGTGTGAATTCAAATACAAATTAAAATGAGTGTGTGAATGTGAAAAATTTCATCATTTAGATGAACGGGTGGGAGGTCAGGGTGAAGAAGGGTTAAATTATAATATGATTATAGGAGGTTTAAATTTAGGTTAAAACAATATATTTAATAAGCAGCAATCACATTTTATTTGAATGTTTTGGTGAGGCCATAGCACACCAATGGCGTTATACACCTGGGTATACGTTTGTTATTTATTTTTGCATTTCATTCCATGTGGCTAAAACATTGGTGTACATTCGTAATAAATATGTGAATAACTCAGTAAATAGATGTAGATGTGCTATGCACAATTTGTCAGTTACTCTATTAAAGGAAAAAAAACAATACACATTTGGTCTGGTGATATTTCATATTTTATAATTGTCATCCAATCCCATGAAAAGACCAAACCAAAAATCAACTAACAAGTCTTGTGTCTGAAGACGGCGCCATCTCTTCCTCTGTGCCATAGAGTTCCACTGCTGCCAAGAACTATGAAAGCTGCACTAATCACCATTTCTTTTTGAAAAATGAATTAAAGAATGAAATGGCTCAAAGTCAAAAACCCACTGAGAATGAAAAGTCTTAGAAAAATCAAATACATTATTATAACTTGGGACTCATCTTTTGAATGAGATATCACATCTCTGGAAACACAGATACTCTTTCTATATTTTTCTCTCTGCTCTTCTCAGCTATAGAGAATAAGTTTAGATAATTCAGTGCAGTGGAGTATAAAGTATAAAGATGTGTGTCATTGGTGCACTTTGTCCAAGGTAATTGCTCTCCCCAGAGATACTAAATGGCTAAATTCAGAGCAGAGCGCTTCTTCTGCTGCTCATGTGCAGACAGCTTCAGGCAGACTAATCTTGTGGGGCCACAGCAAAAAATTGAGACGCACGTCAAACTTTGTGATGACAAACTGAAACTAGGTTATATTAATATGAAGAAAGGAATCTCTGTCTGTCACTGAGTGCAGGTGTATTACTGGGGACCCCCGGCAGTGCTTTTGTCGGTTTGTTGGTACAATTTAGACAGGACACATTCAATATGGATGAAGTTTGAAGTTCACTTATTACACTGATAACATTACTGCCTGCAAAATACATCTGCCAACTAAATCCACACTTTGACTTTATAAACACAATGGTTATGTGAACTCAAGCATCTAATACACTTATTTGGAAAATATCTCTTAACAATTGTGTTTACCCATGACCAAGAGTAACCTCTAATTTAGTTCTCTAAGGGCCTCTGGCAATGTTATATTGTCAGTAGTAGATGGATACTCAAAACTGTTTCTATTAACTATTAAAAGTCAACTTATTAATACCAAACAGTAAAAGTACTGTGTTCAAATATTTACCTCAAGTTTGAAAGAGAGGTGTTATCAGCACAGTGGAGATTTTGTGCACAATTATGTGAGCCAAATCTAAATCTGTGACGTAACCAGAGACATTTCTGAAGGGATTAAATAACCAGATACTACAAAGGCCCTTCAGCTCGGCCCAACCAAAGACCTGCAACACACTCTACAAAGGCCCTTCAGCTCGGCCCAACCAAAGACCTGTAACACACTCTATAAAGGCCCTTCAGCTTAGCCCAACCAAAGACCTGCAACACACTCTACAAAGGCCCTTCAGCTCGGCCCAACCAAAGACCTGTAACACACTCTATAAAGGCCCTTCAGCTTAGCCCAACCAAAGACCTGCAACACACTCTACAAAGGCCCTTCAGCTCGGCCCAACAAAAGACCTGCAACATACTCTACAAAGGCCCTTCAGCTCAGCCCAACCAAAGACCTGCAACACACACTCTACAAAGGCCCTTCAGCTCAGCCCAACCAAAGACCTGCAACACACACTCTACAAAGGCCCTTCAGCTCGGCCCAACCAAAGACCTGCAACACACACTCTACAAAGGCCCTTCAGCTCGGCCCAACCAAAGACCTGCAACACACTCTACAAAGGCCCTTCAGCTCCGCCCAACCAAAGACCTGCAACACACTCTACAAAGGCCCTTCAGCTCCGCCCAACCAAAGACCTGCAACACACTCTACAAAGGCCCTTCAGCTCAGCCCAACCAAAGACCTGCAACACACTCTATAAAAGCCCTTCAGCTCAGCCCAACCAAAGACCTGCAACACACTCTATAAAAGCCCAAGGCAAAGGGTTAAACCACTGCATGAAACTAAGAAAGGGTTAAAGGTTTGTGATCTGGCATTAAGCTAACATACACAATGCAATATTGCATAGCCCTATATTTCTTTTTCAATAACTGAATAGTTCAGCTGGTGCTTATAACAAACTGCTTTATGAACTCCCCAATCATCAAGACTATAACAACACTGCCCTGTGCCCACATAACTTGTATCTATCTCCAGGGCCTCCATCTAATTGGAAACAAACAAGATCACAAATAGTATCATACCAATGTATTTTCATAACTCAGGTGTTACAAGAAAACCTTTTAGGTTTCTTACAAGACCTATAAGATAGGCCTACATAGATAATGTGCATTGCATATGTTATTCTGATGAATTAATACTTTACTCATTTATATTGGTTGTAATTACTAGCTTCTGGGACTCTGGGGTTCAGAGCCTATCAATAAATATCAGCACTTAGCAGAGCTACTGGTGTGATATAGAAAAATAAATGGCACATCCTGGCCTCAAAAGTCAATATAAGTGAATTTGTCATGTTTATAACAAAATAAATATGAACATAAACCATAAGTATGACTCAAAGTAACTCAACGTGACTAAAAGTGACTCAAAAGTGCTCCAAGAAAGCACCCAGAGTTTTGAAAATATGCCATTTCATATTGATAGCATCAACTACACAGGAATCCTATACAGTTTTGGAATCCAAAATCAGCCAAGATACGAACAACAATGCCATTTATGTCCAGCAAAAAAAAAGAAAAATGACTTACTTATGGCTGAAATATGATTAATCATGGCCTTTCACCTCTCCATAGCTCGCTCTGAAAAAAAAATTATATTTCTTTTCTGTCTACCATCATAAACCAATATACCACCAACATATATATGAACATATCATCTATGTTCACAAGGGCTTTCTGTTTATTATACCTTTTGAAATTATTCAAATAGACCTTATGAATGAGGAGATAATCAATATTTAGTATGAGATGCAAACTATTCGCAATGTTTGCCACAAAATGGCTGGGTACAAGAGTTAATTAACGTAACAAAAGAATGACATATTGCACAGCGGTCTCGGTATATGAATCTTGCCTCACAAACAGGAGCTTTAAGGCTTTAGAAGTACACAACATATAATTTGTTTCACTAACTGCATCTCAAACTGCAATTTACTGTATCACGCTGAAGCTTTTCCCAGTTTAAGAGGTTCATCCCATATTCTCAATGCGGTCCAGATTGGCATTCCATTCATGAGAGGAAAACTGCATCGTCTAGCTAGCCTCCACACAACAATCGCCCACACCAACTGTGTAGGCATAGAAAGGTCAACGCTGCATCCTGGAAACCAAAGAGCATCACTGTGCATGAATATAACCCCTATATTCTTCCTACTATGGTGAAGGCAAGATATGCCCGACTGCCTAGTCTTACCCTCACCCTAACCAATACCACTCCTAAATCCTAAATTCCATCAACCCCACCTAGGAAGAAATTGAGTGATGAGAGGCAGAGTAGGGTGGGTCATGCATGAAAAATAATTGGGAAGATCCCACAACATCGTTCGGCATAATAATGAGCCATGTGCCTCCGTTTGCTGCAGATGAGTGTGTATTTTCAGGCTGCTTGTATTTGCAGGCTGTTTGTTTTTGGGGTAATGGGTGTTTGTGCAATTGGGTTTTCGGTCAATTGGGACATTTTGGGGATTATCGGCAGTCGTAAAAATGGGCAGAGCAGATTTTGGACGATGGGACTTGCCAGTAGGTTGAAATTGTTGATCAATGCAACCTTCCACAGGGAAGTGGAAAAGGCTTTGCTACGTTATTGACCTGTGAGGTCTGAACAGAATCGGGGAGTGAGTGATTCACTCACAGGCTCAACATCTAATTCCCTTCATCGCCCACTCAGCCGACACCCACTGCATAGCCTCCAAGACATGCAACTCCTCCGGAATTTCCTTGGCAATTGGACTCTCAATCGTGGCTTGTTGTGGCTTGTTGCCAATGCCGCCATGGGATGGAATGATTTATGTAAAAACCTCTGGTCTGGCATCTTCATATTAACCCTACTGGTTAATTTAGCTGCAAAGCTCCCAGTGCCTTCCATAACCATTCTCATGCTGTTAATAGGTTTTGTCATGGGTAACTGTGGAGCTGAACAAGACATGAACAGGATAAACTGCACATGCTACTAGTCACTGTAACATGCATATTGATGTATGATTCATATGAGACACGATGTGGAACAGTCTTTGTTTCACAGACTGACATCCAACCTTTGAGGTGAAAAACAAGCTGAGAACTGATGGGACTCAATAACCTTCTGATCACAAAATTATTATTTCTATCAACATTTAGGACAATGTAAGTGAGTCGGCTCTGCTGAGGGAACTGAGGGACTGCTGCTGTCTCTAGACCAGACATCATGCTTGGTTACTATTGTTGGATCTTTCTGCTGCTTTTAATAAAAAAAAAATTGTCCATTAGCAGTAGCTTTTTCTCACTGATAGTGAAAATATATATATTTTTTTTTCTTTTGGTGATCTGGAGCGATGAGTATGACATGTTCTGTGTTGGCCCTACCTTCCCTGGTTACCCATGACATATTCAATGGACTTTTAGATGATTCGATCGTGCTATATCAGTTTTAAAGCATTGACTGCACCAGGTTACATGTCTGATCTCCTGAGTCCACACTACTCAAAGATCTTCTGCTCAGATATTCCATATTTCCGGTCGAAATCCACAGGCTATTGGGCTTTTACCATTATGCCCATATGTATGCTGATAATATTTGGATTTTAAAATAAAAGTTAATCAGATTATGCACGGTTGCATGTAAACAGAAATATCCGTTATTTTAGAATAATTAGGAATATTGTCTTCTTTGGAGTAAGTGCAAAAATAGGAATATTTGGCACATGTAAACAAAGTCAGAGTCTCTCGTTCCAGACGAGCAGCTGATGATGTTGTGATGTTGAAGACCAATCTGCCCATATCAAGGTCAACGCATAAAGCCCAGACAAGTTAATATTCTTATGCAGTGTGGTGGATCAGATGAAAAGAGAGGAGCGTGTGTGCAGCTTATCCTGAACATGGCTCTCGGCTTGGCTGTTAAAGCGGTCGAGATTGGATGAGGTAATGAGTTCTTTGATTCCTCTTCTAGTTGCCCATCATCAAAGCGCAATTGGGGAGGAGGATGCCAACCTCTTTGACTACCAGCAGCGCTGTGTTCCCTCGCAGAGAACGCTGCCAGCTCACTCATTGTCCTTTTCAAGGGGATTGAGTCAAACCCACAGCGGCCTGCACTCGTCCAATGCTGACAGCTTCCATCATGGACTTGTAATTATCGGTGAGGCAGACCACAATATGTGCTGCTGAATGACACTCCAGTCACAATGGTGCGCCTGTAACAATGGTGATGATATACTGAGTCTCCAAAGAGTGTGTTATGTTTGAAAAACCGACACTAATCACAGCCTCCCTGGAGGCTGTTAGACTCTTCTTTGATAGCAGCTCATGAATTACCTCAGCTCGTGAACATCCTTGTCATTATTGTCGTGAGTGGAATGATGAATCCTTTTAAGATAAAGATAAATCTATATTGATGCCCAGGAGGGACATCTGTCTGTTGCAGCAGCACTGGGACAGAAATAGTTGATATAAATAGAGAAAATAAAATGATAAACAGGATTTTGCTAAATTTAATTGACAATTAAAAAGACATGAGCATTAAAGGAAAAAAAAAAAAGAGTGGTTTGATTCATATCTATGTTAACAGTGTACTAGATTTAAGATATATTCAAGTAGTGGTACTTTACAGAATAGGATGTCATATCAATGTGAAATAT
Organism: Cottus gobio; assembly: GCA_023566465.1. Taxonomy (NCBI): domain Eukaryota; kingdom Metazoa; phylum Chordata; class Actinopteri; order Perciformes; family Cottidae; genus Cottus; species Cottus gobio. Next base: position 21,458,798 of record CM042228.1, on the reverse strand, counting down.
TAATATATTATATATATATATATATGTATATATATATATAATATAACATGGTATAATATTAATAATAAAGTATGGGTATAATATAATGAAGAGTAAAGTATATAATACAATACAAAATATATTGTATTATAAGATGTGTATCGTATAACACATAGATATATACATTTCAACGGTCCGGCATAGAGTCAATGGAGAGGGATAGTAGTGTGAGTGAATCAATCAGCGCTTCCTCATACAGCAGTTCATTTGATATCTCATGAAAAGTTACACATGTCCTTTTGCTTCACCAGAACTAAGTGATAACATCCAGTAAAGTGAAGCAATGTGTCCCATAACGTCCATGGTTTTATGGACACATTGTGGCATATTACCAGACACACATGCCTCCCTACCTTTTACTCGCAGCTTTCTTCCTCATCCAGGCCTATTGTCAGACAACATCTACCACATGCTGATCATCACAGCCACATTCAACTTTCGGTTGTGAAAAGTGAAGCCAATGCTAAAAGCCTGCGTTATCTCTAATAGCCATTAAGGGTCAACACCTCTGGTTGCAAAAACAAATCTGTTTGTAAAGAAGTCTGTGATAAGTCAGAAAAAATAACCCTTCTCCTCTCTTTATGTCATCCCTCAGTAAACATTGTAAACATGAGTTTATGTCTCAATCTCTAGTTTCAAGTCTTCTTCAATACAGCTTGATGTTCATTTAGTAAATTATGCTCATTTAGAGTCAGACAGACCATAAAGCAGAGTTCTCCAGCTCCTGTCTTGTTTATGCTCTATGTTGCACACAGACCTAACCTCATCTAACCAGATAATAAGATGTTTGACTGCCTTACTAATGCTGTAGGTAGGCTATGTGTTCACATACAGGACACTCTAGATTGAACAGCTGGAGCTGGTCAAAGCCAAACGTCTAAAGAGCCCTTTTCACAACAGATGTACTGTAAATAGGTGTAACAAACTGCTAGAATCGTACCGTATGACATAATGGCACAGACGGGTTGCATGAACAGCTGCTACATCATGCTTTCAAACACTTACATGGATTTACTGGTTGCATTACACATTACGTGTGATACACATTAAGTGTGATTGAGCCACAATGATCTTCTTTGCCTTCGATGCAAATGGCTTATATGTTACATTTAGCCCCATAATGTGACACATCAGTCAAGCCGACCACGTGTATATTACGTTATAAAGAATTTAAAGCCAGCGTTTGCAAAACCGTTTCACATTATAGAGCAGTATTACAAAACCGGGGCCAGATTAAGCACTTTAAACATCAAAAGCGAGAGCTCGCCTGTAAACTGCAGAAACACAACAGATGCATGACAAATGTCAGATGACAGATGTGTGTAGTGTTTTCTTTCATCTCCGAGCTGTCAGGCCACTGTGATGAACCATACAAGACTTTTGCTGTGAAGAAAAAGTGGCGACTTGATCGATCCTCCAGCTTCAAACATGGCGACTTGATCGATCCTCCAGCTTCAAACATGGCGAAAAAGCCACACAGGAAGTCAGTCCAAGGACAAAGCAAACACATCCTGTAAACAAATGCAAGGTAAAATACAGTACAGGGATCAAAATGAACCAGGAACACTAACACTAGTTAATTGTTCTAACACTAGAAGAATTTGCTGGAACGCTTGTTACTGAGAAAGATGAACTGGCAGCGTGCAGAAAACTAATCAGGAGAAGGGGTGGATAACGAGGGACAGGTGAAACCAATTAGGGAGGAGCGGACAATCAAACAGACAGAGGCAGGAAGTGAAGTGGTCTAAAGCGAGAGGAGAGCTGATAACAGAATCAAACAGGAAACACCAAACATGAAGAACATATGAACGAACGAAAGAAAGTCATAACGGAGGGTGCAGGGCAGGATAGATAGATAGATAGATAGATAGATAGATAGATAGATAGATAGATAGATAGATAGATAGATAAGTACTTTATTGATCCCCTAAGGGAAATTCAAGAGGAGGAGCCCACCCTGTGATGACCAGCTGCCTCTAGAACCCCAAACAGTAAGGACTCTCTTTTAATTTCAACTTTATTATTTTGCCTGACCGTAGCCACGTTTTAGTTGCTTAACCTTAACAATATTTTAACCCTAGTTTACTAATCATAACTACGATCTTTCCCCAACCCGGACCATAATCTAGTTCCCATGCACATATATTACACAATCATCCACCAGAGGAGGAGCAGAGGTGGCTAAAAGAGGTGTAAGAGGAAAAAAAGATTGCACACTGTCAATAATATTGCTACGTTTCGTTACAAAGACCGTCAAAAGACCTTCTGTCTGGTGTTTGAAGAAAGCAGGTTTTTCAGAAATGTGTGTGTTGTAAGGCTAATGAGAAAGCTGATGGCTGATTAAATTGGAAAACTCCTTTTTTAAAATAAAAAATAAAACAGTTAAAAACCTTCAGCTAAAAGAACACTGTTTTGTTTTGTTGCCTCAACATAACCACACAGTGTGGTTGTGTTTTTCTTTTTGTTTTGTTTCAATCACATTAATCATATTTAAAATTGCGACTGTAATCTGAGAGAAAATGCGTTTCACGCGAAAAGTAATTGAGAATTCAGCATAGGAACGTAATCATGTGGGAGACGGGGTGGCTTTTGTCATCGGAAGAGCTCGTGTTTCCATCTGTAGGGTTCTCAGATTGGATTTGTAATAAAAGAGAAAAGTTGAGGTGTAGCAGATAACAGCTTACAATGTTCTTTTTTTGTTTGAGATCATAATTAAATAGACCGCCTGTACTGTAGACAAAAGAAAAGACGGGAAGTAAATAAGATGTGCAACAATAACCGCTCCGCCTAAAACAAGTTCCCATTGTGAGTCACCATGAATTAGTTGAGCACAAAATGACTGTCCCATGGCCGTCTCCGCTGAGAGGCATGTTCTTTTCATTTTGCTCAGCCAGGAGTCTCTTAGCTGAAAAACAAAGCCGACTCAGAATGCAAATGTTCTGAAGCTGCAGTCGACCGCAGCTTCACTTGGACTGAGCTTTGGAGAGTTAATTAGTTTATTTGTTATTTTTGCAGTAATAGAGCTACTTATTTCCTGTTGTGCTAAATAAACCACATTATTAATTATGAAACAGAAACAAACCCCTTAAGCCTTAAACTGATACTTGCTTTGTTCCCTATGGCCTCATGAGTTTTAATACAAGAATTACATCCAAATATTTTATAGTAAAGCATAACACCTTTGCTTGATGTAGTTCAGATTATGAGTTGAGCTCAACATGGTCTCATCTCCAAAAGGGTGTTATAGTCCTGTTTTATTTCTGTTCCTTTCTCTAAAATATGTCTACGCTCTTTTAGCTGCTGTTACCTTGGCAACGGCCAAAGCTTTGACGTATTCGGTTATGTAAAACGTTTCCATGACATTCGAGCAGCAAAACTAAGAATAAGATATAAACTCGACAGAGATAACCAAACTAAACTTTTAGCTTCTGAAACGATCAATAAAGTTAAGCTGCTGGTCCCACTGGGCGACGCTCAGGGCACATTTTAGAGAATTTAATCAATATGTTCCTCATTAATGATGTATTAACCCATAACCCATCCGGCATCGGAATCAGAATTAATCAGAATGTCAATTTCTAAGACCTGACTGCAATCGGCGGTTAGCGTATGCTTGTTGAATGTCCATTTGCCCACCAATGAAATGTTTACCCCCGTCTCGTCAACGAAATACAAAATCTACAATTTTGTCAAAGTTTTTATTATTAAAGATCTATCTTTGACTTGTCATCGTCCCGTCTTAGTCGTGAAAAAATGTCTGGAATGAACATTTACTGTCATAGCTTTCGTTAACAAACTGAATGCATTAGTTTTATGGTGGAACTAGGGACCATGTTGACTTAGCGCAGGGGTGCCCAATACGTCGATCGCGATCGACCAGTCGATCGCCAGGGTAGCGCGGGTAGATCGCATGCCATTAAAAAAGAAAAAAAAGTATCTTCCCTACGACATTTGCCACTTGATTGATATACAGACCAGCCAGTGTGTAAATCAATGTCCATCACCACGGACGGTGCGCCCGCATGGTCGGCCGCTTGAATGCATTATTTGCGCTTCTCTACTCCCGTGAGTTTACTCAACTTTATGTGGTTAATTTGCGCCATTTGCTTTACTCGCGGCTGAAAAGGGGCAGGGATATCTCCGTAAAAGCGGTACCATTTCCGCCATCCACCATTGAACTAACCACTAGTTCTGCTTTATAGTTATTGTGGAAATCCCTCAAACGTCGGACCATCAGACGCCCCGTGTCCATAATACCATCTGTAGCCGCACAACAGCGTCTGAATGACGGCTGCTTCCAGCGCTGCTTCAGGCGGACCAGCAGCAGTTTGATTCAGCACCGGCAGGACAGCAGTGATGATGCGGCGCTTCTCAACGCTGATTGGCTTTCACTACGCAAATCTTTCGCCCAAGTTATTCGCGTCATTTGCGCTGCACGGCGGAAATTTGCGTCATTCGCGTCTGTGCATTGACTTTGCATGTAATCTACTCGCGAATAATACGTGCCGCATTCAGTGTGAACGCAGCATAACCCTGGCTGTTTCTATTCAGTGCAAGTCAGAGTAAAATGTAATGACCAAAAATGTACAGAATTATATTGTGTCATAAGTTATGCAAGGTACGCCAATATTGTAAATATAAAGTATACTCTGTATATTAATATATTAATAATGCTATTTATTAATATATATCTATATATATTTATATAGATATATATCTATATAGATAGATATTTAGCATTATTAATGTAGGTATATCTTTTTGACTAGGTCATTTTAAAAGTAGCTCGCAAGCCAAAAAAGTGTGGGCACCCCTGACTTAGCGAGTGATGAAGACAGACAGCTGATCTGTTACAGTCACCCACCATGATCTCTTACCCCAAAGTTCAATGTGTTTCCCACAGCGCGTCCTCCCTGCACCGAGACAGAACCCCCCAGGTGTTTCTGCAGGAATGATGTCTTTCTGTGGTAGAGATCCGGGCTCAGTCAGGACCACATCGCCATCGGGAACCATCACACTCTGATGCAGGGCTGAAATGCTGCTTTGACCAACGTCAGTGACACTCTTTGCAGATGGGTTCATGGTGATTTCCAGGGTGTATATTTTGACTTGTGTTATTACAAATCTCATATAAAAGTTGTTACACACAGCATGCAAACTCAGCATGGCCTATGAAGTTGCTGCAAGTCTGTGAGGATCCTCAGCGTGCCCCACTTTCCTCCCACAGTCCGAAGACAAACAGTTCAGCTCAACGGGCTTTTGTATCTCTAATTGCTTGTAGGTATGAAAGTGCTTCTTTTGTCAGCCCCCAGTGGGCGGATGAATATTTTCCATTTAAAGTTTGTTCCGTGCTCTTTTAATATTAATGAATACAGCAATACCAGAATATGCAATTTTCTACTTTAATTCACATGACAACCTGACAGCCCTTCCTACTAATTGCTGTGATTATGAGAACTGGGGGGAAAAAATGGGAGAAAAGGATTGAGCCTGTGACAAATAGAGCAATGGTTATGGATTATGACTAGTTCTATAAGCACAGATCGGCTTTAATTATTCCCTTGTATTCTTCCCCTTTCTCCCCAGGTGGGATCTGATTGGATCCTATCCATTCGTTCAGACGTCTCTGATCCTGCATCTACGTCTTTGATTATACTGTACCTTAAAAAATGAGTGTGTGTGTGTGTGTGTATATATATATATATAATAATCTTATGCAATCAATTGCTTTAGTTTGGTGGTCCAGATCCAGCGCTTGGCAATTACTTGATGTCAACTTCTTTCATGTAATGTTTGCAAATACATTGCCTCAGCGCAGCTCTCTGGTGGGACAATATGGAACTATAAGCTCCCTAAGATATGATGGTGCATCACCAGTTAAGGCTTTGTAGGTAAGAAGGACCTTAAATATTATTCTCTGTCTTACAGGAAGCCAGTGGAGAGCAGCTAATACGGGAGGAATGTGATCAGAAGGCTCTCTCTGAAAATTATTTATTGGATCACTTAAATAGGACTTGTCAGAGTATCCTTCATGACATTGAGATGAAACGAGCAAAACATAATCTCCATGGTTAAATGCCCATACACAAGATTTAGAGGCAATGTAGAAGAGTTGTGAGGATAAAGGTAGAAGGACAAAGTTGAGGTCTCACTATATCATAAAACGCTCAGTGATGGCATATCATCAGCATACGGTTAAAGAAGCAAGGTATTCTTACCTGTCCAATTGAGTAGCTACCACAACCCCAGGTTTTATTTCAGGAATTCAGCTCAGTGGTTAACCCTTATACTAGCCTGCATATGGAAGCATCCAATGAGATGTGTGAGCAGTTTTTCTACCATTTCATAAATTAAATAGATCACATTAGGCTCCTGGATCTTGGAAACTATTGTCGAAACTGTTTAAGTAGAAATTAACTGAGTTAATTTAGCATCTGCTGGTCATTTCGTCCAGGAGATTTTCCATCACAGGGTCAAACTTGGATTAGAACTCAACTTCCTTCAAGACGTTTCTATCGTCTTCCCAATCAAAGGTCCAGAACATCACAATGATGCCTAACTTACGCTATAATTTAGAGATATATATATATATATATATACACACACACACACAGTACTGTGCAAAAGTTTTAGGCAGGTGTGAAAAAATGCTGTAAACTAAGAATGCTTTCAAAAATAGAAGTGCTAACAGTTTATTTTCATCAATGCAAAATGCAAAGTGAGCGAACAAAAGAAAAATCTTGTTAATTGATGAAAAACTGTTAGCACTTCTATTTTTGAAAGCATTCTTAGCAGCATTTTTTCACACCTGCCTAAAACTTTTGCACAGTACTGTGTGTGTGTGTATGCATGTATATGGGAAGCATAACATGTATCAACATCTGTATGTCGTCAACTACTGACTGTCATTTCAAATATAGAATATTAAATTATATTAAAAAAAAATGTAATGTCAGATTTTAAATTGAACTGGATGAATTATAAATAATACATAATCTAATACAAAATAAATCTCCCTTCAAGTAAAAAAGGACTGGATTAGAAAATGTAATACTTAAGGACTTCATGTGGTTATTGACCCTCTTGTTTCATCTCTGTTCTCTCTGTTCACATCATTGATGGACAGTGAATTCATGAGTTATGATTCTGATCATATTGATCTCTGAGGCTTATTGTGTGATTGGCTGAGTAGCATCACGTGATGCGATTTACAACGCATGTAATTGAGCGCTAAACGAGTGCTGGAAAAGCTGTGCCGGTTAAAATAGAAGCTTCAAAATTGAATAATTCCGCGCTCTGCCTATGACCTCTGCTCCAAAGGACACATTTCTTGAGGCAAGAGAGACAGCACCGCTCTCACACTAACTTTATAACCTCCGTACTAAAGAGCTGACAAACAAAAAGCATCAAATCAGCATACGGACCAACTTCTTGTCAAAGATGTAGCAATTACGTTCAATGTCAATGCAAAGATGTCAGGAGGCAGGCAGGAGGGCGATGATGCGGCTTGAGGATGAAAGGAACAGAATGAATGGAGAGTGGGCGCAGACAGGAGATCCAAGGCACAGGAAGCGGACGTTAGGAAAAACCATGAGAAGATTATAGCACTGGAATGGCTCTTACTGATAGCACTTTGTAGTTGAACTTTTTGACGAAATTGTACCTTCTTGATTCTTGTTGTTCTGATTATTGTTTGTACTCACGGTGGAATGCACTTAATGTAAGTCGCTTTGGATAAAAGCGTCAGCTAAATGAAATGTAATGTAATAATAGCAACCCTAAAAATGCAGATACTTGAGAGGCCCAGTCCCACAGAGGAGGACGGAACAACCCACTGGAGGCTCTATGATGGAGGTGATGTGGTGATCGCAGCCAGGTGTGCAGGTGATCCAGGTGATTGGAAATTAGCGGCCACTAGACACCGACAGGGGAGGACACATAAGGAAAACTAGGAAACGCAAGGAAAACAGTGAGGTCACAGCCAGAGCCGTGACAGCTGTGCTTCATCATTTAAAATTTAGATATTCATCACTACAAAAATGATGGATGGTGATCACGATTTGACTGACCTCTCCAGGTGTTGGATGCAGCGGCGGCCCTGGTGTCACGTGTGTGTAACCACTGTGAGGTGGATCACTTACTGGTACGAACAGGCTGCATTCTGCTCCCCGTGCTCAGATTGTATCAGCTTATCTTGTTATACGTTTCCTATGAGCGTAACCTCCTCAGTAGTCTGGGTGAGTGCTCCTGTTCAGGGAGCTTTGTTCAGGCTGAGATGAGCCAGACAAACACTACCCTGTGAGCATGAACCCCGGTGGGTGGGTAACAGTCAGCTTGCACGGCGAATAGAGTCATGGATGCGTTGGTTTCCTGGTGAGCCAGAGCGGGGACCAATCAGCATCCTGTAAGGAGCTAATAGGAGCTAGGGGCGGGGCTTAGGTGAGTGTGAGGCATCACGGGAGTGACTGTTCCTTCAGAACAACAATGGAAGAAGGTCAGCGTAGCTGAATAGCATCACTTATTTCTTCATTGAAAGAAGAACAAAGAACGACATGGTATACTTTATTTAATGAACGTAAACAACAAACATGCCTATTGTTAGTACTCAGCTGTCAAGCTAGCAGCGTGTGAAGGACTATAGATTGCTTCTACTCACGATTAGCGCCGTAGCGCGAGCCTCTGCAGATGGTGCACGAGCATGCACCAATATGCTCAACGCGCCGTTGGTTGCATTATTATTAAGCCATAAACTTATGTATTATCTGTAAACTCATATCTCATATTCACAGGCTACTTTGTTGTCTTTGACAATCCCTGTACATAAACAAGTCTATTACATATGAGGTTGATAATGCTGTAAACTATTTGATTTGGCTGAAGAAATGACATTGCTTCAATGAACAAGAGTTGTGATGAAGTGCTTCTAACTCACTGTCCCTCAGCCTCCCTTTATTCCCAGAATACCTCTTAACACACCAAGTCCTTTAGAGAAAGTGAGGATGAAGACCAAAGCTTTCTGCTGTGTGTCATAGTTTCCTTCATTCACATGCAACCCACAACACGTGGCAAGACGTGAGCTGCACTTGCATTTGTCACGAAGTGGAGAATTCTTCTGTGACTGGTGTTTACACTAACATCACGAGGTGCTGTGCATCTGCAGTAAATTGGCTTCATAGATGAATAACAGCACAAAGACCCATCCTCCAAGGTTGAAAAGGGAAATGCTGGTGTTCTCTTTATTCGGGAGCTTTGGTGGATTAGTGGGGAGTAAATACCGTGTTACTGAAAGAACATCAGCATCTTCCCTCTGGTGGTGATTGCTTTGTTCAGTACAATGCTGATCTCCTGAACCCCGCAGCTTTTTCTCAGATAGTTTAAGTAGTTGCAGACAAAAAAGTTTTGATTCATTTCAGTTCGTATTTGACATTTCCAATCATCAATCCAAGTAATTGTGTTAGGGATGAACTCCCTTCATCATTTGTTCTTCCACAGGTAACCAAATTGTTCCCAAGACATTTATCAGCCGATCAATAGATGTCATAAATAACCTGCAAAAAATAATGATGTGATCTAATAAATTTGATCACATGGAGAAGCCCCTCACTGTGCATTGCACAATATGGGCGGATTCATATTTTCTCTCTACCGCCATGGCTACATTTGTCCTTCAATGTGACTTTTTGTGATTAAATGCGCCAGATCAGAAATGCGCCGCATGTGGTCTCGCTGATCAGATCCCAACGAGAGCAGGAGTTGATCTCGGACCAGAAGGATGTGACAGTGAATGCGTCCTTTCCAGACCAGCGTCACCTCAGTTTGTAACCGGCACACATGTCAAAAGCCCGATGATGATATCAATGCGTGTCTTTTCTTTATGTACATTGTATTGTATGTTTTTCTAATAGCCTTAGAGTCTGACACTGAACTGAACACATCATTCTCTTCACTTCACTATGTTAATGAGCCAGCTCTCCCTGAAGGCATCAATCAAGTTTAATTTCAGGGGAATATATGAAAACACGTCTGTTCACAGAATACAAATGTGATGCTTTCATTTATTTGAGATTGTCCTCAAGCGTGTGTCCTCTGTGTGTTGCATTTACTTTTATCAAAATGTGTCTATTCTCCTGATGAGAGGAGGACTATAGAATGTTCAGTCTATTTGAGGGAGAAGCCGCCTCCTCCTTTCTCTCTTTTATCTCCTTTGGTCTTTAAAAATGTGCCAATGGGATTAATAAAGTACCTCCATCCATCCATCTATCATCCATCCATCCATCCATCCAATACAATAACTCTGATGGAGGCTGGACATTCACAGATCCCCTCCTAAGTGAAGGGAAGATTAGGTTCTGCAGCAGGATTTGTGACAGTGAAATGTAATTTTTTTCTCGTCAAAAAGTGGGACAAGAAAAAGAGCAACACGCTTGACACCCCTGTCCTTGTACCTTCAGATTTCATGACATTTTTTTTGAAGACCTTTTTAATGTTCCTGAATTGTTTGTGGAGCCCTTCTCACAGTGAACCGGGGTGGAAAGGTTTGTCTGACCAGCCTCAAGGGTAAAGCCTGAACTATTTTTCAGTTTGATTAATGAGGACAATAACTTTGTATTTATTGTATTTTTTCAGTGGGGGTTACCTACTAACCCATTTATTAATTGGGCAGAATGTGATTAAAAGATATCAGAAAGTTTGAAGTTCGCGAGAAAGATATATTTTCAGCCCCGGATCCCATTCTGTATAGCCGGTCATTGCATATGAAAATAAATACGACCTCCATAAGTAACTTGTGAGAGATAAAAGGCTTCACAAGGAGCTTCAAACAGATATACATTCAACCAGTTCACCAGCTCAAGGAAACAAGACTTTTTGAGTCACAAAAGAAAAGTGCCCATGGCCCTGAGGCTGTTGTGTAGCAGCTGCAGAGACATCCACATGGACAAAGCCCGCCAGCCTTCACATTTTTTGCCATTACTGAAATCTTTCATTGATAAGTTGTTCAGTCACCTGTTTCAACAGGATGCTTTAAGAAGCTTGTGCGAATGGTCTGCCGCTATTTCCTTCAGTCCTCGGGCCTTGCTTTGTTTTTGAGCTTTGCCATAGCTGAGTTTTGACCTTTAATAACCAACTAGAGTAGTGGGGGTCATGGAGGCTGTTTGAGTGCTGTGATGGTGAATCCCCACACTGCGGAGCGGGCCTCACCACAGAGTGCAGGCCGGGGTTTGTGGGGTGGGATGAATAATTCATGTTGCTCCCATCGACTACCACTGTGTAAGAAGAGCTAATGTTGACTCAAACATGGTGCCATTTCGAAGTTCCTGAAAAGAACAAAGCCATCTATGTCATGGATTTATAGAACTAGAAATAAAGTATTACAAACAAATGTTTACTGTTCAATTAAATGAATAACAAATGTATTTTTGACATATACAGATTTGTAATGATGATTGCTGAGTCCCATGTATGTTGATTTCGTTCAATGTCAAGTTTCTATTTAGAAAAGAACAGGAGGAGATAGAAAAGCTCCATGAACTAGATTTCTTTGTCTTTTTTATATAAACAGTCCCGCAAAACCTTGTCCCACAAGGGTCCGTTATTATAGTAGACTGCACATGTTTTGATGGCTATCCATCTGATATTTCTTGAGACACATCAGTCTGGACCACAGTGGTAGACCAACCAACCGAGAGTCCCACTGATAGAGAAGGGCAAGAGAAGGGCAAAGAATCAAAGGGTCACCAGGGGCATGAGAGGAAGACCTTTAGCATTACTCAGGTATACTAATTGAACGTTCTCCACCACAGAACAGCTGCTATACGAGATCATGGAGAACAGCAGCTATACGAGATCATGGAGAACAGCAGCTATACGAGATCATGGAGAACAGCAGCTATACGAGATCATGGAGAACAGCAGCTATACGAGATCATGGAGAACAGCAGCTATACGAGATCATGGAAAACAGCAGCTATACGAGATCATGGAGAACAGCAGCTATACGAGATCATGGAGAACAGCTGCTATACGAGATCATGGAGAACAGCAGCTATACGAGATCATGGAGAACAGCAGCTATACAAGATCATGGCCCAGCTCAGGAGTTCCAAGTTCATCTTAGCGCTCTGCTCACATGCACATGTTTTAATAGTTTAATAGTTTAGTAGAAATAGTTGTTGGTCATTGTAATCAGTCCACCTACTGGCTGTGATGTAGTTTAAAGCCACTCCACTTCATAAATTAAGGACTTCTCTGTGCCAAAGGGCTTTCTAAAGTTCAGATGACGCTGAAGTCAGGCAAGTTGATATCTTCATCCTGGCAGTCGGGTGGAAGTTAAGTGGTGTTTTAACACAACTGCATATGAACTTGATTTGCAATGTACTAGAGAAAAGAGAAAATCCTGTCCTCAGAACGCATACCACCATCGAGCACTCCATGCTCCAGCTGATCTGCATGTCCTTCACACACCTGCTTGGTTCTGTGTGAAGAATTCATACATATTCATATACATGGGAATATTACACAGAAAAAGAGCTGCAGTTTTGCTTGGACCAAGGTTGATTGTTCTGAGCCATCACACCGCAGATCAACAAATCAACAAAATGTAGTGCTGTTCCCTTGTAAAAGTTGTAGAAATAATCCTCACCGATTTGACTGTTAATGAGCGATTACGTTCATCCATCAACCAATCAGAAAGGGTTGAGCTTGTTCTTTATTCATACAAAACTCACCTTCCACTACTGACTCACTATCTTTATACAATATTGTGAAGCTTGACGTTTTCCAAATCTCAACCAGTGGAAACAGCAACCTTTACAAATGTTATGTTTGGTTAAGTTGATGAAAGCCAACTCTGTTCACAATTATTTCAGTTTCCTCTCACATAACCGGGAGGCTGATTGTTCTGTTCATAGTTCTGCAGCAGCTTCAAAGTGGAGTGAAAAAATGATTCAGCATCCCACTGAGAAAGAGCGAGAAATGGAGACGAGGATTCCAGAGACAAGCAAACCAACTGATAGAGAGTGAGAGATGGAGGACCACACTTTAAACCAAGCACCATCATCACCACGGAGGAATATTATTTCCACAGATCAATGAGCGTAGAGCTAAAAACAAAAATCTAAATTTAAATTAGAACTAATAAATTGCTTCACAATCTCACCTGGTGCTTCTCAAGCTCTCGGCTGCTGATCGAGGCATAAATCATTTGAACAAAATGGTATGTATACATTAATAAATCATATGATTCCACCTGCATTCAGTGGTTAGCAGGTCCGACTTTCAAAGGATCGGTGGTTCAAACCCCGGCTCAGCCAGTCCGTGTCGTTGTGTCCTTGAGCAAGATACTTAACCCTCATTGCTCACCGTTGCTGTGTCTAATGTATACTGTATATCATGTAAGTCACTTTGGATAAAAGCGTCAGCTAAATGAAATGTAATGTATTTATTTGTGGTTCATTCTGTTCTTTAGTCATTTCATAGCTTTTGTTTATTTTATCATTTATTCATTTATTTGGTTTGGTTATGTAGTTAGACTGATACATATTTCATTTAAAAAGAACTTTAGCATTTGATTTGTGTGTATATGAAAATATATATCCCTGTACACATTGAGAACGACGAACACCAAAGAAATTACAAAAATTGACATTCACTCATTTACACGCCTTCTTTTCATAAATGCTGCTTATGTTGAATTTAGTCAGTTAAACTAATGGCTTTGTATCGCAGATGCTGAGTAACATCATTATTTTTACACTCATTTATGAGTTATAGTAAGAATTAAGTTATTAATAATCAATTAACTAATTAATATTTATTAAAACAGCTACAATTAATAACTTGTTGCTTGCTTGATAAGATTAAGTATGCTTGTGTGAATTAAAGTCCAAATAGGAGGATATTTTTAAGAAGGCTATGACATGACAAAAAGTTAAGGTTTTTATACATTAAATTCAATAAACACCTACATTTCCTCTGACAGTGGTTATCATTCCGGTTCTTCAGTCTAGTTGAGCCCATGAGGGAAAGCTGTAGCCTGTGTAGAGTAACGCCATGTCAGCAACAATGCCTCGATAGCCCAGAGGAAATCCATGCTTTCCACTTGGGACGTGCTGCAAGTCACAAAATGACGCTTTGTAAATTGAATTAAGGCCTCAATTAGCTGTTATCAACATGTCAGCAATCTACTCAGTACATCCAGTCTGGCTCTCCTCTTCAGGGGTCTCGTTTATAACTGTTGCGTATGCACAACACGGGGCCTGAAGGGGGCGTACGCCACTTCCCACGCAGAGGTCGTGATCTATAAATACACAACTTGACAGGAGAACGTGCCCACCGGTACGGGCACTCTGGCCCATGAGCTTGAACCTTTTGGAGACACGGGGAAACTGGGACGCCAGATGGTGAGGTGGTGACCTGAAGCAGGACTAATGTAACGTGAGAGGAATCACTACACGTATAAAGATGCCTCTCACGTTTAATTTCACTTCATATCTCATGTTGCTTTGCACTTGTAGATCCTTTTCACCATAAACATTCAAACTAGCAGTGATATTTGTGCTTGTTTCGTGAGCCATGAATGTTCCACAACCTTCTCACTTGCAGAAGATAAAAGACAGCTCCATATTCCGCTCAATATTCATCAGCTCCATCAACGCAGAGGAGAGGACTAGACAGTGAAATGGTCGTAGGAATCCAAAATGTCCTCAAACAGCATTCAAGCATTGCCGAGCAGAGCGCCAGCACGTGTCAAGGCCCTCATAACAAACTGTAGATACGTGAATACCTTGTGGTCACCTATCAAATGATAACCAGGAGGTGAATACACTGATCGACACCATCATTTTGGCAAGATGTGGAGTAATTGGTCCGCTTGCTGGAAACATAAATACTGCAGTGAAGCTCCATAGCGCTACTGGAGGACTACATGAATGCAATGGATGGAATGGATTATTAGGTCATGAGTGTGTAGGGACTGTTAGATCCGGGAGATAAGCCCCTCACACAGATATCTAATTTACCAGCTCTCTGTTTAAAGGGCCCAAATCTCCAAGGACAATTGGAGATCTGTTTAAACTGGTGTCGAGGAAACTCGCCTGGCTGTCTTCCACTGTTAACCCCACCCGACCGGGAGGCCCTCTTGGTCAAATGCACCTCTCAGTCGCGTCAGTTAATGGCAGCTTTCCTCTGATTGGACCTTGGCTCTTG
Organism: Cottus gobio; assembly: GCA_023566465.1. Lineage (NCBI taxonomy): Eukaryota > Metazoa > Chordata > Actinopteri > Perciformes > Cottidae > Cottus > Cottus gobio. Next base: position 21,443,555 of record CM042228.1, on the reverse strand, counting down.
GTAAGGTGCCAGGTCAGATTTAAATAACCGAATAAGCTATAAGGGTCTTTTTAGTGGACTACAAACCAGAATAACCATTCAGAACTATAGTGATGTTCGGCACACAGTACTTAGCTTTTTATGACCATGAACACACTTTACTTCTTTCGTGACAAACTTACAGAACTGCTTTGCCTTAAATGCAGATTATATATTAATTTCCTCTTGCACCCACCCACACCTTGACTTAAGCAGGATACATTCTTCATTATAACAACAGGAACTTGATTAATTCTTACAAAGAAAAGAGTATTTTAGCAAATGTAAGGCTTTCAGCTGAGAAGGCAGATTCTTCCTTCATGCACTGACGAGACAGAGTGACCCTGCAGTGAATCAACATCTCATAATGTAGGCACAACAACCTCCCTTGCAAAATAACACTCCGTGTTCATCTGTGCCAAAGGTCTCCACACACACACACACACACACACACACGCACACACACACACACACACACACACACACACACACACACACACACACACACATGCACACACACACACACACACACACACACACACACACACACACACACACACATGCACACACACACACACACACACACACACACACACACACACACACACACACTTAGAGACCTGCTGTTAAACATAGCTAGATATCTAGAGCTCAATGACATACTGTTAAAGACTTAAATTAATATACGTTTGCCTGCATTTCGGGGAACCACCAGGGAACCGTTCTGGCACATATATAAAAATAACATCACACATCACCCTATGGGCCTTAGATCATACTACACAAATGCAAAATCTATATACGCTCTGTGTTTCTTGGCCAAATCTTATAGTCCAGTATTTGCACCTTTTCCTTGCAGTCCTTCTGGGATCTCAACTCTACTAGACAGGACCATGAAGACTTCTTGGCCCGTTTTTGCAACAATTAGGTATGTGCTTGAATAATCCAATATTTACCTTTCAAGGCCCTTTTGGGAATATAACTGTTAAATTCCACATCAGGTGGACAACACTAGAACCATTAGACACTATGGAGAAACAACATGGGAATATTCTTGATGAAAAAAGTAAATGAAGAAGCTCTCATCATTCAAATGATGACCTTTCCATTTTCTGTGTTCGCAGATATGGGCCTGATGTGCAAGTTAATTCATGGTCTTGCACCACCACCACCTACACAATATGCGTCACCAGGACAGCCGCCAGATGCTAATTCAGGAAAACTGCTTTTGGACCATCACCATTTTCAGTCAGAGCAGCAGATATTAAAGGAGCTCAATTCCCCTAGAGAACGCACACGCTTCAGTATTGTTAAACACTTAAAACATCATGCGATCACGAATCTTTAATATGGAACGAACAGTTTCCAGCATGGAGACTATGATATATATGGCATGATATTATATATTTATATATATATTATATGAGTGATGTACTGTTTGAACACCAACAGCCGCCTCCTGGGTGACATGTGTTTCTGAGAGTGTGAGAAGTAACTCACAGTGAAACCAGCTGAGCATCATCACCACTAGCCCCCCTCAGCCTTAAGCCTTTCAGCCTCCGTCACAGATTGTCTCTCTGACCCGAGTCTCCAGACCCGGTTTGTTCCCAACACACCTCCATCTTCACTTTCTTTCCACCCACCAGTGTCTTTCCCTCCTTTACCCATCACCTGACTGCCACACCCCCCCGTACACCTGCTTCCACTTCCGTCCCAGGCTCTGCCCGCCTCCTCACCATCACCCACTCCCCATTCCGTGCTCTTCAAACACCAGCCCACGACCTTTGTTCCTTTGCCAGTTCATTTCCGTTACCATCTACTTCTCTAACAACTTGAATGCAGCTCTGACTCTGCAACCTGTCTGTGTGCCGATCTGTGCACTAAACCATTGGACTGCACAGGTCTGGCTTTTGGGTCCGGCTGCCCCAGGAACCGGTTTAATGAGAAGTTAACACACAGATGAGAGCAACTATTTTTCAGTTCCAGAAAGAGAAGTAATATAAACTTGTTACCGTGGTAACTGCCTCCTACTACGTTATTTTTCGCCGTGACTCTGCCACTGCTTGACAAACACTGATGGATCATAATTGATTTAAAATTGCAGATTATAAATAAACATCTCGGAGTGAGCTGGAGAATATATTCTGAAAGTGAGTTTTCTTTTTAAATCGGTAGCAGGGACTTCTGGTGTTTAACTTAAACTCTTTGGTTGAAGTAGCTGAAGTGAAGCCACATATTTTATCCAAATATATGTTTAATATTTATAATCCACTGTATTTTACCCTTTCAACAATACAAACACATTATAACTGGATCAGATTGTGAGCTGACAATCACGTCTGTCTTGAGCTATACATTTCTTTATTTTTCATCTTCAGTTGGCGTCTGTGTCTTGTTCCTCTCAGATTAAAGCTGGACATGTTGTAAAATGGGCTGCACGGTGGCGTAGTGGCTAGCACTGTCGCCTCACAGCAAAAGGGGCCGGAGTTCCAATCCCGGTCTGGGCGGGCCTTCTGTGTGGAGTTTGCATGTTCTCCCCGTGTCAGCTTGGGTTCTCTCCGGGTTCTCCGGCTTCCTCCCACAGTCCAAAGACATGCATGTTAGGTTAATTGGACTCTAAATTGCCCATAGATGTGAGTGTGAATGGTTGTCTGTCTGTATGTGAGCCCTGGATAGACTGGCGACTTATCCAGGGTGTACCCTGCCTTCGCCCAATGACAGCTGGGATCGGCTCCAGCGCCCCGCGACCCTAAAGAGGATAAGCGGTTCAGATAATGGATGGATGGATGGATGTTGTAAAATGTGATGGAGGCAACGGCCAGTCATAATCCACCACTTAACCATAGTCTGGTTAATGGTGAAGTAATGGAAATACTGAATAAAACTGAACCTTTCCCCTCTGACTCTTTTTTCTACTGATAAATGTACACGGTCCATCCATAGCTTACATTTATTAATATTTCTACGTCCACTGGTTTAAAAAGGAGGCGCTGCCTTTTATACACCTGTTTCCATGGTGAATCAGAGTTTGTTAAACCCACTTTCTGAAACTACCCTCTGCACCATGACAGCTGCTTTTAACACACACACACACACACACACACACACACACACACAGAGTTAGAGATCTGCGGGTAAACATAGCTAGATATCTAGAGCTCAATGACTTATTGTTAAATAAAGACTTAAATTCATATAAGTATGCCTGCAGTCCGGGGAACCACCAGGGAACCGTTCTGGCTCCCTTCCGCTTCACAAAGGTTTGATGAAAGTGAAGTGATGTACGATTTAATGTGGAGCGAGCGCTGTGCCAGACTAGAATAAAAAAGGCCTTTTAAACGTTACATTGCTCGTCAGCAACCAGTAATGTGGTGTCTAAGGATACAATATGGCCTTGTATGCTCTGATTATTTGGCATGGTGTAGTCATAATTTAGTTTTAGTGAAAAGATTTTGTCTACTTATGTTTTCTTATTCTAACTTGTTTTGTTTTCTACTGATGCCTCTTGCTGCAGTAAACCCCCCGCAGTGGGACGAGAAAAGGATGTTTTTATCTTCACCATTAGCATCCTGCAGAGTTACAGGAAGTGTAAAACATCAACTATATGTTATCTAAATTGTCTGAAAATATGGGTATCTTTGTCACAGTTCAGATACACATCCGTCAGGAGCAATATGGGTTCAGTTTAGTTTGAGACACTTTGGCACGTGCACGGGAGAAACTTGAAATTGAATCAACCGAGAAAAACCTATAATTAACAGCAAACCCCTGTAATGCCAACAGACACCTCCACAGCAGGTGATCTACATGGACCACCTGCAACTGAAGTGGGAAGATGCTAAAAATCCTATTATATAGGATAGGAATTCAGTCATTACAGAACCGCCCTAATGTTGCAATTTTCCCAAGTTAAGAATCCCAAACTAGGATGGCGTATAGACACTATCCTTGCTTCAAATTAACCGCTAACATTATTAGCTAGGATGCTAACTTTAAACTAGAAAGGCCCGGGAGGAGCGACTCAGCCACGGCAGCTCACGTTTTTGTTCCCATAGTATGAAGGAAGGCTAACTAGCTTACAGGAAACTAACATTCTTTGGACCTCGGGAACAGAAACGTGAGATGCCGTGGTCGAGTCGCTCTTCGCTGACTTATCTAGTATCACCTTTTATCATCATAGCTGGGTCAATGTTAACTGTTAGCAAGTAGCCAACCAGAGGCAGTGTATGGGCGGGTCTTCCTGCAGACATACTGGGTAGGCGGTCTCACACATGCTCAGAACTTGTGGAGCACCTGGGGCAGATCGGGCACCATGAGCAGCTAGCTGCCATGTTGAGAACCACATTGAGATAATCCCTCAATCACAGGATGCTCTGAAATTGGAATCTAGCATCTTTAATTAAAAGGATGGGCTTTCTTCTGCTCCACTGTCATAAGTACAATACTTTAGACTTGTTTTGTGTATGATAACAAGATAACTAGTGAGAATACATTATGGCTTGTCCAGCTATCCTACGGTACATCCCCTTTCTTTACACTACAAGAGCTTTCATCTCGCAATGAGCTTTCTGATCTGACACAGCTGTGGTTTAAGTTTCGCTTTAGCTAGCTCCCCACATCTGTCTGGGACTACTTTATATAACACTGTGCACATCAGATTGCATTCCTGCATGGAGCTGCATGATGTATTTGTTATCATACATATATGCAGGAATACGTTTATGAGATTATTTCTTACATGAAGACATTTAAATAAATCTCTAAAAGCTGTTGTGGATCCTGACTGTATCAGCTCCCACGTTGCAAGTCTGCGTGGTGTGTGACAGCTGTTCAATCTACGTGTCTTTAGCCGGCATACAGTCTGCCAGTGTATGAAGATGACAAGACGATGAATAGTTTGAGCATGTGGGTTTATAGCTATGAAGTTTTTGCATGGTGTTAACATGATGTGAATAATTCTCTTTGATCATATGTACCTCCCTCTGATTGTCTTGCATCTGTGACAGTGTGGAAGCAGAAGTGATCTTGTGTCCCGGAGATTTTCCTTTCAGGTCCTGTACTGACGGCAGCCGACTGTCTTTAATGGGGCCTGGAGCGGTCCAGAAACAGAATGTTGGCAGCGTTAAATTAATACTTCACCTCCCAAAATGAGGGTTAAAGGAATTCTTAACCCCCAAAATGACCATTTGTAGAGCAATACTCACCCTGTATTCCTGGAGGTTGTGAGGGTACACTTTCTGTCATGCCTTCACAGTGAATGAAGAATCAAAAAACATAATCGTCTCGATGAATTTTAGTAAATGTCTTTTTACTTTACATAACACAAGTTTAGAAACGTCCAGTATAATACAAGTTGCAAGCTCTCTACTTCCCAAAAACATGCATCTTTCTACTAAAAACCTTCATATTCAAACCACCTCGGCAAAACTTTTGTTTACATGCGGCCCCCATTTACTTCAATCCATCAAAAATGTTCCCAGTCTTTGGTCGCTGTGGAGGCAAGCAAGAAAAATAAAAAGCTTTTTTCAACTGTAAAGAAATCTGCGCAGCAACCACACAATACAGACATATTTACTTGGAGTCACATCTCATAAATGCCTTCTCAATGAAATACCTCCCTAATCATTTAGGAAAAAAAGCCTCTTCCATTATAAGCAAATGCATCTTCCATAATACAGAAATGTTCGAGCGGAATCAATGAAAATAAACCCATAAACTAAATAAACTCTGTCCTGATGCAAGCAGCACAGAGGAAATGTGTCCTTAATTATTCATTCTAGCTATGTATCAAAATGCTCAAAATCTCCTTCAATCACAAAAGTTAAGACTCTCAAAAGGGCCTAAAGACCAGAGGGTCCGGCTCAACCTGCTTAAATGAGGTCTGCGTTAAGTCTTTTAAAGCCTACATAAAGGGCGGAGTCGCACCCTGATTGGCCAAGAGGGGACATGCTCTCAGTTCTTAATCAGGAGTTCAGTACTACAGTTCATTTTGAGAAGGGAAAGGACAGCAAGTAGCAAACAATGTGGTAGGGAGGCTAATAATGACAAACAGTGCAGCTTCATACTGCAAATATTCCGATTGGCTGACTTTTGTACCTTCATGTTCCAACATGAACTTTTGGTCTTATGGGGTTTCCCAACCTACTGTTTCATAGATTGAGAAGCTCCGTGGCTTGGCTGTATCTTTGATTTTAGGCACCTGATAGCAATGGTGGTGGCTGAGGTAGCTAAGCTAAAGGCTGTCTAAGACTTTAATTAGGTGCAGGCTAATACATGTGCCTCATGGAAAAGGCTTTATTGTAGAAAAATTGAGACAAGGAAGTGCCAAAAACTGTTCCTTAAAACAGCTAAGTAGCAACAGTAGTTTTTAAATATATGTCTCGAATAAAAAATCAACCCAAATATGAAGGATGGAGATAAAGAAAACCGGCAAGTCACCATTTTTCCCTTGCATATTTTTCAAGTACAGATTCAAATTGTAACTTTCTTGGTTTTTTTCTTTTCCGTCTTTCATAAAACTTTCATTTGCTTCGGCGATCTCTTCATGTGACATACTTTCATTACTGTCAAAACTGTAATCAAAACGGTCTCTTAAGTCATCAACATGGTTTCATAAATCCCCCATAATAATCTTGTCAGGACGCTATCCAGAGAGGGTAGTGAAAGAATCTCTGTTTTCTTTGAAAGCCACTTGTTTGTTTTGACTAAGCCTTCTCAAATGGGATGAGTTCAACAAGTTCAACCATGATTCTGCTCTGCCACATATTCATTAATGCCACAGCTCTGTGTCGCGTATCATTTCTACATTGCTTTCAGGGCCAGACATCATCTCAGTGCCTCTATTACCGGATGTCAGTGCAGCTTTTGATACCGTTGATGATTGTGTTCAGGTCCAAGAGGTGAAATATAAAGAGGGCCCTCAGTTTTTCTCTCTTTATATTTCACATTGTGGCCAAATTTTAAGCATGGAATTAATTTCCAATGCTACTCTGATGACTCAGACGTGTGTGCTTAAAGATAGATGATCACTTACAAATTGATTCAATTTAACTGTGTATCTGCTGTGTAAAAACGATGTAATTTTAGTCTGATAAAACAGAGATGCATGTCAGTGGCTCAACATTTACCTCTTTCTCCAAAAACATGTGCTGGCTTGGCTTGACTCTGTTTGACTCATATCAGCCCAGAAACAGGACTACCCAGTCAAAGAAGCGGCTGTAAAGCATAAACATATTTCACTTTGTATGTTTTTCACAATAAAAGTCCTCCGTCATTTTTGTTCATTTGTGTTCTGGCTCCCTGAAGTATGAGTAGACTTGTTTTGTTTTATGAATAGCCTCGAACAAATCCCCACTAATTTGGTGATAAACCCATTTTTACAAGACTCCCAGAGTGTCTGGAGAAGGCTCTGAATGGCCTTGCAGTGAAAGATGCCCTGTTAAAGTGGGAGGTGAACACTGATCGGTGCCCTCCTAACTTGCTTGAGGCTGTAGCGAGATGGATGGTAATCATGATAAGAGCCCAGCAGCAAGGATGAAATGAAACGACTGCAAAGATAGAGGAGGGCTTTAACTTTTCGGAAGTAAGAACTTTAGAAGCACAAACCAAGGACAGCATGTAAGGCAAGTGCAACTATTGTTGTTTGTTTGTTAAAAAATAATGAGATATCATGTCAAACCCTAACACCACCCCACCCCCCCACCCCCCACCCCACCCCACCCCTGCCATCCTGCACTGAATCAGATGCAGAAACCTACATGTTTTTGAACTTGCACAGCGAGTGCAACAGCGGGCAACACAGGTCAGGCCACACTAAAACAACACAAGCACTCTCCTTTTTTTGGATGGTGTGGGGTTTGACCTGCAGAGCGCTGCTGCTGCTGTCAAAGAAAAGCAACCTCGGTTAATATCTGCCATGGCTGACCCCGGCAGGTTCGCAGCTTATTTACTCGGTAAAAAGCTGTAAATGGAGGAATAAAAACATCAAACCCTACAGATGTGTCATAGAACAACCTCATCCTCTCCAACTGAGTTTGGACGTAAAAGTCTCAAAGCAGAAAAGCAATAATAAAGAATGAAATAAGCCATAACACAGTCCAGAGCTGGGAGCCTCCAGGTTTGGAAAACTGACACTTACTGCTTAATAAGAGGCTTAATTGAGACATAAATCGGATAAGTCTCCCAACTAATCTATTCCCCCCCCCCAAAAAAGATCACTTCAAGGTGTCCCTCCAGCTGTGGCGCTTGTTTACTGCCTTTTCTTTAGCACGTACAGCCAGAATAATGGAGACTGCAGCTTCACTGACGTGTATTGATGGCACTGCCTGAAAACTAAGGTCTGCGCCAGGTGTGTCTGAAGCAACCATCATCTGAAATTGTTCACTGCAATGACACCTGCCTGATCGGATAGGGATCAGATATATTTCGTGGTCAGAGGAGCGGCTGTAAAACGGTGGATGTCCACATTTCATTTCCTATAAATTCTTCACAGTAAAAGTCCCCCGTTATCTACATCCCTGCGGTATTAGCAGATTTGTTTCTAGCAACATGTTATTTCTGCTGCTAACTCTTCCTCTCTGCAGTCTCAGTTTTATTGAAGAACATCCTCTCACAAAGCTCCGCTAACTCGGTGTGAACATTTAGATTCTTCACAATAGAAGTCCCCCCGTTATTTTGTGTTTAAAAGCTTTCATTGCTCGTTTAAGGGCTCTCGTTTAGTTTTTTAGTGCGTGTGGTTCATAAGGAAGCGATGCGTCCCAGCTAGCCTACCAATTCAGACCCTCTTTAAAACGGAACAATATACGCCTGGCTCAGTTATCACGGCTGTTCATCAAATTGTGGTCATTACTACAGAACAGCAGCCTTAATTGACAGAGAGGTTTATTCTAAACTACTACAAAAAACACATAAAGTTACTGACCAGAGAATGAAACGGTTTGATATCTTTTTTAAATGATGGTCCTAATCTTATTTAACTTGCTTTCATGATTTGATGTCTCTTATATGTGCTTTAGTGTTGCTGTGAAAGGTGAATTGCTAGTCCATTCTAAATGTTAACATTTTATCTGAGTGCTCCAAAGCACTTCTGACTTTGTTTTAGTGGACTTTAGAGTATTCCAACATTTCACACCACTTTTTTTCATACCATCCTTTGCAATGTTAAATGTTGTTCAATGTTAGCGCACTTCTCAAGGCAACCTCCTAATCATAGTAAGTAATGGGCTATATGATAGTAAGTAATGGGCTATATGATAGTAAGTAATGAGCTATATGATAGTAGGTAATGGGCTATATGATAGTAAGTAATGAGCTATATGATAGTAAGTAATGGGCTATATGATAGTAAGTAATGAGCTATATGATAGTAAGTAATGGGCTATATGATAGTAAGTAATGAGCTATATGATAGTAAGTAATGGGCTATATGATATTAAGTAATGAGCTATATGATAGTAAGTAATGAGCTATATGATAGTAAGTAATGGGCTATATGATAGTAAGTAATGAGCTATATGATAGTAAGTAATGGGCTATATGATATTAAGTAATGAGCTATATGATAGTAAGTAATGAGCTATATGATAGTAAGTAATGGGCTATATGATAGTAAGTAATGAGCTATATGATAGTAAGTAATGAGCTATATGATAGTAAGTAATGAGCTATATGATAGTAGGTAATGGGCTATATGATAGTAAGTAATGGGCTATATGATAGTAAGTAATGGGCTATATGATAGTAAGTAATGAGCTATATGATAGTAGGTAATGGGCTATATGATAGTAAGTAATGAGCTATATGATAGTAAGTAATGAGCTATATGATAGTAAGTAATGAGCTATATGATAGTAGGTAATGGGCTATATGATAGTAAGTAATGAGCTATATGATAGTAAGTAATGGGATGTATGCTCAATGCTGGCACAAGCTGATCTGTATCATTTTCATTTGTTCAGTTCGATAATTATCTTTATTCTCATTTTTAGGACAATGCACTCTAAAGAATGCAGTTTGGAACTAGCTAGCAGGTATTTCTTGTTGTCCATTTATATGCATATATGTGTCCATACACAGATTGCCCGTGTACATTCAATACATGGAGTAAGCTTCTAAATCACACATGCAAAAGTCATGCTGAAGCACAAACTCAACCAGAGGTCTGGGAGCAGAGGCTCGTGATCGGAGAGTTCAAAAACAAATGGCCCGCCCTGTTATGTTTGTATGTGTTTATCATTTTGATGAATATGGCTTCAAAGTAACACTTTCATTAGCTAATAATCCCACATATAGTAGCATTTTTAATAAACATGTAACTAATGGCTGAATTTTGTTTGTTAAAAATAGAATCAAAGAAATGCAAAGGAGGTGTGAAGGGGAAAAGGATCAAGATGCCTCTTGTCATCTCCCTCAATGAAGGTCCAGACTCTTTTTCACAGATTATCTGTTAAATTTAACACAATGTTTCCCATATAGCGTCAACATGTTACCCACACGTATTTCTCCCATGACACACTATTTATATTGAGCCAAATGTGTTGGGGCTACAGGAAGGTATGTGTATATTTCTGCTTGTGGATTAACTTGTTGTTGTCAGGCCTCCGCTGCTGAGGATGCAGAGAGGGACATTGCATTCAGTGTCATGGGGATTTACATGATCCAAAGAGAAGGGGATGGGGAGCTAGAGGACGAAGTCCTGAACAACGTCGTAGATGTTGACATCACGCCGCTCATCATGCTTTGGGCTCATTTCTGCCCTTTATCTCATCGTTCCAGATAAACTCAAGTACATCTTTGAGCTTCTCCAGAAGGTCATAATGACTTTGGATCGGCACAAGCTGACCTCAAAGTTACAGCAGCTGAAAATCAAGAGGTGAACATGACAGAGACAAAGAACCTTCTCAGATCTTTTGAATGTTTTTTACATTCATCTTCCCGCCCAGTCCACGACAAAATGGATTTGAAGACTAAATAAATTCTTCGAGACGCGTTTTCGGAGACGAGGCACTATGACGGCACGAATAGTGGTTTATAGTGACAGTTTCACGGTTTAATCCTCATCATACTTATGGTTTATGTTCATATTTATTGTGTAATAGTGTTATAAACATGACAAATTAACTTATAGTGACTTGTGAGGCAAGGATTTGCCATTCTTTTTGCTTTTTTTTGCTTTTTAAACATTTTTCTTTTATTTATTGATATGCTCAGTCCCAGAGGCTGAAACCCGGAGCTCCCATTTTTCGGGGCTACTGGGGTGCAAAAGGCAGTACTGCAATATCTTAACTTTTCATCTTATTTGGTAAATGGACTGTACTTGTATATACTTTTTTCTAGTACTCGTATATCCTTTTTTCTAGTCTTCCGACCACCCAAAGCTCTAACTCTACATGAAGCTTAAGCGGAAGTTCAGTCAAGAAGACACTCTTTACACTCGTGTTCATTCATAATCTCAGTCCCTAATTCTCCCAGCGATTACTCCATCAGCTGATTGGGGGGGCGTGTACTTTAAATTAACCAATCAGATTCTGCACAGTTTCTGTAAGCCAATCACATCGTTGCTGTCAAACTTTTAAATAGGTTCCCCTCTCTGCTGCTGTTAGTTGTCATTACAGCTCAAACAGATGTGACCCGCCTCCACCCCAGGCTCCTCCAATCAGCATTGGATTACAGCAACTCCCTTCTTCACCACCACCACCATCACCACCAGTGTCTGGCTCCAAGGGGATTCTGCCTTAGCATCACTACCCCTTGCTTATCCTAATTCAGGATGGAGTCCAATCACCAAAGACTTTGCACTATTCAAATATATTAAATTGTAATAAATGAGTCTCTCCTGATTGAAATGTCAGCATTGACCCATTCACACCCATTCATACACGGATGGCAGGGGGCTACCATTCAAGGTGCCACCTGCCATCAAGACTAACTAACATTCATACAACATTCACACACCGTAGGCACAGCATGCAGGAGCAATTTGGGGTTAAGAGTCTTGCCAAGGACACATGGACATGGACTAGTGGGGCTAAATTCTTATGAATTTAGATTAGTTTCCCATAATAGAAAAATATCAAGATTTATATTGCAAAAAAATGTTCCTAAAAATAATGAGTTATTATTTATAAGCCCAGAGAGAAATGTTTATTCAGTTTATTCAAGTACTATTGCACGTGACAAAGAACTAAGAAACATGCTTAGTTAACGCACCATCACATGCACCACATAGTAAAACCACATGCAGTGTGACATGTGTGCTTCTGCACATCAGACGTGACTGACCACACACATGTGCCGGCCGTGACCTTTGACCTGTGCTTCATGTTTTCTAACATCTGTGGATTGGAGCTGTTGATTGCTTCCACACATCAGAGGCTTTTTAATCCCTGGTGGGCATTCTGGGCATCCAGCACAACGGGTGGCTGGACGGCGCTAAAAATGACAAACTAAGGAGCTTTGCAATCTGAATGGAAAATAGTATCAGTCCGTCTGTTTAGAAAATCTGTGAAGAGATAATCAACGCTTCAGTTGATGTTGTACTTAGCAAACTCTGACCTCCGGTTGGTGAGATCAGTCAAACTGCAGCTGAATCTGTTAGGAAACTCCTTTCCTATGAAAGCTGCTGGCATTCTCTCCAGAAGTTGCAAAATGTCACCAGGTGACTCATTTGCTTATTGGTGACATCGTCGTGCATCATTTGCTTTATTTCGTACAGACAACAGAAGACTGTGATTACTCTGAGCAGCATGCAATATCATACATGTTTCCCCTGATGCTCTGAATAAGTAGATCAATTTGTTGCATGTTGCTTTTTTAAATATAGTTGCGAAGAGGGTCTGAAAATCTAGCAGGAAAGTGGTCAAGTTAGCAACACCAGAGTTCTTTAGTTTTTTTATTTAGCTTTACGGTATAGCGACGTTCAGCTCATTGTTTAGCTGTCCGGTCCATAAGTTTTGATTTTTGGATCATTCTTTCAGTCATCAGTGAAAAAAATACATTAAAAAAAATACTTCTGCACAGTAGATAGTAAGAGACTAGCTGGTGAACACAGTGGAGCATTCAGCAGCTACAGAGACGGACAATCTCCTCAGGACGTGGTGGCGACCAAAGATAGAGCAATAAGAGAGAGAATATCGGATTTACATTCACTAGGTGAACTCAAACACAGCTCCAAATCAATGATAATGTTCCTCTATAACTGCTGGATGTGCAAATAAGCAACTGTTTGCTAACAAGTTCACTATTTCAACGTGAAAGGTGATGATGTCAATGATGTGTTCACTACTTGTTACTGCTGCCTACAAGTGAACAAACATGCATAATCAAAGTATTCATACTGTATAATGCCAGATATTTTCATACAATTCAACTTTAAATGTAAATAATAATTAGATGCAGCAATGGTTTGTATTTTGTCTTGTCATAACTCTTGATTTGCTTACTTTGAGACCTTGGAACAAATTACTATGTCTTGGCAGGCGTTATTTTGATAAATCCTTTCAAAAGACCCGAACCAGTAATGTGTCGAGTCTGTCTTGCAATACATTCCTCCTTATCTCCAAGCCCATTGGTAGACATACATCTTTATAAACAACTCACAAATCTATAGTTCCATTCTTTTCAAAAAGGCTCAATAATTTCCAGAACAACTACTAATACGCAACATGTGTCAAAAAGAAGAGCACCATGCAAACCGATGCGTGCCTTTGAAAGAGATTCTGTATTCCAGTCAACGTTAGTCCAAAAGGAGGAACCACCCGGTGCTCCACTGAGTGTTAAAGTCTTAGATGTGGCATTGAGGTGTGTGTATGCATTGGCTTTATGGAAGTGCCATAATAAATCCGTGGAACAGACATTTAAAATGGAGACTAATAAAGGTTAGAATTACATTTATGAATTTCAAACGAGCCCTTTGACTCAAACCCTCATCCAGTTACTTTGTTTATGTCAAGTGCTCCTGTAGCCAGGTCCCGGATGAAGGTGTCATAAGAATCATATGTGCACATAGACATGTTAGAGCTTGGCTTCAAAACACCTTCATCCTTTCTGTCAGTAACCTGAGCATGCTGGTGAGTTCTCACACACACACACACACACACACACACACACACACACACACACAAACACCACCTCCCACAGTGTGCAGCAGCAGGCTGGTTAGCTGGTGTTGTCAGAAGTGATCTTCAGACACTGTCGGTGGATATTCACTCTGACATCTTCTTCATCTTCTTCATCTCTTCAGATCACACACACGCCCTCCCAGGAGACACCTGCAGCTTATATTTTGGGTTTATTTTTACTGGGCTTGTTCTTTTTTTTTACCTGTTGGGACTTTTTGGAACGTGTCACTCCAACGCTGCACTGCGTTCTCGCACATAATTGTCAGGAGGAGTCAGGGAGGACTCGCAGACAGAGGTGGTGGGCTGCTGCAGGTGTCACTGCACACTGAGGTAATTCACCTCTCACGAGACAGTAATGCAACGTTTCACACTGACACGCATGTGCATTAACACACAGAGCAAAGGTCTTATCCATGACAAGAGGCTCACAGAGCTGTGACAGAGCAGTGTTTTCCAGCCTTTTTTGAGCCACGGCACATTTTCTACATTAAAAAAACCCTGCGGCACACCAACAACTATAAAAGTAAAACAATGGCACATTGTAGCTTAATACAGCATAAATGTTATTGCGCTATCTACTGGCATGGAAGAGTATTTAATTACTAGGCCATCCACTATATTGCAGGCTCAGACGCTCAACAATGGGAAATTATTTGCGGCAATTAAATCATATTTTTGGGGACCGATTAAGTGAAATTTGACATTTCCCACGGCACACCTGACGATCTCTCACGGCACACTGGTGTGCCGCGGCTTCCCTAGACTGTATTGGATTGTTGACACCTTTCTATGCAGGCCATTAGGTTTAATTAAAGCCAGGCTGAAGGGCTCTGTAGAGCCGAGGGCAACTGAAGAGCTGCAGAGTGTTCTCTGCAGGTTCCTCACTACGAGCACAACCCAGTCAGCAGAAAATAATAATTGCCATTGTAAATTTCACAAATACGTTGCTCATCATATTCCGAATAGGTCAGATACACAGGAGAGCACTGGTCATGTCCCATATGAAAGTAAAAGTCAAATTTAACCATTTGAAATTAAGGTTAATGCATCCCGTCAAGTATCAAAGCTCAGGTCAACGGGCCCGTGGCACTGTGACCTGTGTTCACATGTGGAGTAGTGTCTGTGTCACAGGATGGGAGGTGAGGGGGTGGGGGGGCTCAGGATGAGGACAGCCTGGAAATCCCAGATGGGGAGCGCTCAGGCAGCACAGGCCGGATTATAACTCTGAACATCAAATTGTCTTATGTAACACATTGTAGTGCAGACGACAGCCACCAGCAGCTGTTATGCAATCCACTGACCTGGCAAGGAAGAGACATGCCTGCACATGTGCACACACTCAACAAGCACATGCAGATATGTGCGCACATATACATTTAAATAAACAAACACACAAACAAGCAGAATATGAAGAAAAAAAAGATATTAGAATTGTGATGACACAATCCAAAAGATTATATTGCTGCTCGTTATGTAAAACAACTGCATCAGCCACATTGCAACTACACCCCTAGTTCAATCTTTTGACCTGAGAACATTATTGACAAACCATTAAAACATTCTAATTACAATTATATTTAAGAAATGTACAATCTCTGACTTGACATCAATACTAAGTCCCCCTCCACTCAAAACGCATGTTTTTCTTATCGTATCTTCACTTGAATGAATTGTGTATATGCAAAAAAAGAAGGCTCTCTCCATAACATGTCCTGAAAATTAAATCAGTTTAACACGTATGTCGAAGATGTTATGACATGACATCAAAATCAGACAGCAACCTCCAGGTCGGAAAAAGGAAGCCAATGCTTAAGTGCTTTAAAGCTGCATTCTCTCTCCTGACCACCAGGGGGATACTCCTTGGTTGTATAGAAGTCTATATAAATGACTCTACTTCTCTCTTGATGTATTCCCTCAGTAAACATTGTAAACATGAGTGTATGTCTCAATCTCTAGTTTCAAGTCTTCTTCGAAACAGCAAGATGTTCATTTAGTAAATTATGGTCATTTAGAGTTAAACAGACCATAAAGCAGGGGATGCTTTAGGGCGGGGCTACTGTGATTGGCATTGTACGGTTGTCTGTGTTTTTAAAACTTTAACCTTTTCACAGTGTGTTTTCAGTTAACGTTTTGGTCACCTCAGAATGTCTTATGCAGCATTTGGTTGTACTTAGCTCCACCCTCTCCTGCCACCAAAAAAAGACATGGCGACAACCAAACAGTTCACCTGAGTGAGGAAAAACAAATGCAAAAAGATTCATCATTTCAGCCAGTGTTAACATTAGTTTGCTAGCGGCATTAGCATCGCTAACTTATCTCAGCAAACTCACATGGTTAGCACACATCATACGCTACTTCACCTAACTAAACGTTCTAAACATTAAGGTTGTAATGTTTTCCTCGTGTTATTAGTGTTTTTTTCAAACCAATGAACGCATGCTATCGTGTCCTGATGATGGTCCGTGGCGTACACATCACTTCCTTCTGCAAGCTCGGGACCAGTAAGGGTCCGCTGGCTCAGTCAGGCAGAAAGACATTTCTAAATGAAATTTGAAAGTAAGTAAGTTTCTTCATTGCTTAGTTTGGATTGTTTTTGTGATCCCAAAATACATGTGTGGAGAATCATTTATACATAAATCACTAACTACATTTGTGAATTTTTTATTTTTTATTTGACCTTTATTTAACCAGCCAGATCATTAAGAACAAGTTCTTATTTACAGTGATGGCCTGACCATCACTGTAAATCTCTCTGTGTGGATTCATTTATATTGTAAAAAGATGCCAAAACTGTCCAGCACCCCCAGTATGAATCAGTCGCTCGTGTGTGGAGACGCAATTTCAATCGCTCAAAGGAGAGGCAGACTCAACAATGGAAACCTGTGGAAATCATTAGGATTAAAACATAAAGCTTAAATTTGCACAACAGTTGTCATTCAGGAGCTGTAACGCTGTTTTTATATCTGATAACAACCGTATATTTTGTGTCAAAATGGTACATGATTTGTGACACAAACACGTATGAATTCAACATGTATCTGACATCGTGTAACGGCCCTGTCTCGGCATCATGTTGCTGATGAACCGTATCACAGGACTCTAATGAGGCCTTCAGGCTCTACGGGCTCATTAGGGAGTGTCGGGCTGCGGTTACGGGGATGTGTGGAATCTTCCTTGATCTGTAAAAGCTGGTTCATGTACACCATGTCATCACCTGTCGCTGTCTTATTAGTTTCTGTCCCGATTCCCTTCCTCAGTTCCGACCTCTAATTGGCTACAGTTTAATTATATTGAGAGGGGAAGCAGCAGCGGTGAAGGTCAAACATTTAAAACGACCAGTTTTTTTCCTGAGAAAAAACAGGGGATGATGTTGATCAGGAGCAGCGGAAGGTGTTATAGCTTTGTGTTGTCATGGCACCGCCGAAGCTTTTAGTGGCTGCTTCTGGCAGCAATGATCTCTGTCTTTCCATCTTCCATCCCCTGGACCACCTCGGGCCCAGATCACAAGCAAGGACCTCAAAAGGAGGGTTAGGGTTAAGCAGCCTGGTTTGTCAGGTTTTCTTCTTGCATTCTTGTCTTGAAAGTTGACAATAAGACACAAATAGCTTATACATATATATATATATATATATATATATATATATATATGAAAAGTACTATACTAATAAAGAGTGACATATATCATGATATATATTATAGTCCTGTCTTCTGTCTGTATGACAACATGAAAAACAGAAAATGAGTGCTTATTGCAAGAGAACTTTCTAATAAATGGATGACAGCAGTGTTTGCACTGACATTCAGTGTAGAAACATGTGGCATCAACGGGAAACCTCCGTCAGGAATGCCATCAGAACCGAGCTTTACGAGGCGCAGATTGCAGACATCGGCAACTTAATTCTTCACAGTTACAATTACCATTTCAGATATCCCTCATTCTTTTCATCGTCTGTCATTCTGTCTGGGTTAATGGAGTTGCTATCGCAATTCATGTGGATTGAGTTTTTCATTTCAGATATCCACTGTTGCATTTTCGATTGCAGATATGAAACCGGACTTTCAGGAGGACTCGTCATGATGAGACAGGCCGCTTAGTGAATGCAGCTCCGGACGTCCAAAGGGCCGTAACAAAGTGTCCCCGCTGAGCTCCGCCTCCCCGCATCCCTGACCGAGCCCAGAGCGCTCTGGGACGCAAACCGGACTGCACTGACGCCGTCACTCTCTCGTTGATGAAGCGCAGGCTGACAGCTTCACCTTCACACACGGCTCCCCTCCACCTTCGGATTACAAGGTTGAAGGCCCCATCAGGTGTATGCAATCAATTTGCAGGCCAGAACAGAGGAGGGCTCCACAACCGTCAACATGATGGATGGACCATCAACTCTCCGGTTCCATTCCAAAAATGTCTACTCCCCAACAAGCGAATAGCCTGCTGTCAAACAGTCCAGGAGGCCGCTGGCCAGCCTTCCCCTGTCAACAATCACAACCTCCACCAAAGAAAACAGACAAACATTTATAAACCTTTCATACTTGTTTGAACAACCAGTCGGTGGGACAAGGTCCCTCACGGTCCGCTGATATTTTTCTTTTTGTCTTGTCCAGAATATACAGTGAATGAGCCACAGTCACCCCTGTGTGGTAGAGCAGGGTCGACCTTCAATCAGAGGATCGGCGGTTCAATCCCCGGCTCCGCTAGTTCATGTCGATGTGTTCTTGAGAGACACTTGTATTAATGGGTATGAATGGTGGCACCTGACATGGTAGCTCCTCCCATCAGTTTATGAATGAGTGATTGACAGGTAGTGTTAAAGAGCTTTGAGTGAAGTACAGTATTCATCAAATACTAACTCTACACAATGCCTTAGATCAGATATATGTGGTATAAATACAGTTTATGAATGCAAATGTTAATAAAAACTCTATCAGATCACTGTGAGACCAGCAGCCTGTTCCAGGAAGCAGGTTTAACAAACCCTGACTTCATCAACTCTGAGTATGTTCACTCTGAGTTCAGTGAGCGTGGTGAATTAATAAAATAGCATCATAGGTTGAGCCAAACTACTTTAATTCACCATCATAAGATCCTCCATTATGAGTTATATCTTCGAGAGTTCTTTGAGGACTTTTTAACATGTTGGCTTAAAAAGCTGAGTGTAAAAGCAATTCATTTAATTAAAGTTGTAATTTTACTGCTTGAAAACACAGATTTAATCACAAACATGAATAAATACATAAACCACAGTATGTTCTCAAATAAAGGCGGGGCGTGATCGCTAAAGACACATAAATACCGCTCAGAGGCATCGGGCGGAAAGTCACCACTTAGCACGGTCACTCGTTAAACTGAAACACCTGTTGCTCTGAATATTGATCCTGACAACAGAAAACGCACACACGTCCTCTGACAGTTTTGATCGGGCTCATTACCTGCTGCCCGGCCTGTGACCCTGTGTTGAGCTCCCCACGCTCACATTCCCATAATAACAGCGATTACAGCCGTCAGGTTGTCAGGTGACTTTGACCCCCTGTGTTGTCTACTTTCAGAGCACAGACGGAGCTCCAAAGGGGGTTTGTAGACACTAATTATTAAAGTACTGAAAAATGTCAAACCGGTCTCCTGACTCCCCATCAGAGTATCCAGCGACCCATGTGAGGGTCCAGGTACAGACCCACAATTAATATTGTCAATACGATTCAAGAAGTCAGTACAATAAGATTACATTCCACACTGCTGAGGGAAATGTCATCTCATGTGCATTTTAGTTTTTAAATAAAAGAGTTATGTTAATCACATGTCCTCATATGTGCATACATATACCAGGACCTTTCATATATGCATCTGTTTGATGTGCTGCCTGGTAGGCTAATGTGGTTTAGTTGTGGGACTAACATTGATTTTATTTTAAATGTTTAAAGTCTCTTTAACCTGGAACTTGGATTTAGCCCCGCCTCCTGAGTGCTGAAGTGTAGGTTCAGGAAGGCATCCTCATGTGCCTTAAGTCCTGCACAGGTCTGAAACTGAGACCAGAGTCTTGGAGAGTCCTGCAGACCCGGTGAAGTAGATCACTGGAGGTCATATGGCTCGTGGTCTTGCTTTTAACATGGAGTCCAGTCTCGATGGTGGCTGGGGTTGTTTTTTTGCAATTTTAGAGATAAAACTAGAAAATTCCGCAATACATTTTGTTGTTGTGGTTGCCACTGCTGTAAGACATTGTAAAATATATATATGCAAATATTATTATTAATAATAATAATGCATTTTATTTGTGTAGCACTTTTAAAGGTACTCAAGGCACACAGTAAGATGTGTTATTGAGGTTATTGAGGTACATTATATATACGCCAATATACATTATAGTGTTTGTGTATATGCAGGAAAAATAAAAGGATGCTGCTGCAGTGGTTCAGTCGAGAGGTGATGAAGGCGAGGATGAGTGTTTCAGCGGATGAAGAGGAGAGGGAGGGGCGTAGATGGCCGATGTTTTCAAGATGAAAGAAGCCGTTTTTCAAGCACATCACAAAAAATGCCTTCTTTCATTTTGAAAACATTGTATGTCTACGCCCCAGTGGTAAAATATATTTGAGATTTAGGACCACATATGAAGATGACCTATTTCACATTGGAATAAAATCAGATTTGTTTCAGAATGATTTTTTTTTGGACCATTATTATTCCTAATTTATATTTTTGTTTTTATTATTTCAGTGGCAAAAATATCTTATTCGAAGGAAACTGTCTCCTTATTCTTTATTAAAGTTTATGTATCCTTATCTTTCATATTGTAATATAGTTTGGGAACACACATTCCCAAACTATAAGTTCCTACTTCTTTGCAAAACATGTTGCTCCTCCAGAAACGTTTTGTTAGGATTGCAACACGCTCACAGTCCCACATCTCAGCTGCTCCTTTATTTCAGAAACTGCAGATTCTTACTATTTATGACGTTAATATTTCTTCAACTTGCATTTTTATGTATAATACACTTTTAGGTGAAGGAAAAACTCCTGATCATTTCAAGACATACTTCAAAGTCAACGCACAGAGTCATTCATACTCGACTCGTCAATCTTCAATTCTTCATCCTCCTGAATTACTGACTAGCAGAGGTCAGTTTTCTATTAGATTTAGGGGAACCAAATTATGGAACGATTTTTCCCACCTAACAAAAAATGTCCCTCTATAAATTGTTTCAAAATTCTGATTGCTTTCTTGTTTTATCTGTTATATCTACATCACTTAGCATTCCCATTGCTTAGGAAATACCACAGGGGTATAACCCAACATCCCTGAACAAACTCAAGCCATATTTACTTTCACACACACACACCACAATTACATTATTTTTCTTTTCATTTTTTTGTTCTCTATCTTATGCATATTTCATTTTTGCAATTTTCAGTTTGCAATTGTGTAAACGATTATACTATTATATAGGTGGAGGCTTCAAATAAGCCCAGTTGGCTTTTGCCTCTTCCTGCACAGTGATATTAATTTATCTCTCTTATGTTTGTTTATTTTTTTAATATATTGCTTGAATTGTGCAAATAAATAAACCCCAACCTAAACATGAGAGAAACAGACGTGAGAGATCAGACGTTTTAATACTCCTCGCTACTTGGTTATTTTGGTCGATTCCTTAAAGGTATTGGCACCAAGTCCTATGTGCAATGGTACGTATGTGAGTGTGCTCTTCATAACTAGTAACCATCATGCACTGGGGCCTCTCATGGTCTAAATGGATCTGTGACTCTGGTGTCATGTGACTGGTTTAGTTATCACCTATAGGTCGGCAAGCTCTCCCCGAGGCTTTGACATAAAATAACATTGAAATAAATAACTAATTATTTTAATGACTTTTTTTCACAGTGGACAATCTTTCAAAGGGAACACCTCTATGAGAGTTTGAGGTGATACTTTGTCGCTGAAAATATATATTCAGTATATATCTTTTATATTTTGTCTGTCTTTGTTTGTCAATTTCTATTACATCGCTGTCCAGCACCTTTCCCTGCAGGTGGCTAATGCTGATTCGCAGACCCCCCTTCATTGGTATTTTGCAGAGGAAATATAGAGTTTAATTCTGCGTGGACATATTCATTTGCTTTCACTGGCAACGATGCTAGCTTACCTGTATGCAGCGAGAAATTAGAAACAACAAAACATGTAATGTTGACAGACACTTCCAGAACAAGCACAAAGCATTTGCCAAAAAGTATCACTTTTTATTAAATATATTTTCCAAAAACATAGAGAGGACCCAAATAGTCTGGCATAGTTGTGTGTTTAACACATGCCAGTGTATTTATCTTAGGTACAATAGCAATACAATGACAACCATTATTTTCATTCTTGTTATATAATTTCATAAATACAAAAAACTATAGCTTTTGTATTCATATGACTATATATAAAACTTCATAAGTTGTGATATCAAATAGCTTTTGCGGCTCCAGACACATTTTATTTGGTGAAAATAGGGCAACAGAGGCTGTGCCGTCGGTGAGCGAGCGAGTGAGTGAGTGAGCGAGTGTGGATGAATGAGTAGATCAGGAGGTGATGAGCAGGCGGCGCCTTGTATGGCAGCGCTGTGTCATCACGTGTGAATGGGTGAACATAGGCATGTAGTGTACAGGCTCTGATTGGTCGAAAGACTAGAAAGGTGCTTGATAAAAATGTCCATTCACCATTCAGGGCTTCCTTTTTATTAAAATGCAAATCTTTTTAAGTGTAAAAAGATGCTAAATTCCTTCTTGGGAACATATTTCCATCCAATCTTTAACTCCCAACTCTCAAGTCCAATTGGGATGGATTTGACTTTCCAGGAGGTTGGGAATGTAATATTCACTAAGCTCGTCTGTAATTGAACTCATCGTTTTTTGGGGCATTTGAACCAATCGGGAAATCACAGGATGTGATCTGCAAAAGACATGCAGGAGGGCAAAGCCACAAAAATAAAAATAAAAGCATCCTGTTCGGGGGAGGCATTGAATTTGAGCCTAAAATGGCACTCAATCATCAGCTTGATAAATTCCCTTTCGTCTCAAAGTAATCCAGTGATAGTCAGTACATCCATTTGGACAAAACAACGTACAAACAAGCTGCTTCTAGATCATTCAGGGTACGTTTAATGATGAATACCAGGATCCAGAAGCCACAAAAAGCCACATTTCACACTGAGCTGAAAATAAATTAAGTAGAAGGACAAGCAGCTCCATCTGTAGTGGAGCCACTTTAAAATACACAGATGTGGCTCCGGACGGGATTTCAATTACAGGAAGACCAGAGAGTTAAACAGCTGGTGATTGCGGCTGTAATTATTACTAGTGTGGATGAGAAAAAAAATGGCCGGACGTTATTAAAATCAGTGAGGAGCAAAGGTGTCGTTGAAGTCATCCCATCTCCTCGAGAACGGTTCCAATCTGTAGCGTGCTCAGATTTGTTCCAGAGCGGCACGTGTTCCCGCCGCAGCTCGGGTCCGGTGTGATGTCATCGGCCCTCAGTGGGGGGGTCACTGGGCCCCGTTGGCCGCGGTCAGCTTGCTCCACCTCCTCTGACTGAGCAGCTTGCGGTTCTGTTGAACCTTCACCCGCACATCGAACACCTCCTGGATGGCTTTCTTGAAGCAGTGGAAGTTGTAGTCGATCAGGCCTGTGAGGGACGGAGAGGGCACATGAGATGAAGATAAAGAAGCCGTAAAGGTCCACCACAGACCAGACGCAGGCCGGGAAAAGAAAACTGATTAACAGAGAAATTAAATAAAGAATGACACAAACTTGTCTTCCTTCTAAAATTGTATTCAAAATATTTGCAAATAATATAACAAATATAATGTGATCAGACTCAAGCAATGATATTTTTTCTTTAAGACATTCAATATAAGCAATCATAATAATAATACAAATGTAATAACTGTATTTGTATTGCTTGAAGGTGCTTCAAATAAATGTTAAACAGAGAAGAAACAATAATCAATAACAATAATATTTAATAACAATAGCATACAGCATGAAGTGAGGCATTCACATCAGGTATTCTGTGTCCAATACTTTGACTTTGAACCAAATAGCTGCAAAACTAATAAGAGCTTGATACCGAGACTGTCGAGAGTTTTTAAGATCCGTCTCTAACAATCTCTATTTACACTGATGGGGACACAATAACATAAAAAAAACAATGTTAATAAAAAAACATAATGACTACCCTAACACACCGTAGACCGATGTAAGACACACACTGCTCCAGGCTTCTAATTATATATATGAACGGAGAGATAGTACCAGACTGCTGAATGCAATGTTCCTGGGCAAAGAAACAGCAGCAGAGAGCAAACAGCAGACATACAAGTGGACACGGTAGAGGTTAACCTGGGACCAAAGGCCTGAGTCACCATGTTGGGACTGAACACTGCCCTTTCCAGTGGGGCTGTGCCCTGCAGAGAGGCAGGGAGCCCCTGCTGCTCCCAGCCGCTGACCTCCATCATTATGAAGCACTCTGCGTATCGGCAGAGGAGGACGCACACTCGCCCACTGAGTGCTGCTTCCTGTGGTCTGCTCTACACGGACAAGACTATCTATGCACCAGATATTCAGACTGGGAGTCCACTCGGGGCTCGAGGCACGTCTATTTATTTACAATCACAGCCAAGTCCACTGAGTTCATCACTGTATTTGCTGAACTCAACCACAACCAAGCCAACGTTTTAAAATGAATTGATTTCAGTTCAGATTTTATTTGCAGCTTTCTTGACAGTTATCTGTGGCTCCTGCCAACCGACCCGTTCTCACCCACAACCCGTCAAACACAGACGCCCGGGGGCTGGTTCTCAACGCCGGATACCGACGCCCCCTTTAGCATCCGTACCAGGAGGCAACCTCCACCTCTGAAAAAGTGAAGCAAATGAAATGTGTCTGAAACTGATGCTACGGGGAACCTGGTGTGATAGAAGAGCAGGACCACCGGCCAAGCGTTGATATTTGACGAGTTTGGAGTGAGAAAGCTTTGGCTGGGCACGTCGTAGAAGTTTAAGACTCGGATGTTTCTTGCTGAAATTCCGGGGAGTCGTAGTTAGTGTCTACCTGAAGATTATACTTTCAACTTTTTTGTCACGGAACCAGATATTTAGATAATAGAGCTCCTAATCTTTGTGCCGCTCACTGAGGAGAGCCTCACCGTAGAAACTCTCCACCTCGGCCAAAACCTAAATGCTAGTTTACCTTTTCTCTCAAAGCTTTCCCTCCGCACGAAGCAGACCATGGCGAGGAACTTGGTGACCTCTTTCAGGTACATGACCGTGGTGTTGTTCAGGTGGATGATGGCCATGGACTCCTTGTCGTAGGGTAAACCGGCTTCACCGTCTGTCAGACTGATGGAGGGGAGACAGAAACACAGCAGTGAGGCTTTCAAACAGGGGGGAGGCCTTCTATTGAGGCTTCAGGAAGCAGACCTGCGGTTTTGGTATTCAACCCCACACACACGTCTAGATGCTGGGGAGGGAGGAGGCAGAGAGGGAAATGGAGGCAGTAATAGGAGCAGTTTAAGGCAGAGAGGAGTCTGAGAATTCAGACAACAAGCAGAGCAGGAGGATGCAGAGAGGCTGAGCGCTGTGGACGGGGAGGACACGCTGTTCTTTCTGGTAATTTATTCTGCTTTCGCACAGAAAGCCAACAAACAAAAGAAAACATTGTTTGTTTTCTCCGTTCCGTCTGATGAATTTACACGTTCACGGTTCACATCTTTGGGTTTCCTTTTCTTTTGGAGCCACATGGGACGTTTCAGTATTCCGTATCAATACTCTTGTTGCCGCGGGACCCCCCCAAAAGCTAAGCCAATTCACAGGAATGGCCCTACCGTATGTTAGAGCCCAGCCCCAGACCCTCAGCTCAGGACTCAGAACAGATTCAAAGAATGTCTAAATCTGGGTCAGCACTCTGGTGAGCCTCATTTGCAAGTGTGAGCTTCTGTTTTCTGCTGTGGACCCGATGTCCCTGCCCTGATCCCACTCTGACCTCGTATGCAGCTGGAAGCGCTTCCATTCTTTCCACGCAGCAACAAGTTCAACCAGCAGGTCAAAATGCCAGGATGTAACCTGAAAAAGCACACGAGTGGGTACTACGCGTGTCCCTGTCTAAACAACACACAGCATGTTCAGCAGAACTTTAAACTCTTCTCACTCTATTCTTTTTAGGGACACTTTCACTTCCTGTTGCTTTCTATTGAGCCTCGTAAGGTTTCACAGTGCACAACTTAAAATTGAGCAAATAGAAGAACTAATTTGTTTTCAGAACAGTGCAGCTCCATCAGGTGAATATACACTAATAGGGTAAAAAATACACTTCAGGTTGTACTGAATGCCAGTATTCACTGGCAAGTATTTACAGTTGTACAGGCCGAAACTGAAGAATAGACACGTAAAAAAAGGTGGAAAGCCATCATGAAAGCCGGGTGTATTCTGGGAAATGCTTTAAGAAAGCTTTGACAAAAAGCTTTGACTAATTAATTTAACTAGGGAGAGGCAAACAGTGTTTTTTGTAGTTTGGCAAACCAATCTTTGAACTGCCTCGGGGCGTTTTCACACCTGCAGGTTGATCTGGTCAGAATAAGGGATACATTTGTTACAATGCTGGATAATCCCTTGACTTTTGCTTGTGTTCCCACGGCAGCATTCACAAGCAAACTTCCCTTTGCCATGTGCAGGGAAAAGGCTCTCCAATGAGTTAGTTTCCATTGAGGTAAACAAAGGGCAGCAGAGCAGCACACTGGGCTGCAGCCGGCACCGGCTACGGGAGCACGTTTAATCCGAGGCGGTCAGATCGTGGTCCCAACACCAACGGACCGTATCAGAGAGTACCTGGACCGGGTTCACCTCTTCAGGTCTTGTATTGGTCCCGCCCCCGAGTGTGAGCGCCGTGTCCCCATGGAGCCGAAGCGAGGGGTGCGGCGCTGCAGGGTTCCATCCAAACCAGCGTTTTGGTGCCACAAAGCACTGGAGCTGGTCCATCCATCCGTGGCCAAAATGTGCCTTCTGCGAGATAATGAGCACTTCCACCAAGATAATCACCCCATCACAGAGTCAGAAATAGTTCAAGGTACATTCTGTTTAAAGGGCAGAAACTCTCTTTCTCCTCTCTCTCTCTCTCTCCCTCCCTCCAACCTGAAGCAAATTTGCAACATGACATTTGGCTTTAACAACTAAACCTGAAGTGAAGAATGAACCATTGGCTGTGAAACATGGTACATTGGTTCATGTCCGTCTTCAAAAAGTCAGTATTTCATTTGATTTCCTAGTGGAACTTTTCTTTTGTTCAAATTCAACTTTTTTAGTTTGAACTAAAAGTGATTTTTTCAGTTCAGGTCTTGTTTTTAATGTAAAATGTTATTTTCGAAGCCCAAACTGTGTCCTGTCTCCAGACCAATGGAGAGGTATCTGATACGTTCCCATGCAGTGCTTTTCTTATTCAAGTCCCAGGATAACTTGGCAGAGATATTCAATTAATATTCAACGAGGTCCAGTTAGTTACTCTGTTCACATCATTACGACGTACCGGTTAACGGGCTGCGGCTGCGTACCGGCACAGCAGCACGGCATACCGGCGCGGCTGCACGGCAACCGGCAGGAGGCTACAGCAGCGCGGCTAGCTACGGCGGCTCAGCAGTAGCAACAGGGGTTATAACCCGCCGTGGCTTGTTTATGATTAAATACACTGCAGATGTAAAAGCACAAACAGCAGTTCACTCACCAGATGCTGTTCACTTGATTAAGAAAAAGTCCATCCGCCTCTTTGTTAACAAACGTGCCAGTACCACGTCCTTCTCCATGGCCATGAACGCCAGTGACAGCCCAAGTCTCCATGCGTTTTAGGGGCTGAAAATGTCTGCATTGTCAGTAAATCCACCACCAAGTCCATTTCTCCTCCTCCTTCAGCCATTGAGTGTTAAAAAAAACTAAAAATGTCATAACTTCTCATACGTTTCAGCCTGAACTGTTCTTACTCTAACTAGCTAGCAGCTACTTAAGTCACGCTGGTCCACTGACCAATCACAGCTAATGTTAATGGTCACGCTGGCCCTGTGACCAATCACACGTCCATGGGCCCCATCGATGATGACCCTGGACATCAAAGAATACACCCAGCATGTCAAACTAAAGATCTGATTTGTTGAAGTCTATGACAATCAACGATACTGTCTTCTTCCATAGAGACATAGAGGTGAAATCTGATTGGATGAGAGCTCTCCTCAACAGAAACTGAAAGCAGCGTGACTGCAAGCAGAGCAACAGATGAAGACAGGAGCTGTGCAATGAGAAAATAAGCTAATAGTGAAAAATAAGTATAATACATGTAGTGTACTTGTGAAAAACAATTAAATTATAAAATAGCCGGCCCACCACTGGATTCTGATCATATTGAGCTCTGAGGGTTATTTTATGTGCCTCTGATGTGAGTGGGTACGTTTGGTCTAAAGAGTTGTGCTTTGTCTCGTAGTAGAGCTTCTTATTGCTGCTTTTAATAATCCCCACGGCCCCTGAACATATGAGACATACTGGTCTAGAACTGGAAGTTGCGATGGTCCAGGATCTGGATACAACAGAGTCTGGGTCCAGACCCGGATCACAGTCCATCTATTAGTGAGCCCTGTTGTTCCCCTATTTTGTACAGTCACACATTTGAGTGGAGAAGAAAGCTCTGTGCTTCAGTTTCACCAGCATTTAACGGCAATGACAGTGAAAAGGTTGTCGCTCCCTCTGTCGCACACACATCAGCATAATGCGTGACCCTTTGTGAGTCACAACCCACTTGTTTTTCATTTCACAACCACTGCAGCATTGAGTGTTTGTGACTGGATCGGAACGAGACACAACGCATGTTAACCGTTACAAGTCACTGTAGTCCTGCCACATGCCTCAGGACTAACGGCCTGTGCTGCGACATTTACTATCTTTCAAGACCTCTTCAGTGCTTCCCTGGCCTGATGCCACTCGCTGAGTCGCTCTCCTTCTCTTGAGTGTGTGTGTGTGTGTGTGTTTTGTGTGTGTAAGCTTGCTTCAGTGGAGACAGGTGGGCTGGAGGTAGATATTTGTTCATTGCATGTTTTACTGGTCGGTCTACGTCCCAACCCTCACCTATGGTCACAAACTTTGAGTCGTGACCGAAAGAACAAGGTCTCGGATACAAGCGGCCGAAATGAGTTTCATGAGTTTCCGTAGAGTGGCCGGGTTCAGCCTTAGAGAAGGAGCCTCGGGATCCCCCAGAATGAGCTGGTAGATGTTGTGGGTGAGAGAGAAGCCTGGGTCAGCCTGCTGGACCTGCTGCCACCGAGACCCGACCCCGGATAAGCAGGTGAAAATGGATGGATTGATGGTTTAGTTTTCTACATTTTTCTCATCCATCCGCGTTGTTTGACCACTCAAAGCCACCGTATATGAAAACGTCATTATCCAAAACAGCATCTGATGAGCTGATTCACTCGGTTCATTTGTCTCCCAGCACAGAGCACAAACAAAGTCGAGGATACAGGGATCAGGAATCGTGCATGCTTCCAACACAAAGGCTGTGTCGAGGCAGCTAAACCATAGCTTCCTGCTAATGTAATTAATTCATTAGCCTTGTTTAGGTCCCACGTAGTGAATTCAGTTTGGTCTCACATTGCGATTCTTTGCAAAAAATAGAGCAATAAAACGCATCATACTAAATGTGCAAAGTTTCGGTGCTTAACAATTTAATTGGTTGATGGATAGAAAAAAAAACGTTGCTGTGTAAAGGCCACCAAGGTGATCCGTCAGCATATATACTGAGCAGCAGATTCAATGATTAAATTACTTATAAGGACATTTTCCAGAACAGGAAGTGATGTGTTTTCAGTAGCCACCATACACTGGAGAGAAGGTGAACTTTAAGATTTTGGAACCTAGTGATAATAATTTGAGAAAATGGTACACATAATTTTACAATATTAATTAATTGTACACACCAGCAGTCAGCAGTCGTCGTAAAGACAAACAGACAGCACCAGGCTGAACTGTTTCTCTCTGTCTGTACCTGAGGCATCAATGGCAACCACACCACACTAGAGACGAGATCAAAACACATCTCTACGCAGCAGATGGAGAATTAAATGCAATTATCAAAATAAACAAGGCCATTGGCCTAAACATGATGGGGGCTAAAAATAGTTGCAGTGATCCACAGATTAGAGAAGAAGAGGAACACGCTCAGCTAGTGTGAGTTTGGTGAAATCCTCCATTGTTGTCAGAGAGAAGAAGAAATAAATGCATTTCACTGACAAAAGAGGAGGCCAGGGTATATTCCAGTCACTTGAGCTTTCTGTGTGCCCGAGGCTAGGTTCCTCACAAGAGAGGAGGAAATAAATGTAATGAGGTGGAGAGTCCATTTACTAAAGCCTCCAATTAAGGACCATGACCCAGCTGTTTGATAATGACGGCAGCGCTCTGGACAATAATCTGCTGAATAATGCGAGCAGGTCCAACTCAACTGGAACCACCATTCCAGGACACAGGTGAGGGCCCGAGGTGTTCAGGGTTACTTGAGCGGAGAGTTCAGTTGACTAAACATAATGCACAGTAAATATACGCAAGTCTTCGATACTTGTAGCCTTATGTTTATTGGGGGGGGAAGGAACAATTAATTATTTACAAAAAAAAACCACTGTTAATATTCTTGTCTTATTGAGCTGCAATACAATAATTTCCAAAATGTTTAAAATACATGCTCAGCAAAATATATAGCAAAGTGATTAGCTTTCATTCATTAGCCTATTCTTAAATCAAACTCCGTACGGCATCGCTAACGTTACCTGCAGTGGACGAGGTTGCTTAATAAACAGTAGAAAACTGTATTTTTGCTGATTTATGTTCTGCTGCTATTTTCCACCGAGATCTCACTCTGTAACTTCCAAAGTACGGATAGAACCGTTCACTCCAAACCTTACTGATACGGCAAGTTTGTCTAGTTTATGACCGGTTCTCATTTAAAAACGGGGTTTCTCCGGAGTCCTGTTTGTGCCCTCGGCTCCACATTCCCAAACACAGCTGTGACGGGTTAAATATTCACTCGATGCAGGCCAAACATGGCCTAGTTCAGTTGAAGCCCCCAGCTGTGACGCCTCAGGTGAATCGCACACAGCCACACACACACCCCCGTTATCTCGACAACAAACACAAGTTAAATAAATAAAGTTCAGCAGGTCCATGGGGGGCACCGTGACTACACGCCATTCCACGACATTTTTACATTGTCACATTGTCCCCAAAACTGGGAAAATCGGATTTTCCTGAAAACTCTGATATAATATAATGTATAATAGTCAACTCACAGTATTTTAATCCTCGCACAACCAACTGTGACCAAGCAACTGTCTAGATTCAAGATGGGAATCTTTTACCATCCATCCAAATGACGTGACCATGGCATTGGCATCGTTTTTAATTCACTAGTGTGTTCCTCATTGTGGAGTGTTGTCCAAGTGCCTAATTGTAACTATAAACACGTACGTATTGGACTCAAATTATGCCACAGTGTGAAACGTTGAGTACCGGCAATGGTCACTACACGAGAGTGTGAAGTATGTGACGTCAGAGAGATAAGAAATATATATCTCCGTCAGCCAGAGGTTGGTGAAACTGAAGCTTGTATTGACAGTCCTTTTATTTATTTGATCAAACCTCTCTCTGGCAATCTATTTAATGTCAGCCAACAGGGAGAGTGTGTGCTCTCTGTATTGTTCTCTTTGATGTTGGAAACAAGTGGAATAATGACGGATGAGAGTGAGATCTCTGTGACGTGATCAAGGCCAATCAAGCCATGCTGCTCTCAGGGTAGAACAGACTTATTCAAAATGACAGCGCCCGTCACATGAAGCCGGGGGAGGAGCTCGACCATTCTTCCGATTCTCGAGAACTCTTAAGCGGCATCAACACGCCTACGTTTCCGCTTTAAAAACAGGATTTTAAAAAAGATATCTGTCCACATGGTTACGTACATGCATACGGCCTTTTTAAAATAAACTTCCATCTTCACGGGAGCCAACTTACTTCGGTTTAGGCAACAAATACATTCCTTTAGTTTTAGGTAAAGATAATGAAAGACTTTTTCGACGTTTAGGACGTGCCGTGATGTCTCGTGTCACACGGGGAAGAACAGCGGCCTCCTGGGCTAAAAGCTACGAATAGCTGGATGAGAACAGCCTGCTTGATTTCAATAAGAAAATCATTTAACATAACAGCATTTGTCTAGGAATGATGCTGCCCCGAGCTTGTTGCTCTATATAAAGGAATGAGCAGATTCTCTTTTCGATGGCACGACTGCTGTCCAACAAGAAGAGAATTCCATGGGTACACGTGTTTCTCCACACAGGTCTTAAGAGGCAGTGTTTGGACATATCTGAGTAAACGGCATCTGAGCCTCAGGCCTGAGTCGGTGTTTCCCATAACGTCGGCTGCTTCACAATGGAGAGCTGGCTCTGCTGGCGGACACGCTGCCATCTTCTGTGGGAGCTGTTGCCTGGAGAGTCAATGTGGTACCGGCAAATTTTACCTTTTCCCAACAAGTGTTTCGATTGTGTTTGCTATCAACCATTTGTAATTTAAACGTCCCTTAACAACATTTTACATTGCGGAGGACTCATAGTGGTGTCAAGTTTGTAATCCATTGAGAAAGTGGAAGCTAGATACGCTGCGTTTACACCAAACGCAAAACAATTTCTCTGCGCAACAAATAACACTTTCTGAACACATTCTGAATCAGAAATGGAGACAGTATTGTAGCCGTAGGTGTTCACATATTGTACAGAGACTGGATGAAACTATGTGTATAAATGTATTTATATATATATATAAACCACATGGTACAAGCAATAATATTTACGCCTATATTACATTATTCTGAGTGGTGATGGAGCAGCTACAATGTTAGAAAAGCCCAGCACTGATCAATCCGAGCTATTCCAGCCACGATGGATGGAATGTCAACTTTAAAATCCTGCTGCTGGTTTATAGAGCACTGAATGGTATAGGGCCTAAATACATTAGTGATCTGCTGCTACCTTATGAACCATCCCGACCCCTCAGGTCGTCTGGGACGGGTCTACTTTCTGTTCCAAGAGTCAGATCTAAACATGGAGAGGCAGCGTTCAGCTTTTCTGCTCCACACATCTGGAACAAGGTCCCTGAAAGCTGCAGGTCTGCAGAGACCCTCAGCCTCTTTAAATCCAGACTGAAGACTTTTCTGTTTGCTGTTGCCTTTAATTAAACCAGATTCTGCGTCTTACTACTGCATTGTATATCTTAAACTGCACTGCAACTTTTATTCAATTCTGTATCTATCTATTTTTGCTTTTTAACTGTTTAATTGTTTTAATGAATGTTCTTAATTGTTTTTAAATCTTTTATTTTGGATTGTGTTTTTATGCTTTTAATGGTTGTATGTGAAGCACTTTGAATCGCCTTGTGTTGAAATGTGCTATACAAATAAACTTGCCTTGCCTTGCCTTACACGGGTCGAGATGAAAGTCCAGCGAGTGACGCGACTCAGAAATGGGCTTTGCGTTTTGTGTGATCACAGCGTGAAACTAGCTCACAGAAAGAAGGGCGTCCGGCTTCACTTTCTATTGGTCCAGGCTTGGTGAAGACAAAGACTGTGAAATGTAGACCTGTGACACTCAGTTACAGAGTAGCGTACAGACTGCTGACTCGCACACACAGATTTGATCAATTAATCAAATCACAGCTCCGCCGCCATCAGTCGGTGGTCAGTACATCTGCCCGATGGAGAGCGTGAACGTGGGGGCTGAGTCACTGCAGGAGGGACATGGACCTCACAATCTATCCTGATCAAATCCATTACATCTAATCTCATTTGAAACGAGAGCTCGTGCTGTCGTCGGTCACCCTCCGCGTGTACTCCTCATCCCATCTACTATTCTCTATAAAAAAAATCTCATTCCAGACAGATCACTTCATTCCCACATGACATAGTCACAGAAAGAAGAGGAAGATCATGTTCTTCGTCCTACAATTCTGGGTTTGACTCAGTGTGCCAATTTTTTTTATTTAAATCAAATGATGTGGCAACAGAATGAATGACTAGGTGTAAAGCAGTGTGATGTGTTGTTGATATACAATAACCATGTGACACCTGTCATAAAAGCTGGTTCCATTATTACTTTATCTAAACCCCATGGTTCCATTCAATGAAGTCAGAGATCAGCCCAAGCTCCAAAAATTATATTATACATATTTTTGTCAAAACAACCTGCACATCCACTCTACATTCCAACTTTTTTCTTCTGTGGTCACAATGTCTCAACGGACAAAGAGAAACGTATTACTGAGGACCCACAGTCCCGGCATTACAGAGCCATATTAAGAGCTCATTCCCTGGTGAGACAGCAAAGTCTCTAAGGCAGGCCTCCAAATCCAAGTCTCATATGGCCCTATGTTTGTGCTGCTGATGCGTGCTGGAGCTGTCATGTGACCCTCATCACACAGGTACGACACCGGCTGGATGTTTTTGTTTGACTTTGCACCTTGATATTCCCAGATCTAGATGAGGACCTAATTAAACTCCCAGCTGGAGTGATAATTAAGGTGAGAATACAGAGCGGATTGGAGAGGATCTGCTGGGGGATAAGGAGCACGGGGTTTGCTTTGGGCTTTACTTCACATTCCGCTTTGGACTCATTTTATATCCGGTATGGCAAGTCACTCTGTCCCTGAGACACAACTACTGCGCATAATTCACCATGGCGAAGAGATGGATTTCAGCCACTTTAACAATTGAAGATCTCTTTGTTAAGACAAACCTAATCTGCCGCTTTGTGTATTCAGCCGTTGCTGCCTTGGAAAGTTGTAGTGACTCAGTGTCTGCCAACAGTGTCAACTGTTGACTTTCAGCTTAATTTGTCTGTGGTTGCTTGTAGTTGTACATGTGGTGGCATGGTAAACATAGATGGGTGTGTATTTAAAATTCATGAGATTAAAGGACTCCCAACGTGTTCTGTCGTCACCACCCAACGCATTGTCCGAGAGCCAGCTACCGACCTTTTGACGGAACAGGGTGGATTTCTCTGCGCTCCACACTTCGAACACCTTTCAACCTTGACGGATCCAGTCCGGTGCAAAGGCCTTTAGTTGATGTATTTTGTAGGAGAATGTATTTAGCCCACTAACGTTAACTATGCCACCTCTCAGGTTCTTACCAAACTCCTAGAAGCCTTTGTCAGGAGTAACGTCACAAAGAAAGTGGCGGTTAACGTAGAAACCGGGATACTTCTTGAGTATACAGTAGGGGGACGCCACACATGAGTGTACAATCTGGTTAACGTAGAGCAGCATAGCCATCAATGCACATCACAGACATGACCTGTCTGTGAGTCGCGTCACTCGCTGGCCAAAATTGCGAATCTTTTTTTCTAATACTAAATCCTGATTATCTCCTCATTCACAAGGTCTATTTTAAAAATGTAAAACCCTTGTGAAGATAGATAAGGCCATATATGTGTTTGTGGTATATTGGTTTATGATAGTACACAGAAAAGAAAAAAGAAAAAAATATATTTCTTGAAAAATATTAGTTAACTTTACTTTATATCAAAGGCTGTAATTAGCCTGTAGTTTTGAAAGTACCACAGCTCGTCCTATGGTCCTTAAATGCACCTCGCTTCACTGCAGCTGTCTGCAGGGTCAGACCTACAGTTTGCACTCAAACACTAACGGATTATCCATATTCCAGCCAAAAGTAAGTAAATTTTCTTAATTTTTGCAATGCTTTATGTGAGAGTGGAATGGTTGGTATTGGTTCTCAGGATTCCAAAACCGTTGAGTATAGCATTCTAGCTAGTTCCTAACTTCTTATATCAACATTTATCAAAATCGAGGGGGTGCATTTTGAGTCAGTTTGGGGGTAACTTTGAGTAATTTTGAGTCATGATTATGGTTTATGTTATGGTTTATGTTGTGTAATAGTGTTGACTTATATTATATATTCTTTTATATTTTCTTATATTCCTAGTCTCAGAGGCTGAACCCTCGACCTCCCCATATGGGCCCTTCCGTGCTTATATCCATTACAGTATAAACACATATGTAGTTTCACATTTTCTACCTTATTTCATCCTGAAGTGCTCATGCCTGAGACTGTAATCTATGCACACCCATCTCCCAGAGTTAACTCCAGTGGACAGCTTCAGAGTGATGGATGACAGGCTCCTGATGTGAGCTTATAGGACCATCTCAAAGTAAGTTCCTGTCATGTTGAAGAAATACCAGATCTTCTATGTTTTCATGTTTTTCAACCAATTTCCTGATTCCTTTGTTGACCAAAAGACTAATGTTGTTGCTGCCGTTTGTCGGTGGAGACGAGTGACGTTAATCTCATCAGGTCTGGGCTCAGCGTTATCTCCGTAGCTTCCTGAGATAAATGACACTTTGAAGCTGTTACAGTGCATCTCTCCCAAGGCTTTGAGCCATTCAAATCGGGATTCTTTAGAACGTGGCAGATGTTAATGTAAAGAAAGGAGAGTGGAGCAAACAAGACGTCAAGGCGTATCAAGTTGAGAAACCTCGAACAGTCCTCAAACAGTTCACATCCGTTATTCCACAATGAACCTCTCTCTCACTGATTCCCATGAGTTGTTATCTTGGAAATGAAAGAGAAATCTATTTTACAGGAGAACTGACAGGTGACATTTCCTGTCTGAGCAGTAACTAGAGTCCCTAAAAGAGGAACGCTGCTTTAACAGTTCCAACTAAACCTGATCCGAAATGTGTAGTATTATTATTGCATGCCGAGATCCAATTCATGTGCCTTTTTTTCTCACCTCTGTGGTGTGTCGCTGTGCTACACTTCTCTCAGAGTAAGGGCACCTCATCTAACAACTGTGTCTTTGGTTTGAGAGTGAAATGAAATTGCATCTGCTCTGTGTGCTGCCGGGCGAAACAAAGCTCAATAGCTTGAAACTAGAGATTGAGACATAAACTCATGTTTACAATGTTTACTGAGGGAATACATCAAGAGAGAAGTAGAGTCATTTATATAGACTTCTATACAACCAGAGGAGTCGCCCCCTGGTGGTCAGGAGAGAGAATGCAACTTTAACACATGAAGCATAGATTCAACATCTTTCAGGCCTTTTTAGAAATGTAAATTGACGCAAAGCCGAACATTGCTTTTGAAGATCATAAACAGGTTAACAGCTCTAACAAGTAGTTGAGAAACCCTGTTCGTAAACTAAACTTGAATGGAAGAAGATTTTCCTATAAGTATGTATATGTATACATACACAAATAAATATGGTCAATGTTCAATGTTACTGAAGACCAACAACTTGTTCAAAACAAATAAACTCTTAAAAATACTTTGCACTGATGAAGTCCGTTTTTTTGACATGAGTAAGCTGACTAACACTATTTCTGATGGAGCTGTAGCCATGTTTTCTGCTTTGTGACGGCACAGAGCTGTCTCTGGTTTGTAGGTGTATCTGCTGGCTTACCCGTAGATGCAGGAGATGTCAATGACCACATCGATCATGTCACAGCACAGCTCGTATGTCTGCATGTCCACCGGACTGCTGTCCGTGGCGATGTAAATCTTACTGACAACGTCGAACAGGAAGGCCTTCTCAATGCCCGAGTTCTGAAGAGGCGGAGACACAGAGGAGCATCACCAAGTGCAAACCCTGCATGCACATAAACATAAACCGTGCGCTTTGACACACCGCTTCACTAACTTCACTGTTCTTTGAGACGTACATTTATAATTTAGGAAAGGATGAAACTGAAAAAGACAAATACAAAAAAAGAGCATCCCATCCATCCATCTATTTTCATCCGCTTATCCAGGGTCGAGTATTAGTGGCAGCAGGGTCAACAGGCCGACCCAGGGTTCCCTCTCACCCGCAACATTTACCAACTCATTCTACCAACTCCAAGATCCCTCCTGATCTCCGAGCTCCTTACCCTTACTCCAAGGCTGACCCCAGCCACCCTACAGAGGAAGATAAGATACAATAAGATAATATAAGATAATCCTTTATTAGTCCCTCAGTGGGGAAATTGCAGAATTACAGCAGGTGCACACAAGAGACACACATAGTAATAAAAAAATCAAGTAGTATAAATAAACAGTAAGCAGTAGTAAAAGAATAAATTTAAAAAAACAGTAAGAAGAATACAATATCAATATTAAATATACAGATGGAATAAAGAATATGCAAGGTATTTAAATTGCACCAGTTGAACATGATTAAAGTGGCTAAAGTGTTATTTAAGTGTTTTTGTGGGCTACTGGGAGCTCAGCTGATTGTGCAGCCTGACAGCAGCAGGCAGGAAGGACTTTCGGTACGTCTTCTTCAGACACCGGGGCTGAATCAGCCGGTGGCTGAAGGACCTGTGCAGAGCTGCCAGGGTGTCCTGCATGGGGTGGGAGGTGTGGTGCATCAGGGATGAGAGCTTAGCATCATCCTCCTGTCTCCCACCACCTCCACAGTATCCAGAGGACACCCCAGCATGCTGCAGGCATTCTTCATCAGTTTGTTCAGTCTCTTCCTGTCAGCTGTCGTAATGCTGCTGCACCAGAAGACCACTCCATAGAAGATGGCTGATGTCACCACAGTCAAAGAAGGTCTTCAGGAGTGCTCCCTGCACCCCAAAAGACCTTGGTCTCCTCAGCAGAAAGAGTCTGCTCTTTCCCTTTTTATAAAGTGCATGTGCGTGGTCGGACCAGTCCAGTTTATTGTTCAAGTGAACACCCAGGTACTTGTAAGACGTCACCATCTCAATGTCCAGTCCCTGGATGCTCAATGGTAGCGGAGGAGAGCGTTTACCCCGGCGGAAGTCCACCACCAGCTCTTTGGTTTTACTGGAGTTGATGTGGAGGCGATTCCGCTGGCACCATCCCAAGAAGTTCTGGTTGAGTTCTTTGTATTCCCTGTCATCATCGGCGGAGAGGAGGCCGACGATTGCAGAGTCGTCAGAGAACTTTTGCAGGTGGCAGTTAGCAGAGTTGGGTTTGAAGTCCAAGGTGTAAATGGAGAAGAGGAATGGAGTCAGAACGGTTCCTTGTGCTGCAGGACACCCGGTCGGACTCACACTCCCGTATCCGCAAATACGGTGGACGGTTGGTGAGGTAGTCCTGGATCCATGCAGTGAGGTGGTGGTCCACGCCGGTCTGCTCCAACTTGTCCCTCAGAAGCAAAGGCTGGATGGTGTTGAAGGCACTCACAGTGCTTCCAGCCTTTTCCAGGTGAGAGGCATCGCTGTAGCGGGAAGATGACGGCATCATCCACCCCGATGCCAGGTTGGTAGGCGAACTGAAATGGGTCCAGGGATGAGCTCACGAGGGTGCGTAGATGAACAAGGACTAACCTCTCCAGGGTCTTCATCATGTGGGATGTTAACGCCACCGGCCTGAAGCTGCTGAGGTCCTTGGGCAGCGGGGTCTTTGGTACTGGTACCACACAGGATGTCGTCCATAGCTGTGGTACTTTCCCCAACCTCAAGCTCAAGTTGAAGACATATCTGTTAAAGAAGAAGAAAGTTAAGATCATTCACCCACTTTTGGTCCCCCACAGGCTGTTGGTTGGGCCCCTTGAACCCAGACATCACCTTGATGCCCTTCCTGGTGTTATTCAGCTGCTGCTGGTCCTCCATCTTTGTCCTGTAGACATCGTTCCCCTCCCTGATCTGATCTTCATCCTCAGCTCCCTCTGCAAAGTCCTCAACTCCTCTTTGTTGCCAGATCTAAAGTCCCTCTTCTTCTCCTTGAGGAGGGCCTTTATCTCTGGAGAGATCCAGGGTTTGCCGTTTGAGAAACATCGTACAGTCCTGGTGGGTACAATGTTCTCAACACAGAGGTTTATGTAGTCCGTGATGCAGTCTGTGAGACCGTCTTCCCCATGGGCATCACTGAATACCTCCCACACAGTAGACTCAAAACAGTCCTTCAGTCTTTCCATCGGACCATCGTCTAACTGTGTGGGTCACAGCTGGCTGTTTCTGTGCAAGAGTTGTGTACACATGCAGAAGGTGCAGCTGGTTGTGGTCAGATCTTCTCAGGGGAGGTAAAAGTGATGATGAGTATGCCTCTTTGGTGTTGGCATAGAGGAGATCCAGTGTTTTATTGTCTCTGGTGTGGCATGTCAGATACTGGGTGAATGGGTCAGAGTCGAGGACGAAGGCGCATGATTAAAGTCACCAGAGAGAAGGAGGAGGGCATTGGGGTGTTGTGTCACCAGCCTGCTTGTCGCAGAGTGGATGACGTCACAGGTCGCTTCAGCGTCAGCAGAGGGGGGATATACGCGTCTCCTTACCCTATCTCTGAGGATAAGCCTGGCCACCCTACAGAGGAACCTCATCTCCTTACCCTATCTCTCGTTCTTGAGACAAACTATCTGGTACTTCTGAGGGGAATTAGAGTTACAGACTGGTCGATAATTATGAGGACAACCTGGGTCAGTGGGTATTATTTTTCAGCAGAGGTTAAACCACAGCAGTCTTCAAGCTAGTGGGACAATGCCAGTCGTAAGTGACAAATTAATAATATTCAGCATTGTAGGTCCACAAAATAGCCAGACATCATTAAAAGGTGTAGCTGTACGGG
Organism: Cottus gobio; assembly: GCA_023566465.1. NCBI lineage: Eukaryota > Metazoa > Chordata > Actinopteri > Perciformes > Cottidae > Cottus > Cottus gobio. Next base: position 21,402,806 of record CM042228.1, on the reverse strand, counting down.
GGGAGGGGGCAGCAGGCTGCTTTGGAAGGCTTAGACAACGTTTCAAGAGAGAAAGTCTCCAACATGAGTCTGCCAGTTTTACAGGTTGAGCTGGAGACGAGGAGATTTCATCTATTTTTCTGTAGAAGAACAAAACTCAAAAATTACGAGCCGTAAAGGATGAGGGAGACAAGAGACATAAGCTGCTTTGGCAGCGAGCAGAGCACGCTTGTAATTGAATACAAACGTGGGACATGAGAAATAGAAAACTTCCTGTTTGGATTCATATCACTAGCATTTCAATATCCTCCAGCAGCGTTGACTCCAAGGGGGGGAAGGTCTGCTCCTGGAGGAGGAGGAGACGTTTGATCTGGGTCTGTCCACAGTGGACTGGTCTCTGCAGGATCTGGGTCTGTCCACGGTGGACTGGTCTCTGCTGGATCTGGGTCTGTCTATAGTGGACTGGTCTCTGCAGGATCTGGGTCTGTCCACGGTGGACTGGTCTCTGCTGGATCTGGGTCTGTCCACGGTGGACTGGTCTCTGCTGGATCTGGGTCTGTCCACGGTGGACTGGTCTCTACTGGATCTGGGTCTGTCCATGGTAGACTGGTCTCTGCTGGAGGCCCCGCTGAAGTTTTTGGTAAACCTGCATGATTTCACCAGAATCCGACCCGGTGGCTCCGATGACGAGCATTAAGAATAACTCTATAGAAATAGACCATCTTCTCTCTGATGGTTTGTTCACTGATGGAGGTCCTAGAGATCATCAGGACTACACTGAGACTAGTTCAGAACCAGATAAAAGTTACTCACAGTACCTTAAATTTGCATGTGACAGTAAACAAAACAGACAAAGAGTAAAAGAAGCTAAATAAATACACATTACGTGGGCACTGGAATATGATTTCACCTAAAAAGATTTACGTTTTAAGAATATGAATAAATGGCATCAACAGAGATTTGCAAATATTTGATCCAGTAACACTTACATTCCATGCACATTGTCTTATTTTTATATTCTACTGTTCAATTGTAAATATTCATTCATCCATTCATTCTCATTTATTGCACTGTGTTTACTGTTAAATGGTAAATGTTATACACCTTCCACCAGGACAAATTCCTTGAATGTGAAAACAAACATGGCAATAAATGTTTCTGATTCTAATTCTAAAGGCTCTTTTTGAAAAAAATGTCACAAGAACCATCGCAGTGTGGTGACCTCATGCATGTAGCTTTCTTCGCAGCGTGCATATATACATGGAGGTGGCATTAGATGCAGTGCAACCAGACTGTGATGCAGCACTGCCACCTAGTGAGGGGACTGTAAGGAGCTCATGATACTGCAACGTCACACTTGATTCAAATGTGGCAGACAAACAGCAGCACACAGGTGTCATGTTTCCATAGAGATTTAAGGAGAGGATGTCTAAGTGTTCAGATGAAGTGATTGAGCAGCACCGCTCAGTTTAGAGGTGACGAGTCAGCCTGGTTGGATTACTCACGGATATGAAGATGTTGAGCAGGTTCTCCAGCGTGGGCAGCTGAGGAATAAGCTTCTGGACCACTTTACTGAAAGCCTCGAATATGGAGTGATCGTATATGCTGGTAAGGTAGATGCTGTAGATATATCGGGGAGAAAGTTCTCAATCAGAATGGATTTCAATGACAACTTGCTTCTCAATTTGATCCTTTTTTTTTTTTACATTGTGCAGATGCGTCAGCAATCAAAAGATTAGCATTAAGGTCATCACACACACAGTAGATAATATATTTACAGTCCCAACATTAACATTATTGTAGACAATTAAAAGAGAAGCATACTATAGTTGTATCACATCTATTTCCATTTCCCAAATTAAATTACAGTTTGATGTCAAACAGTGTTCTGCCAATCGCCTTGTAGCTCCGTCACTGAGAGCTAAACACTCAACAAAGTCTCGACTGTTCTCTGTCCTGGCTCCTCGATGGTGGAATGAGCTCCCCATTGACATCAGAACAGCAGAAAGTCTCTACATCTTCCTTCGCAAACTAAAAACACATCTTTTCCGACTATACCTTGAATAAAGGATGTAGCACTATAGTAGCACTGAAATGGCTCTTACTGATAGCACTTTGTAGTCGAACCTTTGATGAAATTGTACCTTCTTGATTCTTGTTGTTCTGATTCTTGTTTGTAACCGTAGAATGCACTTATTGTAAGTCGCTTTGGATAAAAGCGTCAGCTAAATGAAATGTAATGTAATAATTAGGGATGCACCGATACCGGTCGATACTGCGTTCAAATACTCGTACTCGTATCGATTTCAATTGTCGATACCAAGAACCGATACCACTCAACAGTATTTCACTACAACAAACTGGTCGCGCTTTGTGGAGAAAAAGATTTGTTGTCCTACCTGACTTCAACGTCTAGGACAGGGGTCGGCAACCCGTGATCCAGAGCCGCATACGGCTCTTTCGTCGCTCTCTTGCGGTTCTTGCAGCAAGGTGTGTAGAGTAATGGTGCGTTCACACCCAACGCGACGGAAAATTACTGCCGTTCCGCCGGTTTGAATCAAACTGTTGCTGGTCCGCCAGAAGCAGCGCTGGCAGCGGCCTCATTCAGACGCTGTCTGTTGTGTGTCTATATTTGTAATTATAATAAAATGAAAACACGCTGCAGGGTAACTTGAACCACTTTTTTATCTCCTTCACACACGTATATCCCACAATTCCACTCCTCTTTTCCTTTCCGTTTCTCCCTCCACAATAAAAGCACCGGAAACATAACTTGGAACACAGCTTCCTATATAATTGCTCGATCCCTAAAATTATCGCTTACATTATGAACCCGGACACGGGGGCGTTTTATGGTCCGACATTAGAGGGACTTCCACAAGAAGTTTAAAGCTTGGGATAGCCTTCTGTTAATTTTGTACTATAGGCTTGACATAATCTGCAGAGGATAAAATAAAATCTGCCTCCAAATTAATTGCACTTTCATGGAGACCAAATCTAAGAAGTATCGGTATCGGTACTCGGTATCGGCAAGTACACAAATAAAAATACTCATACTCGTATCGGTTTGTAAAAAGTGGTATCGTTGCATCCCTAGTAATAATGTAATGATGTGTGTGTCAGCAATCTCTGTCTCTCTACTTATTCCTATGTATTTAGTTTTACATTCAACATGTGAAACTGTGCTAGTCAGTCTTGGGTTTTGTTTAGTTTATGTTCTGCTTCCTTTTGAATTCCCCTGCCTCTTGTGTCCCGTGTTCACTTCACTTCCTGCCTTTGTGTGTTTTACCGCCTGTGTGATTGTCTGCCCCGCCCCTGACTGAATCCTCCTGTGTCTCATCACCTGCACCGCCCCAGTGTATTTAAAGCCTGTGGTGTCTCCTGTCTCAGTGTTGGTGCATCTGCATCTCTTCCCGGTGTGTTCCTGGCTTTGCTCCCCGTTGTTCTGCCATGTTTCCCTGCTACCTTGTTGCTATCCCTCGTGGATTTTTTCTGTAGTACTTGATCCTGTTTTGTTTCTTGCCCGTTCTGGATTTTGTTTGTTATACATCTTTGACTCCCCTGCCCTACCAGTTTTGTTTTGAAGGTTTCCTTTATCGTTACACTTACCCTTGATCGTCGCTCTGCTTTAGGGCCCATCCCCATTGCCCTCTTTTGCCCCCTTATTCTCAATGTTCTAAGATGCATCGTGATGCGGCTGCAGACCATTCTGCTTCGAGTCTTTAATATACCATTGCTTCAATTGTGAACCCAAAAGTAGTCCAAGCCCACCTCAGGTGAATGCGTTCCAGGCCGGCATCTGCGAGGTCATCATTGGCCCGTTTGTGAATGTCCCGCTGCTTCTCGATCTTGTGGTCGTCTGACAGGCCGTCCACTTTGTGGATGAACACCTCAAAGTTGATCTCCGGGTTGACCTGGTAGGCCCGGGTCACGGTGAGGTGCAGCCTGCTCAGAGCCTCCGTGTAGTCGTCCTGTCACGACGGAGAGGAGAGCCACACAGATTGGTTAGTCAGCTTCAGGGTTTTTCAGTTTGAACTGCAAATGCTTTCTTGGGTGCATCATTCAGCTGATTTTTAGAGACTTTTGTTCACTGCTTGAGTAGAGACCCCAGGGCCACCTCCAAGCAACAAAAATGCCATGACTCCATAACATGATTGTTCCTGTAAAGGGCAAGCATCCTCATCTGTAGGGGTGGGTATTGAGATTGTAATGATGCCGGTATCGATAATGATACTGCTTATTGATTCTCAATTTTAAGAGCTCAATGTGCCTGTTATTTAGTGATCATGGCATATTGTCAAGATAACGGTCTTGCACAGGCTCTGATTAGAAGAGTGATACTACTCTCATAATACATTCTTGAGATGGGGGTAAACGGCTAGCCTGGCTCTGTCCGACGGTTAAAAAGTTCTTCACTCATTATACTACCTATACTTGTCTAGTCTAAGCTGGCTCGTCTGGTACAAACAGAATGAAGGTCATGGGGAGGAAGGAACACCGGTCCTCCAGTCAATATATGAGCAGCCTGTCCTCAGGTCAGCAAAGAATATATTGTCTGAGCCATCCCATAATCTCCCAGCCGAGTACGATTTCTTACCCTATGTACAATATTGAGTGCCCCAATGTCTACGTAACTCTGAAAACGGGCAAATGCTACGCTAAACCAATAAATGAATGAGGTGCAAATGCCAACAACGGCTCATGGGTTTAATGGTTCTGACCAATCAGGAACCAGTATCAGTCCTTGGTACCCATCCCATCTCTTCTGTCAGCTCCCCGCTCCTGGTCCTCCACCGGCCATGGATGCTGATGTGAGCAGCAATCTCTTAGTTGTCTCCATGTTCAACCTACTGTGGATGTTGGCTTTTGTAATAACAGTATCACTTGTGTTGTAAAATGTATGTGTGTATAGAATGTGAATTCATATCAATACACTGATATGTCCTCACTGTTCGAATGTGTTATCCAATCACCTATACTATGTATATGTGCACTTATGAAACGTATTATCATTTTAAATTACAGGTAAAAGTTCACTCTTTTTAGTTGAGACATCAGCCTAATTGTGTGCCAGGTGCAAAGGAAAAAGAGACCACCAGACAGCAGTGAAGCCTCCGCTGATGATGAGTTTAGAGGGGACCAGAAAGTTATACAAAGGTGTGATGGATGGCTACCAAGGGATCATTTTGGAGACAGGAACTCGAGGTTCACAGCCTGTTCTCGTGCACAACTCATCCTAAAACATCAACTACGCTCGTCAACAAAGTGTTTTTCTCGCCATCTGGGCATTCCAGGGTGATAGCAGCAGGAGGATACTTTTCGGTAGAGGGCTAGGAGCAGAGTGTGTGGGACTTTTAAAGGGGAAAGGAACATAAGCACCTTTGGGGCTCTAGAGACAGTGAAGTCCCCCAAACCCAGGCCAGAGTGAAGTTATGAAGTGTATTTTTATTGGTTGAACCTGGGACAACTGGGTTTGTGTTACTCTGTGTGATGCAAATAAACATACGTGGAGTGAAGACAATCAATCTCTATCGTGTTCTATGGTTGTTCATTACTGAGTTAATGGCAGTGGGATCCTGTGGTGTCTCACCATTAGTCAGATAGCTACGATAAAATGTCTCAACATATAGTCATATCCATAATCTGACACTCTGTGTAGACATTCTTATTCACGGGCACTACAACTCCATCTGTGTATATCTTTATTATCCTAATAGCTATAACATCATTTGGACCTATTGCAGCATCCTACTGCTGTTTAACCAACTACGTAACGTGACTGTTAACTCTGCCATTAGACCTCTGGTGGAGCATACATTTAAAAAACATTACATTTACAGTTCTATGGACCCTGATCAACTCCTAGTTGCCACTCGTGGTTTGTACACACATTTTTGGGACGAAGCATACTGGAGCGATAAAGCGCGTGTGATCAGAGGAACCTCAATATCATCCATAAATCAACTGTTACGGCCTACAACTGAGTGGAATAACAAAGGCTGGCTGATGAGCAAATTTCCACACAAAAACTTGGATAACAGCTGTGGACTCTCGGAGGGACGGGGCCAGCTTTGAATGCATTATTGGGTGTGTCTGGATTATGTGCTGCAGTGATTCCAGCGTTTAGCTAGATAGACAACGATTTAACAAAACTATGCGCTGGTGGAAATGCTCTGCTTGGAGCATCCATTCACATAAACATTTTACCAAGAGTGGTAAACTGGTGTTATACATCTGACGAGGCTGAAGTCTAAACTGTCTAAATGTATTAAATGTGCCGGCATTTCCACCTGTTCACACGTTAGGTAAGATCAAAGCACCTGTGAGAAGGGTCGCAACGTCTGAACCGTACCGTCTGAAGACTGACCTGTGTGAGTCAGCCAGCTGAAATGGCAGGGTTGACTCCATTAGAAGTGGGACACAATCTAAGTGAGTACAGCCCTGATTCAGCAGTGGATGACCAAGTGGCATAAGAAGTCCAAAGGACAGTGGCCACTCACTGGGAGCACTGAAGTAAAAGCTTTGCAAGCTGTTGAAAAGTATCTTGATGACAAAGACCTGAAGAACAAGAACAAAGACGCAGTGAAAGGGAAAGCCGTGGCTGAGGCGAGAAAAGGGTTGAACTGGTTTAAAGAACAAGCAGTACAAGAAGCACAGGAACTCCTTGGGGTCGATGGAAATAGCATTAGTCCTGTGAGGAGTCAAACAGATGGAAATAGCACCATGCCTTCATCTAGTGGTGAACATGGGGAATTACAATGACATCCACTTAGATAAAAACACCTGATGACTCCAAGCCTCTATCTGGTGGTCACCCAGAGGATTTACAACCTGCCAATCACCACATGCTGCTCCTGTTGAACGAACGAACGAACACACCATGCCCAGAGCTTCAACCTTGTGACTACGGGAAGAATAAGAAAAGAAAGGAGTCAAGTGAGGCCTACCACTCCTCAGGTGAAGGAGACCATTCTAATGTGACCCCTCTAGAAAGGGATTTAGTCGGAGCGAGCAAGGTGACCACCATCTTTCGGTCATCAGGCTGTGCGCACGCAAAGGCTACGGTTACGGCGTCCTTGGAGATTCAAGAAACACAAAAGGGAAGTGGATTCTCCCATACTACTTCGATCAGAAGAATTGTCACTGACCTGTGAGTCGATGACAAAGATCAGCGCTCCGGTGCCCCTGAAGATCATTTCGTAGTCAAAGGTGGGGTCGAAGAAGTCGATCTGTCCGGGGAAGTCCCAGATCTGGAAGCTGACGAAGGAGCTGCTGGACACGTCCTCTCTGCAGATCTTGTTGGTGCTCTCCAGGAATAGGGTCTCGTTGGGCGACATTTTATGGAAAACCACCTTCTGGATGGAGGACTTCCCACTCCTCCTCAGGCCCATCAACAGTATACGAGGTTTGACCTCTCCATTCAGAGAATCGCTGAAGCCCAACACTACCCAACACAGAGGAACAGAGACAGTACATAGTCAAGGGGGACTGCTTTTACATGACCACTCATCTACATAGACTACTCAGAGGAGGCCTCAAAATATCATGATATGGTGGAGTGATTCTGATAACACTATTCATGACAATGGGATTAAATACTAGCAAATACTCATCAACCCAACCAAAACAAATTTTCTAGTGCACCGGAATATTCTTTCCCGTGTGTGCGCGTGTGAGTGTGCGCATGCGACACTGACGTTGATGGCTCTATGCTTAGGAATGTCAACTGTCAATGTATAGTAAATAAGTCAATGCAACACTGTTTGGTAAACAACAGCTCCCATTGTATCTCAACTCCAGCTGACTCCCTCTCAATGTACTCCCTATTCTCGTTTAATATTCCAGAACTGCAGAGCTGAGTTTGCAACTATTTACAACACACTTGACTAAAAACCACACTCATGTCCATGCCCTGCTCTGTGCCACGCGTCTCCTGACTGGAAGTCCCTTGAAAGGAGAAGGAAGGAGACAGAGTTTAGACAGCAGTTTGCTTCCCATCATCTCAAGCGCTTGATGATGTCTGTGGCCCTCTCCCATCCAAGTTATTGTACAGCTGAAACAACTACACTCCTACAGATTAGAAACTGTGATGTGAGATTTTTTGCTTTTCTCTGATGTTAAATAGACTGAATTATTGTTTATTGTTTTATTCTGAACAGTCCCCCCCTCCCAAAAAAAACAATAGGTATTTAGTAGTGTTGTTGACTGAGGTCCTTAATCTTTTTGGTGCAAAGTATTCTGAATTCTACATATTATTATATAAATATGCATTGTGACGGCCCTCTACCGGTTGAAACGTCAACTTCACTATAGCAAAACCCTACCGTATGTATTTCTCATACGGATTACCATCTGAATTAGTGTTTAAATATAATGTAATACATATAATATCGAGTACAAAGTAATGAAACTGAAAGCTTCACAGTTTGCCGTTTACTTTTCTCCTGCCTTTTGCCTCACCAGGGTCTGGGACGAGGCTCTGTGTCAATAATAATCAGGGACAGAGAATAATTGTGCTAAAAAGTATGAGTATTGATTGTTTTGTTTTTTACAAATGGATCTCCACTTTTGCAGATAGCAGGTGAACGTCAAATTTGTATTTGTGATTTTGGGCTGTACAAAATAAACTGAATTTAATTGAATTGGCCATGACCACCTGGCCCCTGAGACCAGCCTCATTTAGTCAAATCACTGCACTTCTCTTGACGCTATTGTGATGGAACAAAGCCACCACATTGACATTAAAGTTACAGCGTAGCTGCAACATGTGTTCAAAGGTACCTCAGAATGATGTCAACTGCATCTTCTTTCAATGCACTTCAAAGTAGAGCCATGTGTCCTTCCTTCTACCAGCTTGCTGTAGGCCTGCTTAAGCTTCTGCAATGGTTATCCTCCAGTAATGGGCGGTAGTTTGGATACATAAAACCATAAATAAAAACAGGAAGGTGAAGGGTGTGTGCACATGTAGAATAATGTAACTAAGTCACTAAACTGTGAACGCATATCTGTTCCCTAGATGTGTGTCTGCCGTCACGTCCACTTTGCAACTCAAACTTCATCGCAGGAAGGTGAGTGGAAGAAGCCGGTTAACCTCTCGCGTGACGTTACGGGGCGCGGTGCCAGCAGCAGCGAGGTTAGCGGCAATGCAGCCGCCGAGCTAACCTGAGGACGGACTAGCTAAAGTAACGGAACACCGCGCTGAGGCAGAGGGACGTCTCACCGTCCCCCGTCCCCTCCGAGCAGCGGAGATATCCGCCTACCTCCGTCCTCGCAGCCCAGCTCGGTGTCTGAAAACGCCTCCAGGTCATCTTCGTCGTCGTAATATGCCGCCGCAGCGGAGTCTTCCTCCTCCTCGCCCTCCGCGCTGGGCGCTGCGCCCCTCTCGCTCGCCATGCCGGCTCCCGCGCCGTGCCGTCCTGCTGCGTCGGGTCAGGACTCAAGCCGCCTCGCGGTGTCCAACTTGTTTCCCCGCGTCGTCACCTGATACGTGAGAGCCATGCCGGTGAACTTTCACCCGCGCGCTGCCTCCAGAGGGTCCGGGAGGGTTTCTATTTCTGTCCGGTTTCTGGATCCGATCTAATCAAGTGCCTGGCACGGCAACATCTAATGAGAAATATGCCTTTAAATATATTCATATTAAAATAAACACAAGGGAATCCAGACACATTCAGTATAGTTTGCTACCAATATTGATTTTCATAATAATATGGCATAAAGCCAATCTATCAACACTCCTGTTCTTTCCTATTCTGCTTAAATATGGAAATTTGAGAAAAAGCCATTCATTGTTCAAATCATTCTGAAAAAGTAACAAATAGGCTTCTGTACGTAAGGTTGAATTTATGGACATAATGAAAGACAGCAAAATAGAGAAAATTCATGTCAATATGTTCTTTTATGAAAATAGGCGAGCAAATTAAGAGCAAATAAAAAGTGAAACTGAAAACAGTACAGAGTTGTTTGACTGGAATGCAAGTACACACAAAATACATTTCTCCTCCCTTTTTCTTTCCAATAAACGTCTGCCTTCAGTCAGCGCTGGAATGTCACATTAGACACATTGTGTATTTACGAAACAGCAGCATGGGACTTTGTGGACTTTCCCTGCATGCATTCCACAATACAAGCCATAGACATATCTTATTTAAGTCCTTACCTGATATCCAATAGGCCTCTCATTGGAAAGGTTTCCTGTTTCTTTCTCCTCCCCTCAACAGTGGCCTAACCCATGAAGCCTAGACTTCAAACTGCGTGGCCAGCAGTTTCTGACCACATTAGTTAACATTAGTTCCAAAAATTGTTAAATCAAGCAAGGAAGTCGACAACACTGACAGTCAGTCCCTTCCGGCCTCCCTACAAAGCCCCTCCCTCCAAAGCCCCTCACCCTGTGACCACCACAGGCACCAGATGAGTTACTTTTTTTCAGAGCATTTGATTCATTGATCAGAATGTACAAAAGAATTACAAACAAAAGAATCAAAATTGTTTTGGGAGAAGAGGATGTTCTCTGAAAGTGGCATCGCACAGCTGTACAGGCACAATACTGACTAAACACTAAAGGAGAAATCTGGGTAAGACCTTGCATACCCTGTACTCTGCAGCCAGGGTGAGTTTTGGATGGTGTCTTTAGCCATCTAAACACAATAATGGAACTACAGACATAGCTGAATGCATCGCAGCTCATTGCTGATCTGCGGCTTGAAACACAGATATTCTGTGAACTTGATCGGGTATCAACCTCCACTATTGAACACGTGTTTCAGTTCAATTTTGTGATAGGATAGGTTTTCATTGTTTCCTCATAGCAGTTGGAGTGTATCATAGCTCGATCATACTAAACATACCTGTTCAACCAGTTTGAGCCATTCAATCATAACCCAGCTATTGCTTCTGATACTCTCTACGCACTTGCTTCAAGATGTCGATGAAGAGGATTCAGCTTTTAATTTTATGCGTATTGCTGTCAAGTGACAAATGTGGTGAGTAACCTTTCATCAGCACTACGGCTGTAATGCAAGGGCCACGGTGCAGAGACAGAGCTGTCTACAGCAGGTCTGAACTGATCTCAGAGCAGGACCTTTGCTTTTTAAATGCAGTGCTTTTATGTCGGTCTAAATTGCTTCAGACGTGTTACCTGCTAAGTTGATCGGCCTGCTATCAAAAGGAAACTACTTCACCGTAATAAACGGGATCCTGGTTCATGTGCATGTCACATAGCAACGGTAGCCCTCGGTCTGTTGTTGTGAGATTAGAGGGAAGAGGCTGGGTGAATGTCTGCATGAAGATAGTCGAGTCTAATGTTGACAAGTTTTGGAAATGCAGCGGGGAAACATTGCCAGCTAGTGTGTTTACATGCATGTAAGTAACTTGGTTATTCTTCGACCATACGTCAGTGTGAACGGTGCACTTAAGAGTAGTGGCAGTATTAAACAGGGAAGACAAACTGACAAAACCTCTAATGCTGCATTTCAGACTGGCCTCCTACTAGAAATAGTACAATGGTTCCTCTCTCAAAGTCAGAGTTCCTACTTGTAAACTGAGGACAAACCAATGCAAGTGTACATTTGAGATGGTTAACCATTAACTAAAAAGACAACATAACATGTATTTGCCTTTATTTAATTACATACTATAGTAAATTCTGTTTTACATGTAAAGTGAGGCCTGTAAAAATCTCATGTGTCAGTTTTGTTTTTCCCCCTGAGGCAAATTTGTGATTTTTGTATTTGGTCTCTGCAAATAAGTTGCATTGAAATGAAAAGCTACACAGGTTGGTGGTTTGACTGTGTGTATCCTTTGCAACGAAAACATCAGTTTGTAATGCTCAGCCATGTTTTTTCATTTCTTGCTTCATGTATCTGGATTTTGGAAATTCCAACCTCTGATCAGATCGGGGCGTACGATCATACAGGCAGGAAGTGCTGAAGTTGACAACAACGAGGAGGAGAGATGGATCAGCCTGTATCTTATCAAAAATAAAACAGGAAACACTAGACCTGACTTATTGAATGACACAATCTGGTGACCGTCAGATATTCATTGTGAAAAAAAATGAATTCATGATTTCAGCTGCTGTATTCGTATTTCAAACTCTGTACATCTTTGACAACCATATGTTTCCTCTGAAGGAAAGCCTCTGCACGCCCATCTATAATGTATGATCATGTATTCTTTCTGATCCCTCCATGTGATTCTTTTTTGTTCTTTCAGGTTCCCACTCTATTGAGTTCCTGTCTACAGGACGCGTGCTGCCAGGAGATCTACATTTGTTTGAGCAACTGACCATATTTGATGGAATTCCCATCTCGTACTGTGACGACTTGGAGAAAAAGGAACACTTCAAGCCGACCCTGGAATCCAAAAACTTACCAGAAGACTGCTTTGAAGCATATTATAATATCTTAGAATCTTTTCTTGAGTTTTCACCATTTTTCAATGGCACAATGTGTAAGTTATTTTTGTGACATGTTGATTAAATATTGGTGAAGGGCTGTCTGATTTTGAGCACCAAGATGAATATTGCTTTCTTCCTGTATAGATGGTGTACAGCGGCGGCGTGGCTGCAACCAGTCAGCCAATGGGATGGTGTCTGCTTTTGAAGCCTGGGCAGTGAACGGGATGGACTTCATGAGCTTTGACCCTGAATCTCAGAAATGGAGGTCTCTGTCTTACTCTGCAATTACAGTGACACGTCGTTGGAACGACAAGAGAGCAATGAATGATGTCTTTAGACACTTCATCATCGAAGAATGTCCACTGTTGATGCAGAAAATTAAATTAAGATCAGTACACCAGAAAACAGGTGAGATCTGGAACACATACTGTCCATGTAAACATGTAAATCTTTACACAGGGTATCCGCGGGGTCTTGAAAAGTATTAAAAGGTGATAAATCAATTTTGGGAAAATTAAGACCCTTAAAAAGTATTAAAAAGTCTTATCACGGCTTTATAAAGTCTTACATTTTGAAAGTATTTTTTCTGAATTAGCTGTCCAACAGTTTGAGTCCCAAAAACATCGTAAAAGTGTATGAATCTAGTCATTTTTATTAAAAAAAAACAAACAGGTACATAAAAAACTAGGCTATTGTGGGTGCGTTCGTAAATTGCCTCCGAGAGCACCAGAGCGGGCAGGCGGGCGGAAGTTCAAAAGCACAATGTACGCTCTGGCGTTTTACAACGCACCGAAAAAAACAGAAGGTTGGTGAACAGAATGGGGAAGTGCAAATTTGCAGCGTCCTGGCTGGAAATGCCGGACTTCAAAGAGTGGCTGCAGCCAGTCGAGGGGAATGTCAGGGAGGCATATTGTACATTATGCAAGAAAAAAATAAGTATTGTGTCAATGGGCATTAACTCGTTAAAGTCCCACATGTGTTGTGCTAGCCACAAAGCCGCTGCTAGCTGCCGAGAGCGGCAGCTCTCCATCGCTAGCTTCTGTGGTAATCGCGTTGCACCACCACAACCTAGTGCCAACGTCGTTACACCACCGGCAGTCGCACCTGAAGCTACAGCTACGACCCGGGCTGTCTCTACTTCCTCATCTTCTGCAGCCGACATCAGAGTGGCTCTGGGCGGCACAGCAACACTGCGTGCTGAGGTGTTGTGGTGTCTCCACACAGCGGAGAAACACCATTCACTGAACTCAAATGAAAACTTGGCTGAAGTTTTCAAGGCTATGTTTCCAGATTCGGATATAGCAAAGTCGTTCACTTGTGGCAAGGACAAAACTGGATACATCATACGATTCGGGTTAGCACCACACTTCAAGCAGGAGCTCATCAACACCATCAACAAGGCTGGCCAGTTTGTGTTAATGTTTGACGAGTCGCTCAACCAGTCAACAAAAACGAAACAGCTTGATGTCCACATTCGATTCTGGGAAGATGACCATGTCCAATCTAGGTACCTCCTGCTTAGTACTATATATTATATATACTCTATATACTATATTTTTATTTATTTAATTTTCAACCTGTTATGTGTGTGTTTTGAGGAGTGTCATATTAATAAAGATCTTTTCTGGCTAGGTACCTTGGCTCTCAATTCTTGGGACACGGAAAAGCTGTCGACCTGTTGCATCACATCAAAGTAAGTAAGTACATGTATTTGATTATGCATGTGTGTGGTGGCTGTGGTTCTTTGACTAGCAAATTGTCTGAAGTTGTTTCAGAGTGAAGAGTGAAGTTGGTTGACCAGACTAGCAGTTCAGTTTAGCTTGGCTTGGAAGTAATTGGAGCACATTACCTGGATGTACAGTGAAGAACATTCACTCATGTTTGTTAGTACCACTTGTTTGTTTCACTTATAAAAACATATTGGTGTGCTAATATTGTATTTTTTGCTCCAGGAATTTGCACACCAAAAACATTGTTTCTTATAACCATTTTACATATAATATGAGTGAAAATCAGGCTAATACCTTACTGAATGCCAGTGTATTCAAAAAGAAACATAAAAGGAATATTGCCATTAATATACTTGCTGTTGTGTTTATTCTCAGGAATGTGTTGCAAAACTGAATATGAGGCAGCTTCTCTCCATCAGTATGGACGGCCCAAATGTCAACTTGAAGCTTGCAGACCTCCTCCAGACTGAGCATGCTGAGCTGTATGGTGCTCATCTGGTTAATGTTGGAAGCTGCGGACTTCACACCCTCCACAATGCACTGAAGGCAGGCTTTACCATGTGGCAGATGGATAAGCTCCTTCGAGCACTCCACTACCTCTTTCATAATGTTCCAGCTAGGAGGGAAGATTTTACTGCCTTGACTGGGTCCACCTCCTTTCCGCTACCATTCTGTGGCCACAGGTGGGTTGAGTTGTTGTGCCATACACATTGCAAAAGGATTTGGCCCAAAATGTCTCTGTCTCTGTGAGCTGAAATTGTCCATTTTTGCATAGGTGGATTGAAAATGTCCCTGTGGCAGAGAGGGCAGTTCAAGTGTGGCCAATGGTCATGATGTACGTAGATGTTGTTAAGCAGAAGAAGCTTCCAAACCCCAGTACTGCCTCTTACGACACCATTGAGGCAGCACAAGCGGATCCCCTCATGATTGCCAAGCTCCAGTTCTTCCTGGCAATATCCAGGACCTTTAGCCTCTTCCTGACCAACTATCAAACTGATGAGCCAGTTCTGCCCTTCTTTGCCAAAGATTTGAGTGAGTTGCTGAAGGTAATCATTACAATAGGGCCTAATTCAACCATCTACCCGTGGATGTGTGGTGGTCCACAACTCTGTAAAATCAATGCAATGTGTGCAGTTTTACATAGATTGTTACATAGAACTCACTTGAGATAAAACCTGGATGCCAACAAACACATACACACACCAATTATTTCCTTTCATTTTATTTGTTCCTCTTGTTCACAATAATACAATATAAAATTAATACATTCCTAACACTTATTTTAAACCAACATTTTTCATGATTAGAAAGAAGCAGTAAGAAGAATGATCTGTTTAATGGTAGGCTAGTAGGATGGTTCTGTCACTGATTACTTATATCCTTTTAAGAGTCTCCTGCGGCGGTTTGTAAACCAAGAGCTCCTGCAAGATGCCACTTCCCTGAGGCTGACCAAAATTGACGTTGCTGATGAAGTGAATAGGGTATCCTACAAGAATGTTGACATAGGACTGGGTGCTGAATCTGCCATCAAGGTAATTTTGATATTGACTATTTTCTTTTCAGGGATGGATTTTTGTTCTCTGTACACCAATGCAACTAGTAACATTTTTAAATTTTATTCTGCTGTTTGTATTATTATTATTATTATTATTATTATTGCCGACATGGAGAAACTTATTTTTAGACGATTTAAGTTTACCTTCTTCATCATTTACATTCTATGTTTAAAGTCTATGTTGCTCATTTGTCAGGCACTTCAGAGCAAGCCAGGAAGCAGGGGAAGTGAGCTTTTAGTTCTCACCTTCAGGAAAGAGTGCATGCAGGGCCTGGTTAAGATTGTTCAGAAAGTGCAGGTGAAAAGTCCCCTGAAAATTCCAGTGGTCAGGGCCATTGGATGTCTGGACCCCAGAAGAATGCACAGTGATGCAGAAGGGTCCCTCACAAAGATTAAGACTGTAGTACAAACAATGCTGCAGGACAAGAAGTTGGCAGGAGGCGTCTCTGATGGTAGGAAAAACTTAGGGAGAGAAGAAGTTACTGTTGTGTTAGTGTGAAAGTGTCTAAGATTTTTTTCAACACAGAAGATATCTACAGTACATTGGTTACCTTTTTATGTGTTCAGACACTGTGCTGTGTATTTGTCCAATGAAAGATTAATAAAATGAATTGAATTATATTTTACCTATTTGTAATTTTTTTTCTTCTCTTATTCCAGGTGATGTAATCATACAACAGTTCCAGAGCTTTCTCTCTCTTGAGGCGAGAGATGAGAGATTCTCCTCCTTCCAGCCACTGAAGGAGCGACTTGATGTCTTCCTGCATTCAGCCCTCAGCAAGTCTTATCCAGAGCTATAAGTTTTCTCAGAGCCTTCTACTTCTGTCCCACGGACAAGCCATGGTGGAAAGAGGGTTTTCCATCAACAAGGAGGTTGAAACATGCAACATCCTTGAAACATCGATGGAAGCTTTGAGGCTGATATGTGACAAGATCAGTGTCTGTGGGGGTGTTTTGAAGGTACCTCTCACAAAGGAGCTCATGGCTTCAGTAGCCTGTGCAAGGTCAAGGTACAGGAGTTACCTGGAAGATGAACGGAAGAAGAAACAGAGTTCCACACAGGACCTCAAAAGAAAAGCAGTGCAAGAGGAGATAGAAGACCTGAAAAGGAAACGAACGGTTCTGACAGAGGTGTGCGACTCCCTCCAAACAGATGCTGATAAGTTAGCCGAGCAGGCAGAGGGGAAATCTGGGACATTAATGGCACAACTGATCACGAAGTCCAACATCCTCAGAAGACTATAGAGTGGTCTATAGTCTTTATCACAAACTAAAACTGTTAAGTTAAAAAGATCACTGATGTAAATGGTTACAGCTTGAAGTGGCGGTGAGGTATTAAAAAATATTGAGAAGGTCTTGAAAAAGTCTTGAAAAGGTATTAAAATGAACTTCAAGATTCCTGCATATACCCTGTTACAGATGTCAGTCAATGCCTCTATTTAAACATGGTCACTGCTGTCAGGTGTGAGTGACCTTTAACCTTTTCCCACAGGATGCGGAGAGTGGTGTTCTGTTACTGGTGCTCATTCAGTCTTTACTCTAACTTCACCAGGAGGCTGACATTTGGGGATGTCTTAGCTACCTATGGTTGGATTATCATGTAGCATTATACAGGCATTCATGTCCACCTCAGGATGAATTATAATAACTTTGGTGATCCATTACTTTTCTTCTAGCCATCATCAGGTGAATCAGTTAATTCAGTTAAGTCGCTTGTTGCGGAAATCCCAAATACCCCGGGAAACTAAACGCTGTTGTGTCTAGGTTCATAAGATCACCTGCTCAGCTCTGCTCAATGCGAACCTCCACCAAAGTGGTACAAAAAATGGAGTAGTTCCATTGGTACCATCTATAACTTTGCAAATGTTGACGCACAAATAACTGTTCTAATGTGCAATTACCTGAACTGAACTGGACTGCTTGGTTGAAACATGTTGTTATTTCTAAGAAGTGTTTGTGCTCTTATTCCATCCCACCGTGGTACCATTTAAACCCTCCTCAACCATATGTTGTTATCAAATGATGGAAGCTTTGTGCAAACTCCATCTGCAAAGGAAGATCCTGAGATGTGTTTGAAAGTTCCATAAAAAGCTAGTCAGGGGAACTTGAATCAAAAACTACTTTTTCTGAGGTCAAGGGTGAACTTTCACTCTTGTGTATCTTTACGTTTAATGAACCACGACCTCTAAAGGTCATCTGAATTATGTGTGTTGTGTGTCAGGACCAAAGGTGAAAGAAGCTGATCATCCATTATATGGTGTGACCCCTTTACCCTAACCCAGATCATGATCTTTGCTATAACTTTATTTCTCTCCAGAGCTACACGTATTCGCCAAGCCCGCACATAATACAGCCCAATTACTGCTGATGTGTCACGCGGTAAGTACCGACAAATCGCTGAGCTCGGTGCATCTAATTGGAGATGGGGCTTCCACAGCCAGTTGGATCACCGTAACAGGACCTTTGCCCTCTGAAGACGAATCCGTGATCCTCAGGCTGACAGCTGCGATCTCCCCGAACACCAACAAGTATGGCTGCAAAGTACAAACGGGAGGTCACAACATCACTGTCTTTTGGGGTGAGGTCTTTTTTGAGGTTCGGCAACTAAAACATGGTTGTAATATTGACGTTGTTGTGGTTTGAACATCCAAATTTAATATCTAATTCAATAGGGAATGGCAAGCTTTAGGTAGTATTGGTGTTGTACCAGATTACCTCCCAGGAATTGTGTTGCTCCATTGGTGAGCAATGTATGTCCAATGCCAACATTCGGTGTCAAATGTCCAAATTTGTAGAAATGAATAGAAATGCTCTGAATTCCATATATAGCATGTTTAACAAATATGTACTACATTTTACTACAAACTGCTACTTTGTTGGTCAGAATGGGTTTTAAGGATCTTCTTTCGTTACAGATGGGAATACTCTTGACGGCAGATACCTTCTTTACCAGTCAAGTCTTCTTTGGAAATTGGGGATAATAATCCTTGGAGTCATCGTCATTGTGCTCATCATCACAATTATATCCTGTGCAACGATATTTCTGCTTAAATGTGGTAAGACGTATTATTATTTCTGTTATCAGACTTTAATGAACTCACTTGAGCTGGACCAATACATTGCTAACAATAAATATACAAATACAATATTTGGAAGATATCTCAGTACTGGCCATAGCCTTTCATATGAGTCAGCTGTGACTCTGGGGTTACTGTTAACAGGGACTTCAGTCCATAGTGCAGTTCCAAACACTTCACTGATAAACCAGAGACTTCTTTTGTCCATACACTCTTTGTGTTTGGTTAATAAAATATAATTTGTTGTGGAATTATTTTAACATGTTCCTATTCTTGTGTATTAACAAAGACGTAGTATCAAGATAGATTCATGGTCAGTGAAAGTGTTGTCCTACACATTATAAAGCAACATCTGGTTCTCAGTTTACTTGTCCTAATTGAGATTCCAATTTTCCTTACAGAGAGGAAGGAGTCCCATTCTCCTTCCAGAGTTGATCCAGAGCTGATTAACCAGTTACTCAGGATCATAGGGAGTGTGGCTTCTCCAGATCTGCAGAACGTTATAATTGCATTCATACGGGCTACAGAGAGAGACATAGAGGCCCAGAATGAGTGGGAGGTGAGGATTAAGTTAAAGGATCAAAAGAACTATGATCCAGAGTACTTTGCTCATCCTGTTCAAGAGGCAGATAACAACAGCTAATGGAGGAATTTGAAATATTCTAATGAAAAAATAGGAAAACTGTAAACATCAGGTTTTACTGTCAGTCCCTCAGAAGTGCTGACACTTTTCACTGAAGATGTAAGGAAGTAGTATAAAACAAGCAATAAAAGGGGTTTTGAGAAAGTGTGTGTCACCGCGACAAGTCCTTGAGCATTCAGCCATAACCGGCCACTCAAAATGTAATGCGGTTTGTTGCAGTATAATGTGAGATTAGCTGTGGACAGATGTGCACACTCACTCACTTATAGACGCTTGCACACACACAACCAATCGCTGGATCCTCCTGGCGAAGATCATAGTGATTATAATGGCTTTACATTTGAATTGTAGTTCTATGAGGTAAAATAAAAGAGGAGGACTTCAATTTAACTTGTATTGTTGTAATTACAATATTACATTATCTTATAACACACATTATACCATTATAGTTTGTGCTTTATATGCAATATGTATTGGATTACATAACCTTTTATTGTTTATCATACTGGATCTTATTCTCATTATTGTATAGTCAGAGTGCCTCCGGTAAATAATGTATTCACAAAGCTACGAGTTGAAGTTTTCTTTATTTGTACATTGTGCTATTTCGTTCTCTTCTCTTCCATCCTGTGCAATATTGTGAATGTGTCTCAGAACTCTGCTGCATATATTTACCTCTTGTGTGCATTTGCTACTACTTTGCATCAGTAAAACACATTTTAGTGGAAATGTGATGCCACACAGGATACTCTTATATCAACATGTCAGACAGAATATTGGACACACATTGGGCATACAGTATATGCATACATTTTGTTAAATATCACTAAAGTATGATATAGTATTATTATTATAATACTGAATTCAGTGTTGGCATCTAATTATGTAAAAAAATGTGTATCATCCTGGGGCCTGTTGCACAAAACTAGGATATGGGATTAAGCCAGGATATCTTGGTGATCCTGGCTCAATTGATCCGTAATCCGGTTGCACTAAAGATGGATAGGGGGCAGGAGGATATGTTATGGTATAAATTACCATGGAGATTTATTCTGTGGAGCTAGCCTGCTCCAAACCAGGCTAAATTCCAGGATCTATTTAATCTCATCCCTAATGTCAGTCAGCAGTCACCACAAATGGAAACCAATAGTTATTTCACTGCTCACTATACATTGTTATCACATATAACTAGACCCACTGTCATTATTTAAACGTTTGTGATCATTAATTTCAATGATTTTGGATAAAAAATGATTTTTAGATGATGTTGCTATCATTAGATAATTTACAGTTTCCCATAGACTATAAGGCTATATATAAAATGATAGAATATTAGGGCCACAGAGGGAAAAAAAAGACAAGTCATAATATTGTAACCAGTTGTTTTAAAGGAGGACAGTTGTTAAAATGACAGATGTGGGGCATTTCGTGAAATTGTACTTCAGTATGGTTTCATAAACAAAGACATGCTGATGTGCCAGAATATTAAGTATCACATTGACATAAGTATCAAAACTGTAAAAACAATATGTAGCTTTTCTGCAGAAAGAACCAGCCTCATAAATTTATGACTTTATCCTTTTTCTTCAGTGTGGCCCTAGTACTCTGTCATATAAACAAATACACATTCCATATGAATATAAAAACACAATGTGTAACATTATGTTCCTTTATTGAATAAGGACAAAATAAAGCAGGTAAACCATCAGCTCCTTTCGAAACTGAAGTCACAGTGACTCTACAAGATGGAAAGCACAGAATCCAAGCATATTATACAAAATGATACATACACATTCAAAGGTCTGTATATAACACACCCTGCATGTCTGCACACTAAAATAAATGCAGGACAAATCCATACACATCAACTGAACAGACAAATGAATGGATGCAGTAGCCTCCCTGCAGCCTTGTATTACACACAGTATACCGCACAAACATCATAAGAGGCCAAATTCGTAAAAAAACGAACCCAAAAAAACCCAAATTCCTCTGCCACCGCAGGACATATTTAACCAAAATTGAAAGCACACATACTAACTAAAATAATTCAACACATATTGGTCCCTCAGCAGCCGACCACTGTCGTCATCAGGGAAGATTGCCGGATTGTCCCAGTCCATGGCTGGTGGCACTCTGGGGGCCCTCTCCTTCCTCAGGCAGGCCACATTGTGGAGGACAGCACAAGCCACAGTAATATCACATGCCCTAACAGGGCTGACCCTTAATTTGTGAAGGCAGTGAAAGCGTGCCTTCAGGAGGCCAAAGGTCATTTCAACTCTGGTCTTTGTCACTGGCTTGGTAAGAACATCAGCTACCATGTTTGCAGTAGGACAGTATTCTATTGATATTTTCCCTTCTGCGTGTGCAGACCGTATAAAGTGATACTTTATATCTATGTGTTTGCTTCTCTGTCTGCATACTGGGTTCTTAGATAAAGCTATCGCCCCCTGGTTGTCCTCATATATCTTGACTGGTACATGCTGGTTATTACTATCTATTCCTCTAAGTAGTTGTACAAGGTACATACTCTCTTGAGTAGTGGCTGCAAGTGCCATATACTCTGCTTCGCAGGTGGATAATGCCACCGTTGGCTGTTTCCTACTCTTCCACGATATAACTGGACCATTCTCAGTTAAGCTGAAACAGTATCCACTTGTGCTCCTCCAATCATCTTTATCGGCTGCCCAATCAGCATCACTATATCCCTCCAGCTGTAGTAGGCTTTGCTCACATTTTTGGTAGTGTAGTTCTTGATCTGTAGTACCCTTTAAGTACCTCAGTATGTGTTTTGCTGTAGCCCAATGCTGTTGCTTTGGCTCTGCTAGGTACTGAGATAGTTTACTCACAACCCAGCTCAGGTCAGGTCTGGTACATGTCATAATGTATATCAAGCTACCTACTATCTCTCTATATCCTGTCGAATCAATAACTTCACCCTCACTGTCAAAATTTAACTTTTGCTCACATGGAGTGGATCTCGGTTTGCACCCGGACATCCCAAATTTCTCTAATATTTTCTCTATGTGTCTCTTTTGAGTCATTTTGATCTCTCCCTCACTCTGTCTGAAATCGATACCTAAGAAGTGTTTAAGTGGACCCATATCTTTCATCTTAAACCTTCTCTTCAACATTTCTTTTACATCACTGAGTAAGGTGTTGTTACTCGCTGCTATGATTAAGTCATCTACCCACACTAACAGAATTACTTTCTCGTTCTCAGATTTTCTGCTGTAGACACAATGATCAGCATCATTTTGCACAAAATCATTCTCTGTAAGGTGATCATGCAGTAACATGTTCCAGTTCCGCCCGGACTGTTTTAAACCATACAATGACTTGTTGAGTTTACACACTAAGTGTTCCCCTGTTTTTGACTTGATCTCAAAACCTTCCGGTTGCTCCATATATACCTCACAGTCTATTGGAGCATGGAGGTAAGCAGTCTTCACATCCATTTGGTGGAGGCTAAGATCTTCCTGTACAGCCACCTGCATTAATGCTCGTACAGAGGTCATGTTGGCTGTCGGTGAAAAAGTCTCTTTATAATCAATCCCTTCCACTTGACTATAACCCTTTGCGACATATCTGGCTTTACAAGTCTCAGATCCATCCGGGCTCTCTTTCACTGCATATACCCAGCGACCTCCCACTGCTTGTTTGCCTCTTGGCAGTGGGGCCAGAGTGAAAGTATTATTCTCAGTCAAAGAGTTCATCTCCTCTTTCATCGCGTCAACCCACATTTTTGACTTCTTAGAGTCCATTGCCTCTTTAAGTGTTTTAGGTACATCATAAGCCACTCTGTAGAAATAATCTACATTTTCACTTTCGTCATTATTACACTCAGCTTTACACTGGTACTCCTTTAAGTATTCTGGAGCCTTTCTCTGTCTCATAGGGTATCTCTTTTCTCCCTCTTCTCTCTGAGTAATATCTGTCTGGGTCGGACCTGCCTCAGCAGTCTCCTCAACATTTGACTCTTTACTCTCCTTAGGCTGTCCCTGAGCCTGGTTGGCTATCTTCGGTGGTGTATCTCTTTTCTCAATATCTTCCCCCATGTCACAATCTGTCTGAGTCTGGCTATCTGCGCTACCTTTGGTGAGGAATTTTACCAGCCTATGTTTGAGGACTTTTCCTGTCTCGGGATAATACACGTTATATGCTGGACTATATTTGTCATAGCCTACAAGGATCCCCTTTTTGCATCTAGAATCCAGCTTTTTCTTATCCTGCTGATATACGTAGCATTCAGAGCCAAATATCTTCATGTTAGATAGGTTAGGTGTTTTTCCTGTGAAAACACGGTAAGGTGTCTGCTCTAGCCGCTTACTGTAGCACCTGTTGCGGATTTGAGCTGCTGTTTGTACAGCATATGTCCATAATTGTTTTGGGAGGTTACTCTCCAATAGCATGCATCGAGACATCTCGAATAAGGTTCTCCAACCTCTTTCGGCAGTTCCATTCTGATGAGGTGAGTAGGGCGCACTCTTCTCATGCCTTATCAAGTTACTCCTAAGTAAAGACTGGAACTTCTGCCCGGTAAACTCTGTGCCGTTATCAGACCTTATGCACTTTATCTTTCCATATGGAGCTACATCTGCTATGAATTTTTCTGTAGCTTTTGTCGTGTCACTCTTTGCTTTAATAAAGTATGGAAAAATCATCCCACTGTAATCATCAGTAAATGCTATTGCATATCTGTATCCATCTTTATCTGCTGGTTCTATCGGACCGCATAGGTCTGTGTGTACTAGCTCTAATACAGTTGTAGCTTTAGCGTCTGCCTGTCTGTTTCTGCTTTGTGTAAACTTACCCTGTGTGCATATTTCACAGTTTTGGTTGGACTTGTCATGTTTCCCTTTTATAGACATCCCTTCAACCACCTTTTCTAATTTTGCAACATCATCAAAATTACAATGACCAAGTATCCTATGCCACGTTTGAATGTCATGACAACCATACACTTCATCAACATTTTCATCCTCTACAGTGCTAAGGTAATACAGCCTACCATACACGTCCATTTTGAACATGGTACCATCCTTGTGGACCAGCCAGTCATTACCGTCCTTGAAGCGGACCTCAGCTCCGTTGGCTGTCGCTGCTTTGACTGAAAAGATGTTTTGTGGAAACGATGGGATGTAGAGTGCTTGCTTGAGCCTCGTTTTCACCTGTCGTCCCTTGCTGTCCAGCAAGTAGACTTCGGCGTCTCCCCTCATCTTCGCCATCCCGCTCACCTTGGATCCGTCAGCGAGCTCGATCATGTGGTCCTCGGGTCTGAAGCTCTTGTCAACTGTTTTGAACTTTGTGGCGTCGTTGATCATGTGTGTTGTGGCGCCGCAGTCGACCATGAGACCCTTCTTGTTTCCTCTTTGTGCAGGACAGTCATTCATCCTGAAACAGAAAGATGTATGCTCTGCCTCTGTCTCTCCATCAGCTTTCTTCACATGGTCACGGGCTTGTCCTCGGCTGCGTCCCCTTCCTCTCTGTGGTGTGTCCCATTTTCGTTCCTCTCTCCTCACCTGGTAACCGTCAGGACATGCCCTGGCCATGTGTCCCTTTTTACCGCACGTGTAACACTCGACATCAGCCATGTCCATTTTCTTCCCTTTTCCTCTTCCTCGTGACCTCGTTGCCCCGCTAGTCTTCATCACGTTGTCTTCTTCAACATTCACGTCACTTTTCCCATATTTTTCAGTACTCTCATAACTTCGCAGTTTTGTTTTAAACTCGCCGAACGTTACGGTGTCACTTGTCTGAGTGATGTACACGATGAATGGCTTGTATGAATCAGGTAGTCCTTTTACTACCATAGCCATCTGAAGCCCATCACTAATATGCTCCTCTGCTCTTCTCAATGACGTGAATATAGTCTCTGCTCGAATAATATAGTCCGTGACCGTTTCATTGCTAGCCTTATGGAGCGAGGAAAGTTCACAATATAAACTCACAACGCGGGGTTTGTCCTTTCCCGCATAGTGCCCGCGAAGAATATTCAGTGCTTTTCTTCCGTCACATTTCGCGTCTCTCATTACCAACGACAAGCTCTTGTTGTCTAGACATTGCACTAGTTCTGCATATGCCTCACCGTTCTTCTCCTCGTCTTCCGCGAGAGCTTCTTCGTCATCCTCAGCTATCTCCGGGTCTTCCGAGATAACTTCTCTGAGGCGACGTAACTCCATGTGCGCGAGGAACCTCGTTTCCCAGAGCTCGTAATTTTTCTCATCACCGTCGAATAAAAGTCTGAACCACCTTTGGCCTGATTGACTGGGCCCATAACCTGTAGCGTTAGACATTCCTGCAGCTATCTCCGTTATTACAGTCACCAAAGTGGTTAACTAGTAGCTCCTAGTAGCTAACATTCACGGGAGAAAAAGAATAGACCACCATCGTCTCTTTGGTCTGGGAACTCACACTGTTCGTTTTTATTCTGCGCATGCGCACAACAACACACCAGTGCACACAGGCACACATCAACATGGCTTTGCTACTCATATAAGGAATATGCTCAACAGAAGGCTATGACCTGCTGCTCTTTACTAAAGAAGGTCATGACCTGTTGCTCTTAGCTGAAGAAGGCCATGACCTGTTGCTCTTAGCTAAAGAAGGCCATGACCTGTTGCTCTTAGCTAAAGAAGGTCATGACCTGTTGCTCTTAGCTGAAGAAGGCCATGACCTGTTGCTCTTAGCTGAAGAAGGCCATGACCTGTTGCTCTTAGCTAAAGAAGGCCATGACCTGCTGCTCTAAGCTAAAGAAGGCCATGACCTGCTGCTCTTAGCTAAGGAAGGCCATGACCCAATGCTCTTAGCTAAAGAAGGCCATGACCTGCTGCTCTTAGCTAAAGAAGGCCATGACCTGCTGCTCTAAGCTAAAGAAGGCCATGACCTGCTGCTCTTAGCTAAGGAAGGCCATGACCCAATGCTCTTAGCTAAAGAAGGCCATGACCTGCTGCTCTTAGCTAAGGAAGGTCATGACCTGTTGCTCTTAGCTGAAGAAGGCCATGACCTGCTGATCTTTACTAAAGAAGGCCATGCCCTGCTGCTCTTTACTAAAGAAGGCCATGACCTGTTGCTCTTAGCTGAAGAAGGCCATGACCTGTTGCTCTAAGCTAAAGAAGGCCATGACCTGTTGCTCTTAGCTAAAGAAGGCCATGACCTGCTGCTCTAAGCTAAAGAAGGCCATGACCTGCTGCTCTTTACTAAAGAAGGCCATGACCTGTTGCTCTTAGCTGAAGAAGGCCATGACCTGTTGCTCTTAGCTGAAGAAGGCCATGACCTGCTGCTCTTAGCTAAGGAAGGCCATGACCTGCTGCTCTGAGCTAAGGAAGGTCATGACCTGCATACAACTATGCTGCAAATGAACATTAAATATCAGAGGAAAGAAACGGCATTAAATACATCTGAATCAATAACCTAGTTAATTAACAAAGACACAGGTAAATTTAACTAAATGTATCATTTGCATACAAATATACTGCCATCTACTGGTAGGAAGGGGAAACCCTTTACTCTGCGTCTCCTCATACAGGCTCTGCTGTGTTCACTGAAGAAAGAGCACAATGAGGAGGAAATATAAATATGAGGCTAACAGCAACAACTCTACACACCCAAATTACTTTGATTAAACTATATTACAAACTGTGTTGCATTAAACAATGCAAGGATTAATTGAAAAGTTGATTAATATATACGTACATATATACATGAATATTAAAGTGCCTGTAGTCACGACTGTTGCTAACATATCCAGGTTTATTTATTTATATTGATTAATAATGTTCTTCTAACGTTACGGCAGCAATGTGTTTGCATAGAAGACTGTAAATAAGAATATCGATCACTAGACTTTATTTTGACATTTCTTTTAGGCACTTCCGTTCTCTCGTTTTGGGATTCAGTCGACAAAAACGAGAAAACGGAAGTGCTTTTCCGTTTTCCCGTTTTTGGTTTGAAACAGAAAACGAAGAAACGACGGTATTTCGGTATTTTCGTTTTTTCGAATGAACCAAAAAACAGACGAATAAAACGTACACGGACCTAGTTTCATGTAGGACCGGAAGTACGTCACTTCGTCTCGTTTTCTTCTTCGTCGTTCTTTTACGTAAAAGACCAGTCGGGGCCCGTGAAATGTTTTTCTTGAGCCGATGTGAGATCCCAGTTCAGGGATGTTGTATGTGTACGTAATTCCTTTCGAGGCAAATTATTTGAAATTGTGATTTTGGGTTATACAAAATACACTGAAGTTAATTAAATGTTATGCATGCATGGCTTTAGAACCAGACAGAATAGCGCCCCCACGTGTGTCTGCTATGATACTACATCTTCATTCTTGAAAACAAGTTGCAAAGTTTAAAATATACATCAATAGCACTGTGTGTCAAATTATTTTAATCAGAAATGAAAATAAATAAATTCTGAACAGATTATAACTACAACATGTGTTTAAATGGTGTGGGTGGGTGCCACTTCTTCATCCACAGACTCAGAAATAATAAAATACACCATTTATGAATTGGTAAAATGTCACTTTTTTATTGCATGACATTATATGATTCACCCCGCAAAGGATTAGCATGAAAGTGGCATGTCTGTAAGAGGCTAGTCATCATCAGAAGTGTCCGCAAGGGTCAGAGGGTCCCTATCCCACACCTCGTCCTCTCCCTCATCCTCCTCCTCCTCTTCCTGTAGGGCAGTGGCGTCCATCAAAACCATCCTGCATGGAAAAGCATTACTTATCGTCATGGTTTGCATTCAGAAATGGGCATGATTACATTGACAAAAATAGTGACAAAGATACTGGCTTATCAAGTGCTAGGTTATCTTCATCCTGTTATAAATTGCACATCATCTTTTCTTACCACATCTATCACACAGATGATCTGGCCAGACATGCATATTAGAAAGTGCTCCTGCTCTGTGAGTATTCAAATGTATTCTATAGTAGAGTTAAAAAATGTATTATAATGTATTGTCCTCAGACCTCCTTTGTAAACGATGAGCACCTTTTCATCGTAGTTGAACCCAAATCCCTGATCAGTCTTGTCTGGGACATGCTCATGTTTTATTATTGAACAAGTTGATTTTAAAGCTCTTTAGGTCGCGGTGGCGGAGAAAGAAATATAGTCTGAATCCAGCTGTCTTACTGTCATCACATTTATAATGTCATCTTAACATTGCTTCAAACCTGAGGACACTACTTTGTGGAGTGTGAAAGTCATGCATTTCAAAATTCAGAAATATATTTATATATAAAAGGAGTACTTATTGGAGGGCTTGCAAGAGACGTCAGTTCCGATTATGCAACTCAACTGCTTCCGTCATTAGAATCTGGTCTGATGGTCTGTTCAATGCCCCAAACAGTAACTGTAAAAGTCAACACTAAATATGATTTGTTTGCCTTAAGAAGCACGCCTGTTATATTTTAGCTTGTTAGCTTGATACTGAAACATTAACCTACTCCTTTTTAAATCTGCATACATTTTGTTGCTGAGCTTTTAGTTTAACTTACAAAGGAACGGTGATTTCTTCTGTTCTTTTTCACCTGGATCTTCTGTCCCTTCAATTGTCAGCCTGGTTGAACCCTTGTACAGTGTTTTGTTCTCCATGTAAAAAATATATTTTTTGCAAACCCTTCATACAAAATAAAAAATGTTATGGACTTTCTACAACCTAAAAGCATGAACTACAAAGCAGTTCACAAAGAATCAAGCTTTTGTGGCAGGCGACTCAGCAGGAGGGTATTATGAACGACCTGGAAATGAAAATATTAAAATAAATCATATGTGAGCATTAGCATTCATTCTTAACCTTTAGTATCATGAGGCATAAGCTCAAGGATTCAATGCTACTGGTGTTCAGAGCATTCAACTCATCAAAAGTCCACATTTAGATCACGTGATGTCGGCTTTGAGCTATAATTTCCTTACCATAAATAATTAAATTAAAACAAGTAAAGGGGGCGCGCTTGAGCATGAATAGTGAGTAGACGTGTCTCCGACAGCTCCCGCAGAAATCTATCAAATTTATACATTTTGGACCTCGTAACCTTTCAAACTCCGTCGGAAACACACGCTTAGTGACTTTACTACCTTATGAGTGGATGAATGCCTCCCAAACCGGCCAAACAACAAAGTAAGAGGACTACAACACGAGGCGTTTCGAACTCCTTGGCTAGCGTTAGCGCAGACACAGGTGCTAATGCTACCGACATGGACGCGCTGGCAAATGCAGTTACTGCTGTGCAAGCCTCTATCGACTCGTTTCGGGAGGAGAACCGGGCGTCTATTGCCTCTCTACATTCGACCCTGAGTGTGTATGGTCAACGAATTAATGATGTGGAGGACGGGCTGAATGAGTTCGACAAGAGACTGAGCAGCGTGGAAGCTTCCCATATTTCGCTGGCTAAAGAGAACGATGCTTTGAGGGAGAAGGTGGCGTACTTGGAAAATTACACTAGACGGCAGAATATACGCATTGTGGGGATATCAGAAAATGCGGAGTGCCCACGACCAACAGAATTTATCACCAAACTACTCATCGATGTGCTTGGGGAAGACAGTTTTGAGAAGCCGCCATCGGTGGATAGAGCCCACAGGAGTTTGGCTCCAAAACCAGCTACTGGCGTCAATAAACCGCGGCCATTCATTGTCAAGCTACATCACTTTCAAACTAAAGAGCTGATCCTACGCCTCGCCAGACAGAAGGGCCCGCTCTCCTTCAACGGATCTAGATTTCATATCTTCCCTGACTACAGCCCAGACGTCAACAAACGACGCACAGCCTTCTCCGAATACAAGAAGAAGCTCCACGCCGCAAAGATCCAGTTCGGCCTCTCCTACCCAGCCACTCTGCAGTTCACACATAACGGAAAACGTATGAAGTTCACCGACCCTGCGGGGGCGCTGGCCTACATCAATAACGATGTAATCGTTGATAATGAACGCCCCGCCTCACACACTGCGGAGAATGGTGATTGAGGTAATATTGATGATCGGGCCAATGACTTCAGTAATCATTTAAAAGAGACGGTGGTTTCATTTGATATGGCTATTCTGTCATGTTTTCTGATAGTATTTTCTATGTTTATAGTATTATTTTGTTAGCATCGTTCATAGTGGCAGTGGGCGTTTTGTGTATTAAGGTGTATATATACAACATACGTAACACGTATTTTTTTTTTTTTATATGATCACCACGGTCTCCCTACAGTGATTTTCTGCGATCTATGGATCTCTTATGGATGTCACAAGTCACTTAATAGACTGTTGGAGAGGTTCATCAATGGTTGGAAAAGTACCCATCGTTGCGGGTAGCATGCAAATGCAGGTTTGCAGTAGTTTGAAGTTTTCTGGGGGGGATAGCCTTCTCAAGGCTCGTTTATGTGTTATGTGTAGTAGTTTTGTTGTGGCATTTGTTCTATATACAGTTTGTGCACCTATCCAGCTTTTTTATCGTCTAAATGGGGTCGACGCAGGTATTTTTGAATTGAGTGGTTCTAATGACACAGAATAAGTCACATCTTGTCCCAGGTAACGATGACATGAAAATTATAAGCTGGAATGTGAAGGGTCTGAATCAGGCAGTCAAGAGGAAGAGGGTTCTCTCTCACTTACAATATCTTGGGGTTGGTATTGCTTTCCTACAGGAAACCCACCTTCAAAATCGAGACCAGCTTAAAATTCACAAAGACTGGGTGGGACAAATGTTTCATTCACAATTTAACTGTAAAGGTAGAGGAGTAGCTATACTTATTAATAAAAAGGTTCCTTTCATTGTCTCAGACACTATCTTGGATCCGAATGGCAGATATGTGATGGTTGTGGGAGAGCTGTTTCAACTTCGCTTAGTATTGGTCAATATTTATGGACCAAACTTTGATGATGATAGTTTTTTTAAAAAGATGCTGAACTCCATCCCTAATCTAGATAGTTATCATTTGATTATGGCTGGGGATTACAACCTGGTGATGGACTCTGCCTGGGATCGCTCTTCTCAGTCTGTACCAAGACTGTCCAAATCTGTACATACAATCCAGTCGTTTATAGATACACATAAACTTATAGACCCATGGAGATTTAAGCATCCCA
Organism: Cottus gobio; assembly: GCA_023566465.1. Lineage (NCBI taxonomy): Eukaryota > Metazoa > Chordata > Actinopteri > Perciformes > Cottidae > Cottus > Cottus gobio. The sequence continues at coordinate 21,371,342 of CM042228.1, read as the reverse complement.
CTGAGAGGGAGTATTCGTACTACTCTAATGTACACAAGTCATTTTCCAGGATAGATTTTTTTTTGGTTGACCCCTACTTGCTTAATGCTATTATAGATTGTAAATATGACCCAATCATTATTTCTGATCACGCCCCAGTTAGTATTAAGGTAACTCTTCCGACTCAGAGGACAAAACGGACATGGCAGCTTGACACACTCCTACTGGCTGATTCAGACTTTGTGAAGTTCATTACAGAACAAATAGATTTCTTTCTGCAGGTAAATAGGACAGATGGCATCTCAGCCTCAACCCTCTGGGAGACACTTAAAGCGTATCTCAGGGGACAGATTATTTCTCGCTCTGCTTATATTAGGAAGATGAAGTATAGGAATATTAAGGAGCTATCTTCAGAAATCAAGGCTCTGGATGGGCTCATGTCTGGTTCTCCGACCCCTGACTTGATTAGGAAGAGAGTAGGCTTACAAACTGAAATTGATCTCTTAACTACCTCCCAAGCAGAGAGGCTCATCGTTAAGTCCCGTAGTAGATTCTATGAAGAGGGGGATAAACCTTCCAAACTATTAGCTAGTCAACTCCGCCAAAAGGCGGCGTCCCGCATCATTTCGCAAATTGTGCTACCTGACAGCTCCTCCACGGAGGACCATCAGGCTATTAACAATTGCTTTAAGGAGTTTTATTCTAAATTATTTTCTTCGGATTCGACTCGTGATCACAACCAATTTGACGCTTATTTTTCTAATCTGAACATTCCTACTATTGACCCTGACTCTAAGGAACGATTGGAACAGAAATCAACAACGCAATAATGTCCCTTCAGAGTGGAAAAGCCCCTGGCCCGGACGGGTTTCCAACTGATTTTTATAAAAAATTTAAAGATAAGCTTGCCCCTATTCTTCTCTTAGTCTATGTAGAAGCACTGGAGAATAACATCCTTCCGCCTACGCTTCGCCAGGCGTCTATTACACTGTTATTAAAGAAGGATAAGGACCCTCGTGATTGTTCATCTTATAGACCGATCAGCTTGACAAACTGTGACGGCAAAGTGTTCTCAAAGGCCATTGCACTCCGGCTTGAGACAATTCTTCCTCATGTCATTTCGGAGGATCAGACTGGGTTTGTCCAAGGCAGACGATCCTATTTTAATCTGAGACGATTGTTTAATATCATCTATACTGAATCTAGCACTCCATCCCCAGAAGCAGTGATATCGCTTGATGCCGAAAAGGCGTTTGATCGGGTTGAGTGGGGTTATCTTTTTTATACACTTCGTAGGTTTGGTTTTGGCCCTAACTTCACTCACCTTGTCAAGCTCATTTACACTGATCCAAGTGCCTCAGTTTGTACCAACGGTATCTCGTCTGAGTATTTTCCTCTTCACAGAGGGACGAAACAAGGGGATCCAGTGAGTCCGTTACTTTTCGTTTTAGCTATAGAGCCACTTGCCATAGCTCTTAGATGTAATGATAGTATACAAGGTATCTCACGTGGTGGCCTAACTCACACTGTCTCGCTTTATGCAGACGACCTGTTATTATATGTCACCAACCCCATCACGACTACCCCTGAAGTCCTTAAAATCTTACAGGACTTTGGTAGCATATCTGGGTATAAACTGAATCTTAGTAAGAGCGAATACTTCCCTATTAATAGTAATGCCAGTGAATATCCCAATCTGCCGTTTAAATTGTCCGCCGAGTCCTTTACATATCTGGGTGTCAAAGTCACCAAATCCTATACCAGTCTGTTTAAAAGTAACATCACTCCTCTGTTGGAACAGTGCAAACAAGATATTAAAAGGTGGTCTATCTTACCACTATCTCTTATCGGGAGAACAAACTCTGTAAAGATGAATATTGTACCCAAGTTTCTATATTTGTTTCAGGCACTGCCGGTTTATATACCACAGTCTTTCTTCAAGGCATTTAATCAAATGATTTCCTCCTATATATGGAACAATAAATCAGCTCGCATAAGAAAAGAATTCATGGAAAGACCAAAAGATGTAGGTGGGCTTTCACTTCCGAATTTGCGCACGTATTATTGGGCTGCGAATTTTAATGCCATCTCTCTGTGGTTAAAAGATTGGAATGACGGGATCCCTGCATGGCTCCAGATTGAAAGGGTTACGAGCAGCCCACATTCCCTCCCTGCTTTACTTTGCGCATCTCTACCATCACTAGTTAATAATATTAAGGATAATATAATTGTAACTCAATCACTACGCATCGTAAATCAGTTCAAAAGGTGTCTGGGTATTCAAGGTATTTCTATTCACTCACCAATAATACACAATCACCTTTTCCAACCATCCCTAATGGACAGTGGCTTCAAAATTTGGTATGACAAGGGCATTCATAGTGTTGAGGACCTGTATATTGATGATACTTTTGCTAGCTTTGAACAACTATCCAGAAAATTCGGTCTGACTAATAATCATTTTTTCCGATACTTGCAAATTAGGGATTTTACTCATAAAAAGTTTGCTAACTTCCCTGCACTCCCCTCTCCTTCTTGTTTGGATTCCCTATTGCGGGTCAATATGCTGACGAAGAGAAGAATATAATTTATTTATTCCCTTATCATGGATAGCTGCAACCTCTCTATTTCACATATTCGAGAACAGTGGGAAAATGACTTGGGGGCGCAACTGTCTGATGGAGAATGGGACATGGCACTCACTAGAGTCCATTCTTCTTCCATATGCTCCAGACATTCTTTAATACAGTTCAAAGTGTTACACAGGTTGCACTTCTCGAAAGCCAAATTAGCGAGAATATTTCCAAACGTAGACCCATTATGTGATAGATGTAAACAGGCGCCAGCTACTGCCTATCATATGTTCTGGTCTTGTCCGAAACTTGTTTCTTTCTGGTCATCCTTTTTTGAGGTCATTTCTAATGCTTATGCTTATAACATATCACCCTCTCCCTTGACTGCTATTTTCGGTTGGTTTTCTGATTCAACGGAATCTGCTCCCCCTGGTCATCTACAAAGGGTTATTGCCTTTTCTTCCTTACTAGCTAGACGCTTGATTTTATTTAAATGGAAGGCTGCTACTCCTCAATCACACCACCACTGGATCAGGGACACTATGCAGAATGTTAAACTGGAAAAAATCAGATGTACTCTCAACGGTTCCATCAACAGATTCCACAAAACCTGGGACCCTCTGATGGCTTATGTGAACGATTTACCTGGACTAGAACTGGAACTCTGAATGTTTAAACCTGCCCTTGGTCGATCCTGTCATAACGAATGTTAGGTGCACTTGTGTGTTTTTTATTTTATTTTATTTATTTATTTTTCCATCTGCTGTCGGTCTGTTGTCTGTCAGGTTGATTTTAGGTTTGGTCTGTCTTTGTCTTCTTGGGATTGTTTTTCTACGATTATTTGCAAGATAGAGAATATGATTGTTTAATGTAATAACCAGAAATGTACAAATAAAGTGTTCAAAAAAAAAAAGTAAAATACCTAAATCTATTGCAGTCAATATAATTATTAAGATGTAGCAAAATATGCAGTTGTATTGAAAGTCAGCAATATATCTGGCCTTTATGGAGGAACCATTTATCAACAGTACACACCCTGCCCATAGGTTCACTTTTGCTTATTTTACTTTGATATATGTTTTATACTAAAAGGATTATTTCTGAATTTTCAGTTATTGAAGCAGTGACGTTAATATTATGGCGGGATGGCTGAGAGGCTCTTTATGCTCAGTTCAATAAAGGTTTGATTTGAATGTAATTCATGTTCTGCATATCTTTAAATTACAGAAAGGCATCTTTAAATGTAATGGAAGTTTAAACACAAATGAATCATAAGATAGGTAGACACTTAGTTTAGGGAAAAAAGATGTATTTAGACAGAATAAAATGTAAGTACATGCAATACAGTAGAACACAATATAATTTAAGATGATGTACATTACAATACAACAAAAGAAAGAAATACAATACAATAAAATGTAAGATGTAAGTACATGCAATACATTAGAATACAACAGGATTTAAGATGCATGTACATTACAATACAATAAAATGTAAGATGTAAGTACATGCAATACATTAGAATACAACAGGATTTAAGATGCATGTACATTACAATACAATAAAAGAAATACAACACAATACAATAAAATGAAATGTAAGATGTACAATATAATACAATGTCAAATGTATGTACAAACAATACAATGTAAAATATATGTACAATATAATACAATACAATAAAATAAAATGTAAGATGTACAATATAATACAATACAATGTCAAATCTATGTACAACAATAGAAAACAAATACCATGTAAAAGCTATTTACAATAAAATACCACCAAATCCATCCGTCTTCCTTCCCTTCTGACAGAGGAGCAGCGCTCTAAGGCTGGAGCTCGGCCTCCTGGAGGAAACTCATTTTGGCCGCTTGTATCCACGAATTCGTTCTTGCGGTCACCACCCAGAGTTCGTGACCATAGGTGAGTAGTGACCTGTCAATCTCCCGCTCCATCTTACCCTTACCGGTGAACAGGACCCCGAGATACTTGAACACCCTCACTTTCAGCAGGCAGTTCAAGTATCTCGGGGTCTTGTTCACGGGTGAGGGTAAGATGGAGCGGGAGATGGACAGGCGGGTCGGTGCGGCTGCAGCAGTAGAACAGGCGCTGCACCGGGCGGTCTATGTTCTGACCCCCACCTATGGTCACGACCTCTGGGTTGTGACCCAAAGAACGAGGTCGCGGATACAAGCATCCAAAATGAGTTTCCTCCGTAGGGGTCTCAGGGATGATTTTTGGGATACAATTTTAGACAATCTTTCATTTAGCAGCAGACTGTACATTGATTTACAGTTATGTAGAGGCTGAAAAAAGGGCAGAGAGATGGATCACAACTACATTGATATAAGTATCGACTTACTCCGGTTCTTCTTCTTTTCCGCTCCTGGCCGGGGTTGGTTGGGTTGGTTGGGCTGTTGCATGAAACAAAAAGTTGTTTGAATCTCCAGACTATCACAGTTAATAATCAATATAGGGGAGTGAGGCAACACTTACCGTCTTATTCCAACCGGTTTTACATCCTCGAAGGTCCTCTTACGACTCTGTTTGAGAGGCGCGACAGTGAAGGTGGGGTTGACCAGCCCATTGTTCGAGGTGTCCATGGCGTCATCAGTCGGAGTCTGAAAGAGGGAGTTTTTAAGATACATTTTTAGACCATCTTTTATTTAACCTTAAACAACTCACAAACCCAAGATATACAGCCGAATAACACATTAATTAAATGTCTTATTTTGTTTAATCAAAGGATATTCCCCCCCCCCTACAACTCCCACAATGGGGATTCCCAAGTGACCTCATACGTAATAAGGTCGAAGGTCACATGAGTGACGCACGAAGCATTGTTTACGTTAGACTGTTAACGTTAGCCTGCCATTAGCCTTACTGCGTTAGCCTGTTAGCGTTTCATTTTCAACCAAATCCATTGGACTAATTGTTATGCTGGTTAATGGTTAAGTAATCACAGGTGTTGCTTGGCGTTTCATGTGTAACCATTATTTTAATTCTACTCATGCAAGCGTTTTGTATTTTTGGATCTAGTACAAGCTTGGGATCCCTTTTGCAGCTTTACAACTGTTAACCATCTGATGTGTTCACACCATGTATATAATACTGTATATAATAACGTTCGCACTTTTGTCTGCATAGATCACGACATTTTCGCACTTTGCAGATAAATATTTGCTCTGCATGTTTAACTGGGAATAGTTTCATGTAGGACCGGAAGTACGTCACTTCGTCTCGTTTTCTTCTTCGTCGTTCTTTTACGTAAAAGACCAGTCGGGGCCGTGAAATGTTTTTCTTGAGCCGATGTGAGATCCCAGTTCAGGGATGTTGTATGTGTACCTATCGTAATTCCTTTCGAGGCAAATTATTTGAAATTGTGATTTTGGGTTATACAAAATACACTGAAGTTAATTAAATGTTATGCATGCATGGCTTTAGAACCAGACAGAATAGCGCCCCCACGTGTGTCTGCTATGATACTACATCTTCATTCTTGAAAACAAGTTGCAAAGTTCGAAATGTACATCAATAGCACTGTGTGTCCAATTCTTTTAAAGAACGCAGATATATGTATTTATTTAGTTTTTGTTTATTCCTAATCTCAATTTGGAAAGTCAAATTCTCCTTGCACTGAGAACTAACAGGGTGCAGGTTTTTATTTGAATTGGTCCTTTAGGGGAGAATGGGGTTAGTTGGCCCCCAGTTATATGCTGCTATGTTAAAACATCTAAAGATCACAAACACTTTAGTCCAGTTTTATAGTATTGAAAGTAAATATGTGCTCTGTGGACTAAACCTATAAAACTGATCATGATTTATGTATAAGAAAAACTAAAGAGACTAATTTTAATTTTATAAATAATTTTATAACAGTTTGGGAATTACTGTCTGGAGTTAGATACTGGAGTAAATAATATGGAGTAAAAATACAAAAAGAACATCAGCAGCACAATAATTTATTTTTGTTATTTTAGTTTCATTTCATTTTACCACTCTGGTCAAATGGAAAAGGTAATATCACTCTTTGGGCTGACAACCACAAATCCTCATAAATGCACCGTGACGAGTCACCACGGCTCTTTATGACTGACTTTATTGAAACTAATGTATACACATGAAAAGTGATTTTTAATTTAAATCTTTACACTTTAGCTAAATATAAATGAATGAGTGAGAAATGTTATCAGACTTATGATTTCAAATCACAAACCTATTTCTTAATATTCAAAGTTAGGGCTGATTGTAATTGTTACCAAGAGTCACGGAACTGATCATTAACACTATAACTGCATATATATATGTGTGTGTTCTCAAGGAAGATGGAATTAAATTAAATAAACAAGGGAAACTAAGTTTTTCTCCTGTTGTTAACCTAAAATACCATTTGGAACTTCTTTTATGACGAACATTGATCATTTTATTTCAGTTTAGTTAAAATCACAACTAAAATATACCAGTCCTTATTCTCTATAGTCACCATCATGTCATGCAATTGTATTAATACTGTATATATTGAAACAGAAACATTTATTTGATTCAACATTCAATTTATTTGATTTTGTGTATGAAAGGGAGACACCTGATCACCAGGAGATCCTTTCATGATTGATTCAAAATTGATAATTTAGAGTTTCCAACTAGCCAAAAGTGAATATATTTTTTCTTTTTGTGGGAGGAAACCTGAGTACCAGGGTAAAACCCACGCAGACACAGAGAGAATATACAAACTCCACACAGACAGAAAGAGGAAAGAATCTGTCTATGGAACCAAATCCAGGGAAACATTTTCATCATTTGGAGGAAAAAGAAATTGAACCTGACCTCAAGTTTGGGTTTTGAACTTTGAAAAATTCAACAGAAAGAAATAAAGAAAGAAAATAAAAATAAGTGTGTTACCCCAAATGTTTTGGAAAAATAAAAAAACTAAATTATTCCAGCACTGAATCTGAATTATATTTAACCCCAAAACAACTTTTCATACACTTATTTTCATTTTTAATATATTGTTGAATTTCCAGACCAAAACTTGAACTTTAAGATTAAAATCTTTTTTTCAAATGATCAAAACTATTGCCCTAGATTTGGCTCCACATCTGTGAGGCTGCAGTGCTAACCACTGAGCCACTGTGTCGCCCAGAAGGAAGGAGAGAGGGAAATAAAGGGGGAGGGGGATAGGGAGGAAAGATGGATAAAGAGATACACAATGTATTGACAACGGGTCCTTGTCGATACGTCAACCTGAAACAAACAGATGAAATAACAGACGTCCAAGAAAGACCACTATACTTGCCCTCCTCTTTTCTGTCCTCCCCTTCTTTCTCCTCCTTTCCTCTCTCCTCCTCTCTTTGTAAAAACAAATAAAAAACATGAAATAAATAAAAAAAATCGTTAGAGAATGAATGTAAACAAAGAAATCAGTATGAAAAAAAAAGATTGAAATTGATATTTACCTTTTTATAAGAGGGTTCAGACTTTCTCCACCTCTTCCTCCTACATTGTATAATACTTAACACAGCTAACACAAGGTTATACATGAAATAAAACATAACATTTCTAAAACAACCACATCATCTGCAAACAGCAGAGAGGCTATCCTGAGATCCCCGAACCTGACATTCTCCGCCCCACGGCTGCGCCTAGATATCCTGTCCATGAAAGTCACGAACAGGACCGGTGATAAAGGGCAGCCCTGGCGGAGGCCAACACCCACCGGGAACGTGTCGGACTTACTGCCGAGGATACGAACACAGCTCCTACTGCAGGCGTACAGAGACCGGATGGCCCGTTGCAACGGGTCCGGCACACCATACTCCTGCAGCAACCCCCACAAAAAGCCCTGAGGGACCTCCACAAAGCACATGTAGACTGGTTGGGCAAACTCCCAGGACCCCTCCAGTATCCCTGCAAGGGTAAAGAGCTGGTCCACTGTTCCACGACCAGGACGAAACCCGCACTGTTCTTCTTGAATCCGAGGTTCGACAAACGGTCGGAGCCTCCGTTCCAGCAACCTGGCATAAGCTTTTCCCGGGAGGCTGAGTAGTGTGATACCCCGATAGTTCGAGCACACTCTCCGGTCCCGCTTCTTGAAGATGGGAACCACCACCCCGGTCTGCCAGTCCATGGGCACTGTGCCCGACCCCCATGCGACATTGAAGAGGCGTGTCAGCCAAGACAGCCCAACAAAGTCCAGCGCCTTCAGCATCTCAGGGCGGATTTCATCCACCCCCGGCGCCACCAAGGAGCTTTTTGACTACCTTAGTGGCCTCTGCCAGGGATATGGGTTCATCCAACCCCAAGTCTTCAGGCGCTGCCCCCTGTTCAGGGGACATGTTGACCGGGTTTAGGAGTTCCTCAAAGTGCTCTTTCCACCGCCCGACGATATCCTCTGTCTGGGTCAGCAGCCCCCCTCCCCTGCTGATAACAGCCTGGGGAAGGCCCTGCTTTCCCTTCCTGAGTCGTCGGATGGTTTGCCAGAACCTCCTTGAGGCCAACCGAAAGTCCTTCTCCATGGCCTCCCCAAACTCCTCCCATGCCCGAGTTTTAGCATCCGTGACCACCGCAGCTGCAGCCCTTCTGGCCTGCCTGTACCTGTCAGCTGCTTCAGGAGCCCCCTGGGCCAACCAAGCCCAAAAGGCCTCCTTCTTCAGCTTGACAGCTTCCCTCACCCCTGGTGTCCACCACCGGGTTCTCGGGTTCGCCTCCCGGGTCTGGCTCCGGGAGGGTGCCCCGGTTTCCCTGGTCCGGGCGAGGTAGCTACAGTCTTTGGGCTGCTTATCATCGAGGTTTTTTGAACCGCTCTTAGTCTGGGCTCTCCCCCGAGACCTGTTTGCCTTGGGAGACCCTACCAGGGGCAGATGCCCCGGACAACATAGCTCCCAGGATCATTGAGCCACTCAAACTCCTTCACCGCGTTAAGGTGGCGATTCGCGAAGGAGAATTTAGAATTTAGAGTTTCCAATTAGCCAAAAGTGAATATATTTTTTCTTTTTGTGGGAGGAAACCTGAGTACCAGGGGAAAACCCACGCAGACACAGAGAGAATATACAAACTCCACACAGACAGAAAGAGGAAAGAATCTGTCTATGGAACCAAATCCAGGGAAACATTTTCATCATTTGGAGGAAAAAGAAATTGAACCTGACCTCAAGTTTGGGTTTTGAACTTTGAAATATTCAACAGAAAGAAATAAAGAAAGAAAATAAAAATAAGTGTGTTACCCAAAATGTTTTGGGGGTTACATGACATTTGGATTCAGTTCTGGAATATCATTTCAAATCTTTTTTTTCACTTTTACATTTCTTTTTCACTTTCAGATTGTATTTTTTCACTTCCAGACTTAATGCTGGATGTGGCGTGGCGTCAACAACCACTGAGCCACAGTCGCCGAATTCGAATCTGAATTATATCTAACCCCAAAACAACTTTTCATACACTTATTTTCATTTTGAATATATTGTTGAATTTCCAGACCAAAACTTGAACTTTAAGGTTAAAATCTTTTTTTCAAATGATTGCCCTGGATTTGGCTCCACATCTGTGAGGCTGCAGTGCTAACCACTGAGCCACTGTGTCGCCCGGAAGGAAGGAGAGAGGGAAATACATCAAATAAACACATCTAAAACAACTTGATACATCAAATACAACTTAATACATCTAAAGAAAATGCATCAAAAAAAGTAATTTAAATCTAAAACAACTTATGTGTGTGTGTGTGTAAAGAAATAAAGCGCGTGCGCGTGTGTGTGTGTGTGTGTGTTAGTTGACCTCCATTGGCTCACCATATCCTTCCGTGGGGTCCACTTCCATCGGCTCGTCCTCCGGGGGATCCACCTCCATCGGCTTACCGGGGTCCAGGAGTGGGGTGGAGGCTCTTTGGAAAACAACAAAATAAGTTATCAGAATTATGCAGATGAAACACAATGTTACATAATCACATGTCATGGGGACTATTGTCCAATACAAGCACAGTACAATGAGTACATTGGACCAATCAATAATTAAGAATCTTCTTCAAGTAAACGAAGACGTAGGTAGTTCTTTCTTACACTGCACTAACTTTTAGACTAATATTTTATTCTCGTCTAATTCTATTTTAGTTTGTCTAAATTTCAGGTTATCTTGGCGCTTTAATGCTTTTAATTGTATTTCAATGTCATTTTGTGGTGTGTTTCTGTTGAACTTTTGATTTTGATGTTTAGTGGAGAGAACTTTCAATGGCCTGGGGAATAAATAAGCTTACCGTCTCATGCCTCGACTAAGGGAAGAGATGGAAGAAGAGGGGGAGAAGGAGGAGGAGCTAGAAGAAGGACCTGGGTGAACGGGCCGGTTGGGGTCCAGGATGGGGGAAGGCCTCCACAGGACGCGTTGGCTCGCCTGACGGTAAAAAAAATTAAATATAACTATCAGACCACTGCTCCACAACATGGAAACAAACACTATGATTCAGTCCCATATATATGTAAGTAGCTTAACAGTTGTATTAACGTCTGTATGTACACACTCTCCCTTTTCTTTTTCTGTTTGTTTTTGGTTTAGCTGATTTTTGTGTCTCTTTTTTATTTTCTGCTATTATTAAATTTAACTTGTATAAAAGCATAAAAACGTGCAATGGACTCTAAAGTAAACACTTGTCTGGGAGATGAAATAATGTATCAATAAAGTGTTAAAATAAGCGTGTGGCGTTCAGGTTCTTGGTGTTCTTACCATGCTGCAGGTTGGACTGACGGCCTGGATGACCGCCGGTGAGAGGCCGGGCCAGAAAGCAACTGGGATCCGGACTCTCCTGTAGGGGCAACGACGGGCCATCTGAGGGTAAAAACAAACAAAAAACAAGAACATTATTATTATTATCCATCTGGAAGCTCTTACAGTTACACAGAGTACATCTCCAATCAGACTTTTTAAAATACATAGACCTAACAATGCCTTGTAAATAGACAGCTGTACCAATGTCTCCACAGCGGGGACAGGTAGCGTGTCGTACTAAACTTTATGTTTGATAAAACCAAGATTTCATTTTTTAAATATGAAAAACATCACAAGATTGTTGGCAATGTGTGAATTATGAACATTTTCAAACATATATTGTCATGCCTGCATAACCTATGATCTGTATCACCTAGAAATTATATTTAATACAAGCAATCAATTCAGATCACCTAGACAGAAACATTTATTTGATTCAACATTCAATTTATTTGATTTTGTGTATGAAAGGGAGACACCTGATCACCAGGAGATCCTTTCATGATTGATTCAAATTGATAATTTAGAGTTTCCAATTAGCCAAAAGTGAATATATTTTTTCTTTTTGTGGGAGGAAACCTGAGTACCAGGGGAAAACCCAAGGGGAAAACCCACCCCCATTTTCAAACAATAAGGATTACATATATTGTCATGCCTGCATAACCTATGATCTGTATCACCTAGAAACTATAGTTAATACAAGCAATCTATTCAGATCACCTAGAAATTATATTTAATATAAGCAATCAATTCAGATCAATTGTTGACATTGAAGTCTGATCCATGTTGTCTGTCACTTTCAGTAAAGTTTAGAGAAATAATACAATCAACTTGTTTAGCTTGTACTCTTGAAAACACACACCGCTAGCTAGCTAACTGTCACATGGCTGCAGGTTGGGTCCTTACCTTGTAGTGTAGGGATGCTCGAGTTTGTTAGCTTGCTAGCTTAATAGTAGAGGTGCTGTTCTTCAGAAGTTTAGCTGTTCTCTCGTTGGGGTCTTCAAGCGCAATGAGGAAAAAAGAGAGAAATTGTTGTCTTATAAAACATGCGTTTCCATGGAAGCGCTTAGAACATTCCAAATTCAATGACGTTATAGCCCGCTGCCACTGGGCCACGCCCCCTGGCTGCCGGAAGTCACTGACGGCGCCACGTAATTAATATGAGATATGTTTATTATTATCACTTTATGAAGTAGGTAACTGATAAATGTGGGTAATATTGGGTCATGCATGGAGTGCAACTATTTTAATCAAGCATACATTCATATAAATCACAACCACAAGTAAAACAGACCTTCATTGTATACAACAAAAATCAACAAGTTGGCCTGCGTTACTTTAGTACATATAATTTATTTATTTGTTTCATTATTATTAATTTAGTACAATAATAATAGTTTATATTTATTATTTTAAATGTATTTTATATTATATCATATTTTCTATAGTGCTTTTCAAGCCAATTAAAGATGCTTTACATACAACAAAATTAGAAAGGGAACAACTAGAAAAACATGAAGACATCAATTAAAAACAGAACACTTTTGGATATAAAAGAAACCAGGGGCCTGTTGCACAAAACTAGGATAAGGGATTAAGCCAGGATATCTTGGTGATCCTGGCTCAATTGATCCGTAATCCGGTTGCACTAAAGATGGATAGGGGGCAGGAGGATATGTTATGGTATAAATTACCATGGAGATTTATTCTGTGGAGCTAGCCTGCTCCAAACCAGGCTAAATTCCAGGATCTATTTAATCTCATCCCTAATGTCAGTCAGCAGTCACCACAAATGGAAACCAATAGTTATTTCACTGCTCACTATACATTGTTATCACATATAACTAGACCCACTGTCATTATTTAAACGTTTGTGATCATTAATTTCAATGATTTTGGATAAAAAATGATTTTTAGATGATGTTGCTATCATTAGATAATTTACAGTTTCCCATAGACTATAAGGCTATATATAAAATGATAGAATATTAGGGCCACAGAGGGAAAAAAAAGACAAGTCATAATATTGTAACCAGTTGTTTTAAAGGAGGACAGTTGTTAAAATGACAGATGTGGGGCATTTCGTGAAATTGTACTTCAGTATGGTTTCATAAACAAAGACATGCTGATGTGCCAGAATATTAAGTATCACATTGTCATAAGTATCAAAACTGTAAAAACAATATGTAGCTTTTCTGCAGAAAGAACCAGCCTCATAAATTTATGACTTTATCCTTTTTCTTCAGTGTGGCCCTAGTACTCTGTCATATAAACAAATACACATTCCATATGAATATAAAAACACAATGTGTAACATTATGTTCCTTTATTGAATAAGGACAAAACAAAGCAGGTAAACCATCAGCTCCTTTCGAAACTGAAGTCACAGTGACTCTACAAGATGGAAAGCACAGAATCCAAGCATATTATACAAAATGATACATACACATTCAAAGGTCTGTATATAACACACCCTGCATGTCTGCACACTAAAATAAATGCAGGACAAATCCATACACATCAACTGAACAGACAAATGAATGGATGCAGTAGCCTCCCTGCAGCCTTGTATTACACACAGTATACCGCACAAACATCATAAGAGGCCAAATTCGTAAAAAAACGAACCCAAAAAAAACCAAATTCCTCTGCCACCGCAGGACATATTTAACCAAAATTGAAAGCACACATACTAACTAAAATAATTCAACACATATTGGTCCCTCAGCAGCCGACCACTGTCGTCATCAGGGAAGATTGCCGGATTGTCCCAGTCCATGGCTGGTGGCACTCTGGGGGCCCTCTCCTTCCTCAGGCAGGCCACATTGTGGAGGACAGCACAAGCCACAGTAATATCACATGCCCTAACAGGGCTGACCCTTAATTTGTGAAGGCAGTGAAAGCGTGCCTTCAGGAGGCCAAAGGTCATTTCAACTCTGGTCTTTGTCACTGGCTTGGTAAGAACATCAGCTACCATGTTTGCAGTAGGACAGTATTCTATTGATATTTTCCCTTCTGCGTGTGCAGACCGTATAAAGTGATACTTTATATCTATGTGTTTGCTTCTCTGTCTGCATACTGGGTTCTTAGATAAAGCTATCGCCCCCTGGTTGTCCTCATATATCTTGACTGGTACATGCTGGTTATTACTATCTATTCCTCTAAGTAGTTGTACAAGGTACATACTCTCTTGAGTAGTGGCTGCAAGTGCCATATACTCTGCTTCGCAGGTGGATAATGCCACCGTTGGCTGTTTCCTACTCTTCCACGATATAACTGGACCATTCTCAGTTAAGCTGAAACAGTATCCACTTGTGCTCCTCCAATCATCTTTATCGGCTGCCCAATCAGCATCACTATATCCCTCCAGCTGTAGTAGGCTTTGCTCACATTTTTGGTAGTGTAGTTCTTGATCTGTAGTACCCTTTAAGTACCTCAGTATGTGTTTTGCTGTAGCCCAATGCTGTTGCTTTGGTTCTGCTAGGTACTGAGATAGTTTACTCACAACCCAGCTCAGGTCAGGTCTGGTACATGTCATAATGTATATCAAGCTACCTACTATCTCTCTATATCCTGTCGAATCAATAACTTCACCCTCACTGTCAAAATTTAACTTTTGCTCACATGGAGTGGATCTCGGTTTGCACCCGGACATCCCAAATTTCTCTAATATTTTCTCTATGTGTCTCTTTTGAGTCATTTTGATCTCTCCCTCACTCTGTCTGAAATCGATACCTAAGAAGTGTTTAAGTGGACCCATATCTTTCATCTTAAACCTTCTCTTCAACATTTCTTTTACATCACTGAGTAAGGTGTTGTTACTCGCTGCTATGATTAAGTCATCTACCCACACTAACAGAATTACTTTCTCGTTCTCAGATTTTCTGCTGTAGACACAATGATCAGCATCATTTTGCACAAAATCATTCTCTGTAAGGTGATCATGCAGTAACATGTTCCAGTTCCGCCCGGACTGTTTTAAACCATACAATGACTTGTTGAGTTTACACACTAAGTGTTCCCCTGTTTTTGACTTGATCTCAAAACCTTCCGGTTGCTCCATATATACCTCACAGTCTATTGGAGCATGGAGGTAAGCAGTCTTCACATCCATTTGGTGGAGGCTAAGATCTTCCTGTACAGCCACCTGCATTAATGCTCGTACAGAGGTCATGTTGGCTGTCGGTGAAAAAGTCTCTTTATAATCAATCCCTTCCACTTGACTATAACCCTTTGCGACATATCTGGCTTTACAAGTCTCAGATCCATCCGGGCTCCCTTTCACTGCATATACCCAGCGACCTCCCACTGCTTGTTTGCCTCTTGGCAGTGGGGCCAGAGTGAAAGTATTATTCTCAGTCAAAGAGTTCATCTCCTCTTTCATCGCGTCAACCCACATTTTTGACTTCTTAGAGTCCATTGCCTCTTTAAGTGTTTTAGGTACATCATAAGCCACTCTGTAGAAATAATCTACATTTTCACTTTCGTCATTATTACACTCAGCTTTACACTGGTACTCCTTTAAGTATTCTGGAGCCTTTCTCTGTCTCATAGGGTATCTCTTTTCTCCCTCTTCTCTCTGAGTAATATCTGTCTGGGTCGGACCTGCCTCAGCAGTCTCCTCAACATTTGACTCTTTACTCTCCTTAGGCTGTCCCTGAGCCTGGTTGGCTATCTTCGGTGGTGTATCTCTTTTCTCAATATCTTCCCCCATGTCACAATCTGTCTGAGTCTGGCTATCTGCGCTACCTTTGGTGAGGAATTTTACCAGCCTATGTTTGAGGACTTTTCCTGTCTCGGGATAATACACGTTATATGCTGGACTATATTTGTCATAGCCTACAAGGATCCCCTTTTTGCATCTAGAATCCAGCTTTTTCTTATCCTGCTGATATACGTAGCATTCAGAGCCAAATATCTTCATGTTAGATAGGTTAGGTGTTTTTCCTGTGAAAACACGGTAAGGTGTCTGCTCTAGCCGCTTACTGTAGCACCTGTTGCGGATTTGAGCTGCTGTTTGTACAGCATATGTCCATAATTGTTTTGGGAGGTTACTCTCCAATAGCATGCATCGAGACATCTCGAATAAGGTTCTCCAACCTCTTTCGGCAGTTCCATTCTGATGAGGTGAGTAGGGCGCACTCTTCTCATGCCTTATCAAGTTACTCCTAAGTAAAGACTGGAACTTCTGCCCGGTAAACTCTGTGCCGTTATCAGACCTTATGCACTTTATCTTTCCATATGGAGCTACATCTGCTATGAATTTTTCTGTAGCTTTTGTCGTGTCACTCTTTGCTTTAATAAAGTATGGAAAAATCATCCCACTGTAATCATCAGTAAATGCTATTGCATATCTGTATCCATCTTTATCTGCTGGTTCTATCGGACCGCATAGGTCTGTGTGTACTAGCTCTAATACAGTTGTAGCTTTAGCGTCTGCCTGTCTGTTTCTGCTTTGTGTAAACTTGCCCTGTGTGCATATTTCACAGTTTTGGTTGGACTTGTCATGTTTCCCTTTTATAGACATCCCTTCAACCACCTTTTCTAATTTTGCAACATCATCAAAATTACAATGACCAAGTATCCTATGCCACGTTTGAATGTCATGACAACCATACACTTCATCAACATTTTCATCCTCTACAGTGCTAAGGTAATACAGCCTACCATACACGTCCATTTTGAACATGGTACCATCCTTGTGGACCAGCCAGTCATTACCGTCCTTGAAGCGGACCTCAGCTCCGTTGGCTGTCGCTGCTTTGACTGAAAAGATGTTTTGTGGAAACGATGGGATGTAGAGTGCTTGCTTGAGCCTCGTTTTCACCTGTCGTCCCTTGCTGTCCAGCAAGTAGACTTCGGCGTCTCCCCTCATCTTCGCCATCCCGCTCACCTTGGATCCGTCAGCGAGCTCGATCATGTGGTCCTCGGGTCTGAAGCTCTTGTCAACTGTTTTGAACTTTGTGGCGTCGTTGATCATGTGTGTTGTGGCGCCGCAGTCGACCATGAGACCCTTCTTGTTTCCTCTTTGTGCAGGACAGTCATTCATCCTGAAACAGAAAGATGTATGCTCTGCCTCTGTCTCTCCATCAGCTTTCTTCACATGGTCACGGGCTTGTCCTCGGCTGCGTCCCCTTCCTCTCTGTGGTGTGTCCCATTTTCGTTCCTCTCTCCTCACCTGGTAACCGTCAGGACATGCCCTGGCCATGTGTCCCTTTTTACCGCACGTGTAACACTCGACATCAGCCATGTCCATTTTCTTCCCTTTTCCTCTTCCTCGTGACCTCGTTGCCCCGCTAGTCTTCATCACGTTGTCTTCTTCAACATTCACGTCACTTTTCCCATATTTTTCAGTACTCTCATAACTTCGCAGTTTTGTTTTAAACTTGTCTGAGTGATGTACACGATGAATGGCTTGTATGAATCAGGTAGTCCTTTTACTACCATAGCCATCTGAAGCCCATCACTAATATGCTCCTCTGCTCTTCTCAATGACGTGAATATAGTCTCTGCTCGAATAATATAGTCCGTGACCGTTTCATTGCTAGCCTTATGGAGCGAGGAAAGTTCACAATATAAACTCACAAGGCGGGGTTTGTCCTTTCCCGCATAGTGCCCGCGAAGAATATGCAGTGCTTTTCTTCCGTCACATTTCGCGTCTCTCATTACCAACGACAAGCTCTTGTTGTCTAGACATTGCACTAGTTCTGCATATGCCTCACCGTTCTTCTCCTCGTCTTCCGCGAGAGCTTCTTCGTCATCCTCAGCTATCTCCGGGTCTTCCGAGATAACTTCTCTGAGGCGACGTAACTCCATGTGCGCGAGGAACCTCGTTTCCCAGAGCTCGTAATTTTTCTCATCACCGTCGAATAAAAGTCTGAACCACCTTTGGCCTGATTGACTGGGCCCATAACCTGTAGCGTTAGACATTCCTGCAGCTATCTCCGTTATTACAGTCGCCAAAGTGGTTAACTAGTAGCTCCTAGTAGATAACATTCACGGGAGAAAAAGAATAGACCACCATCGTCTCTTTGGTCTGGGAACTCACACTGTTCGTTTTTATTCTGCGCATGCGCACAACAACACACCAGTGCACACAGGCACACATCAACATGGCTTTGCTACTCATATAAGGAATATGCTCAACAGAAGGCCATGACCTGTTGCTCTTAGCTGAAGAAGGCCATGACCTGTTGCTCTTAGCTAAAGAAGGCCATGACCTGTTGCTCTTAGCTGAAGAAGGCCATGACCTGTTGCTCTTAGCTAAAGAAGGTCATGACCTGTTGCTCTTAGCTAAAGAAGGTCATGACCTGTTGCTCTTAGCTGAAGAAGGCCATGACCCGCTGCTCTTAGCTAAAGAAGGTCATGACCTGTTGCTCTTAGCTGAAGAAGGCCATGACCTGCTGCTCTTAGCTAAAGAAGGCCATGACCTGCTGCTCTTAGCTAAAGAAGGTCATGACCTGTTGCTCTAAGCTAAAGAAGGCCATGACCTGTTGCTCTTAGCTGAAGAAGGCCATGACCTGTTGCTCTTAGCTGAAGAAGGTCATGACCTGCTGCTCTTAGCTAAGGAAGGCCATGACCCAATGCTCTAAGCTAAAGAAGGCCATGACCTGCTGCTCTTAGCTAAGGAAGGCCATGACCTGCTGCTCTTAGCTAAGGAAGGCCATGACCTGCTGCTCTGAGCTAAGGAAGGTCATGACCTGCATACAACTATGCTGCAAATGAACATTAAATATCAGAGGAAAGAAACGGCATTAAATACATCTGAATCAATAACCTAGTTAATTAACAAAGACACAGGTAAATTTAACTAAATGTATCATTTGCATACAAATATACTGCCATCTACTGGTAGGAAGGGGAAACCCTTTACTCTGCGTCTCCTCATACAGGCTCTGCTGTGTTCACTGAAGAAAGAGCACAATGAGGAGGAAATATAAATATGAGGCTAACAGCAACAACTCTACACACCCAAATGACTTTGATTAAACTATATTACGAACTGTGTTGCATTAAACAATGCAAGGATTAATTGAAAAGTTGATTAATATATACGTACATATATACATGAATATTAAAGTGCCTGTAGTCACGACTGTTGCTAACATATCCAGGTTTATTTATTTATATTGATTAATAATGTTCTTCTAACGTTACGGCAGCAATGTGTTTGCATAGAAGACTGTAAATAAGAATATCGATCACTAGACTTTATTTTGACATTTGTTTTAGGCACTTCCGTTCTCTCGTTTTGGGATTCAGACGACAAAAACGAGAAAACGGAAGTGCTTTTCCGTTTTCCCGTTTTTGGTTTGAAACAGAAAACGAAGAAACGATGGTATTTCCGTATTTTCGTTTTTTCGAATGAACCAAAAAACAGACGAATAAAACGTACACGGACCTAGTTTCATGTAGGACCGGAAGTACGTCACTTCGTCTCGTTTTCTTCTTCGTCGTTCTTTTACGTAAAAGACCAGTCGGGGCCCGTGAAATGTTTTTCTTGAGCCGATGTGAGATCCCAGTTCAGGGATGTTGTATGTGTACGTAATTCCTTTCGAGGCAAATTATTTGAAATTGTGATTATGGGTTATACAAAATACACTGAAGTTAATTAAATGTTATGCATGCATGGCTTTAGAACCAGACAGAATAGCGCCCCCACGTGTGTCTGCTATGATACTACATCTTCATTCTTGAAAACAAGTTGCAAAGTTCAAAATATACATCAATAGCACTGTGTGTCAAATTATTTTAATCAGAAATGAAAATAAATAAATTTTGAACAGATTATTTACCTGTAAAGAGACACGAACAGAGGTGTTATTCACATAGCAATGGCACATATTGTTGCCTATTGTTCAGGCCATCATCGAGAGACAAGACCCATCAAGATGTCCTTTTCACCATGACTTAACATTCTTGCGCCACTTGTAACGAAATGAAAAATGTTCCAAATTAGCTGCAACTGTCTAAGGTTTACCGTCCGGCTTGTTACATATAGTGGTGCAATTTTTAAATTTCAGGAACCTCCGTTTCAGTAAACAAATCTTTTGATGATAGACTATTAATGTACGATAAACCAATTTAGATTTAGTTTCTCTGCATGTAAAAAAGTCCCTGCAGTACCTTAGTCATCTTGACCGTCCGCTCCAGTAAGTCCTGCACTGTGTTTGTATCTGACGCTGCTGCTTCTGTTTCCTCTCCATCACGTTGGCATGCTCCAGCTTCAGACTCTTTAGCTTTGCATCCAAAAGAAGCGCCTCTTTCCTCTTCTTCTCTGCTTTCTCAGCAGCTTCATCAACGTCTTTGTCCTGCAGGGAAGGAGATAGAGAGCCTTAGTTTAGCTGTTTCTGTGCAGTTACAGCCATGAAACTGAAATCCAATAACATTACGCACAGTCTTATGAAGGAGTCATGTGTGAAATGGGCCTCTACTGTACCTTCAGATGCAAATAGCTTAAGCTTTCCTTTATCTGTTTCTTCAACTTCACGTGCAACCCGCCTGTGCACTGTTTCAAACTCTCCAATTTCCACATAAAACACACACAGCAGTCACAAATTACTTAGGAATATTTAACATTTTAGCACATGGCATCAATATTGGCAAGGGTGTGAGTTTCATTTTTTTCAGAAGTTCAACCTCAGCTCCATAATTTATTAACGTGTATGATAAACAGAGTAGCTAAACTATATATCAGTTTTAGAAAGGGGGACAGTCCTCTGAGGGTAGATTCAGTTTTTTAAAGTGAGGAGCACACATGCGCACATGTGCACATAGACACGCACGCACACACACACAGTAAGCCATTTTGTCCTGACTAACCAAAGCTAGTTAGCTTTATGCTAGGTTTAAGTTCACTACTCTGCCTCCTCCAAAAGACTTCAGTTGGTTAGTGTGTGTTGGACTGGACTGTGGATTTAAGGAAATAAACCTGTCAAACTACTGAAATTGTGGTTTTCATATGGTATATATATATCATATGGTATATATATTTACATTTTTAAATTTTTCCTGTTTTGTTTTGTACTGTGTCTATGCTACGCTCTGTGCGTGAGCCGTGACAGTGTGCAGAGTCCCTGATGTTTTGGAGCTTGTGCCCACATCTTTGTCCTGCACTCGGACTGCAGGATCGAGTTCAGGACAAAGAGCAGGGATGCCGCGATCATTCCTATAAAAGTTGCTCAGGGGCACATGAAGTTAACTATAAACTATGAGTAAAGATACCTGGATCTTCTGCTTATATATAGTTATTAGGGTCCAGAGTAGTTTTCCTTTAAGCCCGCCTCCCAGCCCTTGTTCCAGCCTCGTTCTCATTCCCATGAACAGAGAAAGGAAATTAACTCCATTCAGCTGTTAGTGCATTTTACAACTTTTAGGACTTGATTCAAATAAATGCTATTCATGTGTGTGTAAGTTGTTTTACCTAAAAACTGATATATCTTCTGATTGATAAGCGTCAAACAGACACAGGACCTTTAACCAGGAGACCAGTGTTAGTGTCCCAGAGTGTTGCTGACCCCCGTGTAATGAATAACATCTTACATAAGTAACATCTTTGGTGACCTCTAAAGTCTGACCAGTTGGTCTTCATGTCTGATAAGAAACAACACATCATGTAACCCCGCTGTCATTACATTATGACCGTATATCAATTTCCATTTATCTGGACAGTTTTTCTTTCTTTCTTTCTCTATCATATTTGTATTTGGTCATCAACAAAAGCTTGAATTAAAAATGACAACTTTCCACAACACAGCGGACTAAATCAGAGATTTCACCAGAGCGTCCTGATCCTAATCCACACGCAGCGCTTTCAGAAAGACTCACCAAAGACCTAATACACTGTGTGTGTGTGTGTGTGTGTGTGTGTGTGTGTGTGTGTGTGTGTGTGTGTGTGTGTGTGCGTGCGTGCATGCGTGCGTGCGTGTGTGTGTGTGTGTGTTGTGATGTAAACTGACACTCTTGTTGTAGTTTCACATCATAGATTAAATATTGTTAAACCTTGGAGTGCATGTCTCGTCAAGATGGAGAGTTAAAGCTTTTATTGTAGATGTGTGTGTGTGCTGCTCTCTCTCTCTCTCTCTCTCTCTCTCTCTCTCTTCCTGTGTAATCTGTAATGCACTACAGCAGCTGGCCTCCCCTCGTGAGTAGCCGGCCTGTTGGAGCAGCAGCAGCATCATCCTCTTACTCAGCACCAACACAGCGAGCAGCTCTTTCAAAGGCTCGTGAGGATTCTTGGACGGATGCTCCTTTTGGCCCCAGCCGGGAGAAGTTCTATGGAGGGTGAAGGTAACACGTGTGGACTGGACAGGGCACTTCTTTTCTTTTGCATGTGACGTTCTCATGTGGAAATAGCAATGATACATTGGAAAATGATCTTTAACAGCAGCAAATGCTCCAGAGATGCAGCTCCTTTGACATGTTGGATCATTTGCTAATCTTTGGACATTTACACTATTATTTCTTCACTCTCGCCTGCTAAAGCTTTAGTTATAGTATGGTTTTGCATTATGACTTAATATTAAAGTAATAGTGCAACATTTTGTCAAATATTATTAATTCCCCTTCTTTCTGAAATTGAAATGAAAAGATTATAAATTATGACTAAAACTGATTATATACAACTCATTTGCAACATCAAAATGTTTTGATAGAAACACAGTGATGATGAGGTGAAATGTTCACTGACAACATATAAATATTGTCATTATGAACGTTTTCATGGTCGTATTGAGACGCTCACAGCTCTTGGGTAAGATGAGGGAAATATTATGTGATTTGAAGAAAACAATCCAAGAGAGATGTTGACTTTATCAATATTCAAAAGCACACTCTTTAACCACAACAAGAGTTTTTGTACAGCTTTAAAAGTCATCAATATTATCTTAACATCCATTGTAAACCCACCAGGAGCCAACGTGCTGCGTGATGTGCTCTCTTTTCCTGGTTTGGACAAGCTGAACTTTGTGTAGAGCATAAAAACACATATGACTCTAGATTCTACCTCAGCATCTGATGCATCCGCGATGGAAAGTGAAGCAGACTTTATCATCACGCAATGTTTTCGGATCCATGTTAAGCTGCATGATTATTATTATGGAGAACATCTACCTCTGTGTTTTTGTTCCCACGTGCCGTTAGTATAGAAGACCTGTGAGATATATGTATTTGTTTAATTTACATGCAAAATATATACTGAACATTTGTTCATGTTTTTTTCCGGTGGTTTACATTCTACACTTTAATTTGTTAATATTGAAAACTGCCAGCAGATGTCACCATCTTACCATAGGGGGGCTGTCCGTTTATTCACACTTCCTCATGGAGTTTCTCAGAAGAAGAGCAGATGAACGTTAAAAAGCAAATAGTGTAAAAGGTTTAAGATATGAGTGTAGTGGAGAGCAGGGGGTCCATTGCCTGAAATGGTTCATTGGGATCTATGTGGGGATAATTGGCAAAGAGCAGGCGGTTCACACAGACTGTGGCTCAGAGGTACAGCGGGATGTCTCCCCATCAAAGGGCAGTGCTATTGGTGTATGTTATAGTTTAGTTCTGATGGACATGGTAGCCCCTGCCATCTGTGAATGGTTATGAATTGGTGAATGGCATGTAGAGTACTTTGAGTGGTCGGAAGAACAGCAAGCAATTTACCAATCAATTAATCAATCAATCAAAAGTAGAATATTTACTTCTGAAGTTGAGTAAAAGTGGCAGAAAATGGAAATTCTCACGTAACACCATTAAACATAGAATTTCTTTATAGTATTCAGTATACAGTGTATTTGCAAATACACCAATCTAGGACGGGATGAGCTCAAGTGTTTCAGGGTACACATGCTTTGGTTTCAAGATATTTAATCACCAACAAAGATTAAAGGTTGACCCCTGGCATGGAGCATAATCTGACTATCACATGAAACACATGAAATCCTTTGTTGTTACGGTCAGATGCTGAACATTAAAGGCTCAGGACAGTCAGCAAGAGAATCCAGGTCGGTGGTATTTAGTGAGAGAGCCAACAACACAACAGCAACAGCAGGAGCTGCTTGACTGTACTCTACTGCTCAGCAGCAGACAACAGTCAGAGGCTCGCTGCTGGACACAGTGAGCATTGAGCAGCTGGAGAGACGGATAGGAGTTGGTGGAGACCAAAACTAGAGCTAAAAAATAAATATGAAAATATTGCACTTCAGATGGTTACATTTTTACCCCAAATAAATAGTAATGCAGCTTTTGAATCCTGCATGTTTACACTTGCTTTTCAGGCTTTTGGCATCGTGGCTACCTGATCTATGTGATTTTCAGGATTGGCTGTATTAACAAATCTATTTCCAACTTGAGAGCAGCAGAAACAAGCTGTGAACATAACTTTGACATATTATGCATATTAGCAACCATCTGGAGGCCATAGAGCAACATTTGCATTAATTTGAACTTCACTCTTTTACCTCTGTTTTTGGTCTTTAGCTGCTAAATGCTTCACTGTGTTTCTCTTTCTGTCTATGGTTTGCTGCTAAGCAGGCAGAGCACACTGTGTTGATGAGAGACAGTAAAGTTGCTTTAAAAACAAAACAATGCTCTTAAAGAGGCAGATACGCTTTGAAACTTTTTTTTGTTTCCAATTATTCCATTCCATTATCCAAACCGCTTATCCTATTCAGGGAGCCGATCCCAGCTGACATTGGGCGCAGGCAGGGTTCACCTGGACAGGTCGGCAGTCTATCTCAGGGCTCATATGGAAACAAACACGCTCACATTCACACATGTAGGCAATTTAGAGTCTCCACTTAACCTGAGCAGCATGTCTTTGGACTGTGGGAGGAAGCCGGAGAACCCGGAGGGAACCCACGCTGACACGGGGAGAACATGCAAACTCCACACAGAAGGCCCGTCTGGGATACACAACAATGTATTAGACAAAAATATTGTAGAAAAATAATCGTATTCTTAGAAACTGTGTTTACCGGAGGCACGTCGCGAGACTGCACCGGTCGCCCGCTGGACTGTGCATTCAAACTAAATTCAATTTCAATTTGATTAAATCATTTATTTTTTATATTGGCAGCCTGGATTCTTGTATACTGTATGAAACCGAGTTTATCGTGCTCTACGTTTAAGTAGCACCCAGTTAGGTGGACCCCGCCTGATGACATTGCTGGCTGTAGAAAATTCTCCAACACTCTTGTGACCTTAACTTTAAGGGGGAACTTAATTTCTCAACCTGGGCGCTACGTTCACTCAAAGTTCTTGTTTTTTGCCACCGTCAGGCTCGGATTGTTATTATAAATGTCTGACAACATTATGAACAGAAGCCCCACTGAGAAACTTTCCTCTGTGGTGCACAGGCTCATGGCACCCACAGGAGCACCCGTCTCCTGAGCTGTGCAGTCCGATTGGTTCACTCTCCTCGACCTGTTTCATTGAATTCAAACATTTTTTTCCTTTTCTGACAACAGGAAGTGCCAGATCTATTCTGCCTGGCCAATGCGGGACTGACGTCGTTCATCTGAAGGTAGGAACAGGAAAATATGACTGATAATGTCCGATAACAGTAGTGATGCTTTTTCTGGTTCAAGTAAAATTAATATTTGAACGATTGTGTGACATACATGTATCTATTATAAGTTACGGTATCTGTTTATGCATTCACACATGTACAGCACAGTACTGTAGACCCACGTGTGTGTGTGTGTGTGTGTGTGCGTGCGTGTGTGTGTGATGTGAGCAGTCAGCGGCCCATGTGGCTCCACTCCCATGCCAGGGCCCGGGTCACCTGACGGCCCTGCACAGAGCTGCCATGGTGGGGAACAGTGACTCCATGGCTGCTCTGATCCAGGGAGGCTGTGCCGTGGACCTGCAGGGCAGAGTGAGTGGTGGACACACACATGTCAGACGTGGTTCACACACCTGCGGGAACGTTCACTGATACGTTCTCAACGTGCGTGGTTGATGGAATGGTAATAGTTTGTGATGGGAACACTTTGTCCCCTATGTGTTTGAGGACGGCAACACTGCGCTGCACGAGGTGTCTTGGCACGGATTCTCTCACTGTGTCAAACTGCTGGTCGACTCCGGAGCGGATGTACACATCAGGAACAAGGTAGGAAACCAAAGGTACAAGTATGAGTCTGAAATGAGCATTGGCATGCCCTCTTTAAAGTGCAGATAATTGCTTGCATCGGAATTCTAATGACAAGCACGGCTCTGTGGACCCAAAAGGCCTGCCAGATACCCCATCCCATGATGTCTCTTAAACAGCATCAGCATGTAACACACGATCCTCCATAACAATCCCCACTGTGTTTACTCGGTAGTAACTGTGGTATGTTGCCTCAGGCTGGAAACACAGCCCTCCACCTGGCCTGTCAGAACGCACATGCTCAGACTGCTCGCCTCCTGCTGCTGGGAGGATCCAGCCCAGACACCAAGAACGATGTGAGTCCTCAGGCATCCCACAATGCACTGTGCTCTCCTCAGAGACATGATTAAAGAAGTAGCAGACCCTTCACTCCGACAACGCGCTTGGTGCATCACTGATGACGGTGTCACTATATAAACTGAAGTAATATCTCTGAGAACTGTGTTTTGGTTCCAGATGGGTGACAGCTGTTTGCATGTGGCTGCTCGCTATGACAACCTGACCCTGGTAAAAATCCTGCAGGGTTCTCTGTGCTCCGTGACGGAGAGGAACCAGGTACAATACGTCAGTGTCGATTATAATGCAACTATTGAGAAATCTTTCCCACTTTAGCAACGACAGAGAAACTCATCCATGTCAGTATTTTCCAGGTTTGGTTTTTCCTGTGAGTGTTAACGGCATAGATTCCATTATGTTTTATACAGGACACATGAGGTAACACTTTATTTCAATTTCCTATGAAAATGTGTAGATTTGGTTGTAATTATAGGGAAAATAAAGACAAAGTTCTGAAATATTTATTTGGAAACTGGTGGGGAAAGAATTCAGATGTTTTTCTTCAGTGAAAGTATCAATACTCAAAATACTCTGTTACAAGTAAAAGTACAGAAGTATTATCAGAAATATGTAACAAAAGTCAAATCAGAGTTTTTTAAGAGATGCTTGGCCGGTGTTTTAAGAAAGAAATACTTTTAGGAATGCAGTGCAGTGAAAGGTACAGTATTTCAGTCTGATACCTCGTGGTACAAAGTAATATAAAATAAAAATGTTTGTCTGTTTGCCTCCAGGCCGGAGACACAGCGCTCCATGTGGCCGCTGCTCTGAACCACAAGAAGACCGCTCGGCTCTTACTGGAGGCGGGGACTGATGGGACGATCAGAAACAATGCAAGTCCCATCCACCAGCTGAATACTACACATTCACAATTGTCCTGATGTCACAAGATCATAATTGTTATCTCATTTTTTTTTAAATTCAAGTTATCACTTAATTTAAAGACACAGTAACAAATGGTGACAATAGTATCATGTGTAGCCTTGGGTCCATGTGAGTAAAGGCATGTTTAAGGGGAGACCACTGGCTAAGCATTACTACTCGTGATGGTTAAACTGAACTGTGCCTCTTTAATATAGAGTCAAATATGACATGACTGTTGTGCGACGGGTCCGCTTCAAGGTTTTGTAGCATGTCTGATATGCTGTTCTCCTCCAGGCAGGTAAAACCGCCCTTGACAAGGCCAGAGATAACAACCACAAAGACATGGCCCACCTCCTGGCCAGAGCTCCACAGGTTAAGCTGATCCAATATTTTATGACTTCATATTATTGTGTCCAACAGATACTTTAAAACCAAACATTATGCTGTACAGTGTCAAGAATGTCATTTGTAGGCATTTTTTACTTGAGCTATATACAGTAACTATCACGGTTGTAATAGAAAACATGTTTGTTAATGCTAAGTGTATTGTGACAGTAGCAATACATAATCAATGTAGCCAATAACGTAACCATAGCAGATATGTGTACTGGTCCTCAGGTACATCGCTTCATGCGAGGAAGAACAATAAAGAAACAAAGAGAAAGACTGACAGCTGAGTGCAGGACCCGGTCGGTCACCAGAGTAGAATCTCTTCCAATCAAAGTAAGAAAATATCATTAAAACATTCTCTATACCTTGTGGAAGTCTCCTGAGCTATTGGGAGAATTTCTACAATGAGTTATCACATTAAATGAATTCCTTAGATTATAAAACGATACGTAGCATTTGATGTCATCGTTTCATTGACTGCAGTTTTCAATTTGCGTTGGAGTTGAACTTCAACACGTACCTCGATCTGGTCTGTTTGCCCTGAGCAGGACAGCAGTTCTGCGGTGGAGGAGGACACGCCCAGCAGTGAGCAGATGGAGAGCAGAACTGCCCCCAAGGTGGGTCATCGTCAGCAGCAGCAGCAGCAGCAGCAGCAGCAGCAGCAGCAGCAGCAGCAGCGTTGCAACAGGAGCCCAAACAGCCGCCGAAAGAAGAGGGTCAAGGAGCAGGTGGGTCAACAACGTCTCTCTGGATTTATTCTTCAGTAAACATCGTCTCAATCTCTAGTTTCAAGTCTTCTTCAATTCAGGATGATGTTCATTTAGTAAATGATGGTATTTTAGAGTAAAACAGACCATAAAGCAGGGTATGATTTAGGGCGGGGCTACAAGGTGATTGACAGGTCTCTACCAGAGCCGTATATGCCTCTCTATGTCACTCCTCGTCAGTCCAAATATGGTCACTTCCTGTTCACTAGTTGCTTAAAGCCAAGATGACAACGGCCAAATCGCCGAACTTCAAGGCTTCAAAACATCAGTCCACAACGGGTGACGTCACCATGACTACGTCCACTTCTTATATACTGTCTGTGATCACAACAACTCCAAAAGAGGGACTAGGCTTCCATATATGGCTCATGTGATGCAAATTTCATCCATATTACATCAATAATAATAAAGAAAAGGTGTCAAGCAGTACCTGTAATATACAAAATGTTTGTCTCAATAGCTTTTCTTCAAATACTGCTGGTTTTGTTTTGTTGGCATTTTAAAGCCGATGCCTACACCATAATAGTTCACCATAAGAGCATCAAACGAGACGCGTTGTGTGTCGCTTTCAGTGCATTTGGCCTTTTACTATTTACGAGCTAATTGGTGGTGATTTTTGAGAATCACTGCTTCCTTATTGCAACACTTGTCATACCGTCTCATATGAAAACTAAAGGGAGCAATCTTTTAACAGAGCTAATGAGTACAGTTTGCAATATCTACTAACAGTCTGTTCACTTTCACTCCTTTGCAGACTCTGAAAGAAAATGACAAAAGAAAAGGCGAGAAAGACTTCCACCTTAAGAAGAATCTGCTCTGGGAAGATGGTGAAGATTTTGTCCAGAATGGAAAAACCTATCAGCTTTACACACTATACCGCGACAAGGAGGGCCACATTAGACAGGTTACTGATGATTCAAACATTTGTGTGATAAGGATTTGAGATTACATCGGAAGGCTGGTGCTAAAATTTCCCATGTTGAGTTATGTTGGGCATGGCTGCTCTAGAAAATGAGCCATCGCAGAAACAGGTGATTCTATGGAAACCTCCCCGCGACTGAGTCTGTGACTTGTGACCATTCTCCGCAGGCACCGGCCAACGGATGCCTCTGTAAGCCCCTCCTCAAGAAGCTGGAGGGCCAGCTGAAGGCCACGCAGGAGGAGATGAGGCTGCACATCCTGAACGTGCAGGAGCAGGTCAACAACAGACTGGGCCGAATGGACCACAGGAACAGACAGCAGGTCTGCTTACGGGTCGGGGACGTCACTCCTCCATCAGAGTCTGATGCCTCAGTTCACTTGTGTTTTTTGAAAACATTATCACTTGTTTTGAGGAAAACTATTTAAAGTCTTTAAAGTCAAACCTACATTTAAATATATATATATATCAAACAACAATGATACATACAAAGATTACAGGTATCTCTGCTGAAAAACTCTTATGATAAATTTCATGCCAGAAAGATTCAAAATTGTTCCATAATTGCTTGATTTACTTATTTCTTTTCACTCGGGCAGATTAAAGCGTTGGACATCCTGAATCAGGAAAGAGCCTCGGCAGCGAGGAATTTAATGGTTTACAAGATGGAGCAGAGAGCGGCCCGGGAGAGAGAGGAAGCCCAGATGACCCAGGTATCACATGACGCCGGATGTCTTTCCATGCAGGGGAACATCTTATTCCATGTTTGCATGTGTGGCCTTCAGAACTGATCATGAGATGGAAGGTCTATGTGGTCTGGACACAACTTGCTGCCTCTTGAATTCAGAATTTTCAGATTCAATTGAGAGATTAAGTCAGAAGGTATGTCCCGTCACGGTCGGCACCGCAAAGGAGACCGTTCTGGAAATAACAAATAAATTAAGTCATTTTAATTTTATCGCAAAATTCCAAGAATATACTTAATGTTTCAAGATAGAAAGTCATAAATGGAGGCCAGAGTGGATTCTTTTAATTTTTAACCCTAATGGCAGTGAGAAACACCAGCTGTTAAAGTCTATGTGGCCTTTACTGGAGGAAGGTTTGATCGATCAGCAGCTTGTTTCTCGTCTCCAGCAGACAGCGGTGAGCCGTGAACTGAGGAGGTGGTGCGTGTCCCAGTTGAAGGACAGGGACGTCCACATCCCGGACAAAGCCCGCTACTACAAACTCCTCCCCTCACGGTCTGTGGAGCAGTCCGTGGCCGAGGCCGACCTGGAGTCCCTGCCCCTGCTGTCCGTGGTGTCCGGAGACAGCAGCACCTCACTGGCTACCTACGTCAACATCCTACCATGCAAATCCAGCCACAGTCTGGGGGGCCCGGAGCAGGAGCAGATGGGGGGCCGGACATACTTTGAAATGAAAGTGGACCGGTCACCAGGTTTGTAAGCTTCAGTGGTCGATAGCAATGATTTATGTCTCCTATAGCATCAGTGGCACAGCTCACAGCGACTGATACACGTAGAGAGGGGTTTTCACAGCAGAGAGTACAGCAGGCCATGAGACCCAGCATAAATATCCAGATAAGTAATGTTTAAATTGGCAGAGGATGGATGTTGCTCAGTTGTCATGGAGACAAGTGTAGTGGTAGGACTTCTTAACTAATCCACCTTCACCCATCCGCCAAGAGAGATCATTTGAAAAATTAAAATTGTATTTACTTATATAAATTCAAGTCTCTGTGAGGATATTTTAATCCTGATCTGGTCTCAGTGTAGTCCTGGTCCTCTATAGACCTCCATCAGTGAACAGAACACCAGAGAGAAGATGGTCTGGTTCTATGGAGTTCTTCCTAAAGCTCCTCATCAGAGCCACCGGGTCGGTTTCTGGTGAAACCAGATGACATCATGCAGGATCACCAGAACCTCTTTCAGTTCAGACTCCAGCGGGGTTTCCAGTCCACTGTGGGCAGACCCAGATCCAGCAGAGACCAGTCAACCGTGGGCAGACCCAGATCCAGCAGAGACCAGTCCACCGTGGACAGACCCAGATCCAGCAGAGACCAGTCCACCGTGGACAGACCCAGATTATTATTATTACATTTCATTTAGCTGACGCTTTTATCCAAAGCGACTTACATGATATACAGTAGACCGTAGACACAGCAACGGTGAGCAATTAGGGTTAAGTGTCTTGCTCAAGGACACAATGACGTGGACTGGCTGAGCCGGGGTTTGAACCACCGACCCTCTGATTGAAAGACTGACTTGCTAACCACTGAGCCACAGTCGCCCATTGGTCATCCAGCAGAGACCAGTCCATTGTGGGCATACCCAGATCCAGCACTGTGGGCAGACCCAAATCCAGCAGAGACCAGTCCACCGTGGACAGACCCAGATCCAGCAGAGACCAGTCCACCATGGACAGACCCAGATCCAGCAGAGACCAGTCCACCGTGTCCGAACCCCGGCTCTGCTAGCCCATGTTGGTGTGTCTTTGGGCAAGACACTTAATCCCAAATGTCTCCTGCACTCATCATTTGTATCTCGTGGTCTTTTGCTTTGGAGATGTACTCACTTTGCCTTTTGAACGGACTCAAAACTCAGATTAATGTTGCCTAATATGGATTTTTTTTTCCAACTCCCCACCTGTCATCAGACGACTATGAGAACACAACCCTGTTTCCTATGCCTGCCAACCACACCTCAGACCTCCTGCTGGGCTCTGTGGACCTCCTCTGGCAGCCTCCGGGAGTGCAGGACAGTCCTGTTGGAGCAGGGGTGCCCTGGTGTGGGGCGGGCTTCTCAAGCAGCAGCAGCAGCAGCCAGTGCAGCATCAGCGCCCAGCGACCCAGACTGATACAACACCAGGAACAACGCTGCGACAGACCAGACAGGAAACACTCTGGAGAGCTGATGAGTGCGTGCAGGCGTGTCGGGGTCCACACTGAGGGCTCCAGAACACTGGAGTTCTTCATCGACCGACCCGCTGAGCCCACGTTCAGCCAGGAGAGGAACAATCAGCACGCCATTGAGGTGAGTGGACTGATGGGTGGTGGGAGGAACTGCCCAGTGGTAGGGTTGGACCGGAAATGTCAATCAAGCGAACGTACTACAAACCGTGCTTCTCCTGAGCCCGTAAACCTCAATAATAATAAAGTGGCACTCACCATTAAGCCCTGGAGACGTCTCTAAAAACAACATGAAACACCAATGAATGTAGTGAGAGATTATCATCAACATTTCATTTCAGTTTGATCTCAATCATGCGGTTTAGATCACCTGGATTAGGTGTGGACTTCTTTACTATCGCATGACCACGTTTCTTAACTTGATATACTTTGTTTTAGTGATTTCAGCAAATAACTTTGTGAATGCAATTTTCCCAGCCGATATAAATGATGACAAGACACTGGGATATTACAGCACTATTAAAGGAAAATAGGTAATTTTGGGAAGGAGAGTAGTTCAATATCAATCTGTGTGGGCGACTGTGGCTCAGTGGTTAGCATGTCCGTCTTTCAAGCAGAGGATTGGTGGTTCGATCCCAGTCCATGTTGTTGTGTCCTTGAGCAAGACACTTAACCCTAATTGTGTCTACAGTCTACTGTATAGCATGTAAGTCGCTTTGGATAAAAGCATCAGCTAAATGTACTGTAATCTCATGTCAGTGTGTTAAGTGCAGAGCTGGGGATGGGTTTACACTCTCAATGCTAAGCTAATAGCAAATTGTGGCTTTAAGGGCAATCGTCAGGCAATAGCAGAGGTTGCCAGATCAGTGAGCTCTGCACCATAAACCACAGAGACACCAGGTTTCTCTAAACTAATAAGATACAATACCTAATTTTGTGAGCTGGAAAGGTGTTGGTAGGTGTATTTTGGGACTTTGGAAACATCCAGACTAGCCGTTTCCCCTTGCTAAAAAAAGACAAATCTGATTTCAAGCTGATTTATCTGTGTGTTGTGGCCCTCCTGTCAGGTGACCCAGCGTTTCTTTGACTCGGTGTCCACTCAGTTGGAGCGTTGGTACGAGAGGAAGATTGCGGAGGTGGAGCAGCAGACGGAGCTGAGAGCCCAGCAGGACAAAAAGGAGCTGCTGCAGCAAATAGGCACGCTGGAGGAGGAGCTTCACCAGCTGAAGACCAATGAGGATGCAGAAAGCTGAGGCGCCCTGACAGTGACTGAAAATAAGAATGTTTGAAAATGACAACCTAGTAAACAAATGAAAAGGAGACAGGTCCCCCTAACCTTTTCAGAAAGCAGTATTTATTGGACCCCTCTACTTTTTACAGTCCGAAAACTAAAGTTAATTGTTACTAATTGAAACTAATTGTTTCAAAAAACAATATGGCTAATGTATTCAGAAACAATTTGTATTAAGATGTGTATGCATAGGGAAATCCTGCTGGGAATATTGATAATATAGTACTGTATGTGTGTAAACTACTTGGCTATGCGCATGCATGTTTTATTTGCTTTTGATTGGTATGTTATTATTTGTTACCTTTGTCACAAATGAATAGACAGACAGTGAATGTCTCCATTTAATCATTGTGATTCCTTTTGTGACTTTAAATGTAATTAAATGTAAGTCAGTTTCAATTACACAACAAGGTTATCAAAGTATGACCAAAATACTTTTGTTTTACCTTTTTGTCTTGTACTAGGTTTTGATCTATCTTCCATGAAAACTGGAGCAAAAAAAGAGGCTTTATATTTTTGGTAAATGTTGGTCTGGTTTATTGTCCACGCTGCTGAATGAGCAAAGGGACTCGAAGGGCCTGCAGGAGAACTGGAGCACACGGAACAAACTATGGTATCTATCAGCTCTACTCATGGTAGTTTTTGCAGTCAATGTTGTGTACTATTAGTAGTACAGTATTAGTAGAATTTGTTGTAATAGCAGTATTTTGTAGAATTCATACAAAATTCATACAATGTTGTCATTGAAAAATATTTAATAAAATTGTAATATTATGGAATGCTGTGACAGAGTAATGCAGATGAAAGATTTTTGTAAGTAATTTTCAAACATTCAAACAGTATAATATGCAATAAAAACATGATTATGACAGATGTCATAAAAACGTTATACAATGTCATACAAACATTTTAAAAAGTATTATTGTATTGTAGTATTGTATATTATAACAATTCCATGGTATAGAGTTTTGTTAAACTCTATAGTAAAAAAAGTAAAACAGTGTGTCACAAAGAACATTTACTATAGATTAATACAATCTACTAAAGGAAAATAAAAGATGCAATGCACACTGAATACTTCAATAGTCCTGGATTATAAATTAAACTACAAGTAAAGAAGTTCAAATATTAAAAATGTAAGTATGAGGACGCCCTGGAGGCCCTAAGGCTCAAGCTAAATAACATCCACAGTTGGATTTGGGCAGAAACCCCAGACTGCATGTCACTCCCCCTGTGTCCTGTCTCTTTAAACAGCCTCCTGTCAGATGTCAGAAGCCTCTGCATCATGATTACTGGATCAAGATGTTTATCACTGATTCCTTTCTCTGATGGCAGCATTTCAATGTTGGTTTCGATGGAGCTAAATATGATCAGTCAGAACACACTATTAACTCATGAAGATGACACACCCAATGGTAATAATTATATACTGGCAGGAACGTTAATCTAGAGTCCTTTTTTTCAAAATTTGTGGTGCAGGGCTTAATTACAGTTCCCCTCTGAATTAATGAAATACAAGTATGAAGTAGCAAGAACGACCACCTCATAATAGACTGATGGCCACCAGTTTCTGGGTCATTTGAAAGTGCTAACAAGGATATCAAGACCAACTTGTGGGATCTTGTTTAGATCTGGGCTGCAGTTCAATAGTCAAAAAATGACCTCCTAACCATAACCACTTGTCCTTAACCTCTGTGGAAAACGTCAAGGAGTTGTTTATTAACAACATAAACAACATGGTACATAGTATTACTTTATTAACAATGTCGGAATAGAAATAAAAGAAGGAACATAAAAGTGAAACAAGGGTTTGTCACAAAGCTAGTAAACGGTCTCTGTTCAGTTTCAAACATGCTGAATTAAATACGTTCTCACACTAACAATGTCTCATACCTCTTTTTGTTGTTATGGTTTATATGCAGATTATAATCTGATCATAAGGATAAGCAAAGAATAGTTTATGAAACGTGTTTTAAAATTGTAATGTTGATTGAAAAGATGATAATCAAAAACATGACTTGTCCAGTTTAACCCTTTCATCAAAGTTTCCGTAAGTCAGAAAGAAGAATGAGGGCTGAGGCAGTTTACAGCAGTTTGATCACTTTACAGCAGTTTGATCAATTTACAGCAGTTTGATCACTTTACAGCAGTTTGATCACTTTACAGCAACAGCAATGTAGCGTTCGTAGTTTTTCAGCAGGTCTACTGGAATGTTGAAAGTTCACAACATCTAAACATTTCCAAGTTATGCTAACAGTAATTTACATGATCTGCGTTTGTCTTCGTCATCGTTTGTTCTCGTGATCGATCGAATGGTGCGTCACTTTAAATGTTAACGCCGCAAGGAATTGTGGGTCGGAATTATCTCCTTTCCTTTCTTAAAGGCAGGTCCAGTGTTTCCTATATTAAAGGAGCTAATACAGGAAGCATTGAAGCTCCTTTCCTTTGCATTTAGAGAATTGGAACCGCTCTTATCATGGCGGTCACTTAGATACTTCCAGGTCATTTCACTCGGTGAGGAACCTTCCTGAGCAAAAACTATTGGACCAAAGCCGTGGTGTCAACAAGCAGGCAGACTGAATAAAGTCACGCCTTCGCTGCCCAGCTGTCAGTCAGGCCGTTGGGTGGAGCTACTGATGAAACAAGTTGTGTAATCCAATGATCCTGGGGTGACATTTGGCCTCAGCGACCACAGCCACAGCTTCTGAAGGGAAAATCAAATCAATGCCCATTGACTCTGTCAGAGCGCGATGGAAACCTAATTAAAGGCCCTCCAGGCATAGCTGGTCATTTTATGCAGCCAAGCACCAGGGCTCTCAAATCAAGCCAGTAATATGTACTATTGCTTTACTCTGTGCGCTGAGGGAGGAGGTGGGGGGTGGGCCTCCCTGACCAGTGTCAGCATTCAATGTACTAAAAACTCATGCCTATGTCATGTCGTTGGTAAACAGTTTGACAAACCGCAGTGCAAAGACCATGTTCCTACTAAGCTGCTTACATAGCAAATAAAAATGAAAATTACACTAATATTCCTGTTTACATGCAGCCATTCATATAACAATTAACCTGCTTGATTGTAGCACTTTGTAGTTTAACTTTATTGAAGAAATTGTACTTTCTGGATTCTTGTGGTTCTGAGTTTGGACTCATGGTTGAATGAACTTATTGTAAGTCGCTTTGGATAAAAGTGTCAGCTAAAATGTAATGTAATGTAATGATTGTGTCATATCGTTTTGTTTTTTTTCTTCTAAATTTTTTCGAATATAATTCACCTCCATTTTGATCCTGCAGTAATGAAACCAACATATAAAGTTGGTACGTCTATATATTTCCCGCTGTACATGAAACGAAGTAGTCAAACTTCACATTTTAGACTGACACAAATCTATGTTCTTGTTAAAATATTTCATCAAAGCATATGTTATTTTTGCCAAAAATGGCAGATTCTAGTTACTTACAGTTCTACTGTAAAGTTAGGGTTGATGGGACATCACAGTGCCGCAGCCATCTTAGTCAAGTTAGACTGGTGGCTGTATCCGAGCACGTAGACCAACAGCCTCATATCCTCATATACAGCTGCATCTATATATATATATATATATATATATATATATATATATATATATATATACATTATTGATATATCTGCTTGTATACCATGGAGCTCTCCACTGATATTGTGCTTATTAATATTTCAATGTTTTTGGGAGATTAACTCCCAGTAAACAGGGAACATAAAAACAGTAAACATGACCAAAACATGGAGACCTTCGGAGTATATCCGTATAAATAGTATCAAAGATTTTATCTTGTCATATTTATTTCATCAAAAGTACAGTTTATGTTGAGAAAGACCACCCATAAACAAATATCAGCTCTCTTTGTCAGAGAGACCGATATTGATGGCACTGGTTGGAGTTGGCACTGCTGGCGTGGGAGCAGGGAGGGCTGTGGGTGTGGGGACATTGTCCCGTCGGGAGGCAATCGATGCTCACATCCTGTGAACCCTGCATGTAACACGGGAGAGCACTCCAAACACACAGCACACACAAACAAGACCGAGCCAGAGGAGAGCAGAGGGATGTGGACTGGAGTTTGGGACTGGCACAAGAGGATCACCAAACACCTCCATGGGGTAGCCATACCGACACAGTCTATTCCTAGGATGCGTATATAAACAGGATGAGGTGCATCAAGAGGCAAAGAGGGAGCACGTACCAGTGATATGTAAGTGCTGCTGAAATGGTTGATCTGTCAAGTCTGCTGTAATGTCATGTTATCAATTGTGCAACACATTGGTCCAGGAATGACTCGTGTAAGACAGAGTTTTCTCAGATGGCCTGAATTGAAATTGCCAAACTTGTATTTAATATTGTAAAAAACAATTAATGATGAAGTATTGGCCTTCTAACAGAGAAACTTGATTTGGTGCGTTTCATTTGGCACATGGAAGGGACATTCCACCGTAAAACAGAATTTGCGTGTTATTTTCTATCGCAGTGCAAAGCTCAATGTTATTTTGTTTTAATGCCTCTGTATCAGCATGGGTTTTCTGGTGAATGCACAACAAAGAGGTGCTGGCAATGGCATGGACATCCTTTGATAAGAGGGTAATTCTGACGACGCTCCAATTATGTGATTGCGTCACCAACGCTTGTGGTTTTATTAAGGCCTGTGGTTCAAATATCAGCGGTACAATAAAATCAATGGAGTCATGATCTTTTTAAAACAAGTGTCTCTGAACCCCAGACTGTTGTGATGATGTCATCCAGCGATGACTTCTGGAGCTGCACCATTGACTGAATAATGAAACAAATGCTTCAGCTCTGCAGCAGCCATGATGGTGATCTATACTGCGGTATAGTATAAGCCATTTATGCAAATCAAACACTATTGATTGAATGTCTGGAATAAAAATCCTCAAACATAAATAATTCACTTTCTCATCTGATGACGCACATAAAGTCTGAATTTTTCCACGAAATGCGTTTTACACTTTTTTGTTAAGGAGCTGCGTCACTATGGCAGACATGTTTGACTTCTCTCTTCTTCTCTTTGGTCCGACCGGACAGGGCTCATTTTTATGTCGGCTGGACAACACATGATTGACAGTTATCCCCTTCAGTCAGACATCAACATGAACCCTGACTAGCTGATTGGACGAGCTCACTTGCTGGGATGTCAGTGGCCGCTGCAAATTATTACTCATTAGGATTTCTGTTTGTGATCTTTGGAAGATTTTATGAGTTTTACATGAACTTCTAAACACTCAGTTTGCTGATTGGTCCAGTATGTATCTTAATACATATAGGACCAATGGGCTTGATGTTGAGAACCATAGACAACGTAGGGAAGTAAAAAAGTATTGAGTCCTTTCATTGGATTCTAAAAATACACAGTAACACCAACATTCTTCTTTGAAGGATTGCTGGGGTTCATTACAACTGGTCACCATCGTTATTAAAGCATTGTACTCATCAAATGTATTCTTCTTCGATCTTGGGACGCCACGACATTGATGAAAATAGATGCAACAAATACAAGCAGTTGGACATCCAGAGATACAAAATGTATGCAAATGATAAAATTACAACCTAAACTGTCTGTTTTAAACATCCACAACAACCCAACGATTTGCTTAATTATTATTATGTTTTGTGAGGTTGCCATGTCCAGAGAACTTAATCTCAATGTTGCAACAATAGCACTTATACAAAAATAAAAAATGTAAACTGTGGCTGTTCTTTAGAGTTTCCTAGTGAAAACATTGTTAATATGTAGTTTGTTTTTGTGCATGCTGTCTCCACAGTTTGAGGACATGTGGCAGTGAAGTGGTGAGACGCTGACCATGGGTGACTGGAACCTGCTGGGCAGCATCCTAGAAGAGGTCCACATTCATTCCACCATCGTGGGCAAGATCTGGCTTACCATACTCTTCATCTTCCGCATGCTGATCCTGGGAGCGGCCGCTGAGGATGTCTGGGACGACGAGCAGACCGAGTTTGTCTGCAACACTGACCAGCCCGGCTGCAAGGCGGTCTGCTACGACCGCGCCTTCCCCATCTCCCTCATACGCTTCTGGGTCCTGCAGGTCATCTTTGTGTCTGCGCCATCGCTGGTCTACATGGGCCATGCCCTCTACTGCATGCGAGCGCTGGAGAAGGAGCGTCACCGCAGACGGGCCCAGCTGAAGGAGGAGCTGGACGAGGTTGAGTTGGCCTTGGACGAGCATAAGCGCATGGAGAGGGAGCTGAGGAGGCTGGACGAGCAGAGGAGGGTGAAGAAGGCTCCTCTCAGAGGCTCTCTGTTGAGAACCTACATCATCCATATCCTTACACGCTCTGTGGTGGAGGTCTGCTTCATCATGGGCCAGTATATACTTTATGGTATCCAACTGGAGCCCCTCTATAGGTGTGAGAGGCTACCTTGTCCCAACAGTGTAGACTGTTACATCTCCAGGCCCACAGAGAAGACCATCTTCATGGTTTTCATGATCGCTATTGCTGGTGTGTCACTGTTCCTCAACATTCTGGAAATATCCCACCTGGGCATCAGGAAAATCAAACAGACACTGTATGGAGAGAGGTACACGGAAGATGACAGCTTGATTTACAAGTCGAAGAAGAAGTCCTTACCACACCTTTGTGTAATGAGTAATGTATCACCTCACAACGGGCCTTTGACTCAAACCTTCAAAGTTCCAGAGGCGGACATGGCGTATTACAACACTGGGCTCAAAGCCAACCAGGATGCACCAAGACACAACAGCTTGGCCTATCTGGGACACAGTCAGACCAGCTATATCTGCCCCGAACCTAGGATGCCACCCAGGTGTGGCCAGAACTTTGCAATTCAACCCCCCCAAACTCATGAAGGTCCAGAAGTCCGCACAGCTATGGTGGACCATCATCTTGCTTGGGCTTCTGTTGCTTCTGTTGTGTCAAATGTGGAGGGAAGCCATCATGTGGATCACCCCAGCCATTTGGAAGCTCTTCTGTCCACTAGCAACTTGAGGCCCGGCGCTATCAGAGACATGGATGAGGACGAGCGAAGGGAGTCAATGGAGAGCGAAGTCCTGATATCCAACCCCAGGAAGACCAGCTTCATGATGAGGCCACCATCTGAGAGCTTGTCCTCCATCAGTGGCTCCACAAGTCCTTCCTTACATACCTCAGAGGAGTCAGATGAACTGGGCTCCCTGCAGGGAGACATGCCGATGATGCCGCCTGCCGGGGGCCGAAGAATGTCAATGGCAAGTAAAAAGCAGAGATTTTCTCATGTGTCTGAATATAGTTTTATCTGCCTTTGGCACCTAGAGCCCAACAGTCTATATCTGTTATAAGTATGAATCCTAGAGCTAGATCCAAGTCACTTGCTCACTAGTAGAGTTTTGACGATAAGCATTTTATCCACTAAGCCAAGTAATTATGAAAATATGTAAATATATGATAAACAGTCACAAAGGAAGAGAAGTCAAAGAGAAAGTGGCGGCAGAAGATATGACTCAATGTTTTAAAGAAAGAGGGAACAAATCATTTCTGTTGATTTGGACGAAGACCCATTGGCAGCCTCTGTCCATTCAATGTTCTCAGCGGGAGTAATGAGACAAAATCAAACTGCTCAATATGTATTGGATAATAAAATAAATAAAAAACTATAAATAAAAACCCAACACAAATAATATAAATATTACTTAAAAGATGTGATCTGAATGTAAAAATGAAATTATTATTTTAATTTGAAAACAAATTCATGGATTTCATATTATTGCTACATTTATTGTTACATCATTAACAATGTTTTTATAGAATATGTACCTCTGCAGTGTTTTTTCTTCCATTTTGGATCGAGTAGCAATATGGATGTATTCATCATTCATTGATCCCAGATGTGAAAATATCCCTTTCCAGAAAGGTGCACTTGAGAATATTTGGTGTACTTATTATAGCTAGAGTTGTCAATGTTGAGAGTCCTAGCAAGAGTATAATGCAATAAAAGTAGCTAGCAGCACCATCTCCAAATGTTGCTGAATCTGAAAGTCACCAAGTTGTGACACTGAAACCCCCCCCCCACCCCCAACCCCCCCCCCCCCCCCCCCCCCCCCTTCAGGCCTACCCCCAAAGCCACGCCTCCAAAATGATCATGATGAATGTAAAAACGTACATGGCTGTAGCAGCTTGTGGAAGGCGAGCAATGAGGGCATGGGCAGAGAGCAGGCAGATAGGCAGGCAGGTAGGTAGGTAGACAGGGAAGTAGACAGGTAGGTAGACAGGTAGGTCTACAGGTAGACAGGTAAGTAGGTAGACAGGTAAGTAGGTAGACAGGCAGGTAGGTAGACAGGGACGTAGACAGGTAAGTAGGTAGACAGGTAGGTCTACAGGTAGACAGGTAAGTAGGTAGACAGGTAGGTAGACAGGTAGGTAGGTAGACAGGGAAGTAGACAGGTAGGTAGACAGGTAAGTAGGTAGACAGGTAGGTCTACAGGTAGACAGGTAGACAGGGAAGTAGACAGGTAGGTAGACAGGTAAGTAGGTAGACAGGTAGGTCTACAGGTAGACAGGTAAGTAGGTAGACAGGTAGGTAGACAGGTAAGTAGGTAGACAGGTAAGTAGGTAGACAGGCAGGTAGGTAGACAGGTAAGTAGACAGGCAGGTAGGTAGGTAGGTAGGTAGGTAGGTAGGTAGGTAGGTAGGTAGGTAGGTAGGTAGGTAGGTAGGTAGGTAGACAGGTAGGTAGACAGGTAGGTAGACAGGTAAGTAGACAGGTAGGTAGGTAGACAGGTAGGTAGACAGGTAAGTAGACAGGCAGGTAGGTAGACAGGTAAGTAGACAGGTAGGTAGGTAGGTAGGTAGGTAGACAGGGAAGTAGATAGGTAGGTAGACAGGTAAGTAGGTAGACAGGTAGGTCTACAGGTAGACAGGTAAGTAGGTAGACAGGTAGATAGACAGGTAGGTAGACAGGTAGGTAGGTAGACAGGGAAGTAGACAGGTAAGTAGGTAGACAGGTAGGTCTACAGGTAGACAGGTAAGTAGGTAGACAGGCAGGTAGGTAGACAGGTAGGTAGGTAGGTAGGTAGACAGGTAGGTCTACAGGTAGACAGGTAAGTAGGTAGACAGGCAGGTAGGTAGACAGGTAAGTAGGTAGACAGGCAGGTAGGTAGACAGGTAGGTAGGTAGGTAGGTAGACAGGTAGGTAGACAGGTAAGTAGACAGGCAGGTAGGTAGACAGGTAAGTAGACAGACAAGAAATCCCGTCCAATCATTACATTCAGGCTGTATGAAAGAATTAAATGACTTGCGACAGTCCTGCGACAGCCACAGATGCATTTGATTAATTGATTGCTGCTGGGATGTGATGACATTTTCAACAGTATAAGAGATGACCAGCTCCAGCTTTAGGCAGTGATACTGGACAGCTGCTGATGCTTGCCTCACCGCACACCGGGTATCCGTGTGTGTTGTCTGTCCGGCTCCAGTCTAAGTCCAAGCTGTCCTCTTTTCTTCCTCAGAGCATGTTTCTGGATATCTCCTCTATCATGAAGAAGTGAGGAGGCGGGGCTCCGGCTCCGTGGCAGGAGGAGCCTGTGTCCCACAAACTTTTTCAGAGTATCCAGCCTTCAACGTTGATTCAGCACTCAAGTCACACGGGGCCAAACGCAGCGGGACAGTCGGCCCCGGCGAGGCAGCGGACTCTGTGCCAACGCCCAGTATGTTTTGGAATTGAAGCCCCTTAGAGCGTCGACATGTGGGAACTGAGAGGGAAAGGATTGTACCTTCTTCTTTTTTTGTGGACATCTTTCTATGTGATGGCTGAATTTCTAAGAATGGATTATGGAGCGACCTCCTCAGAGGATCTGTTTGTTTCTGGAACATGGACTTAAAATACTTTTTCTAAATCGAAGACTTGGTTAGAATCTGTGTGAATCTGTATATAGTCATTTATATACGGCCAGTTCATGAAA
Organism: Cottus gobio; assembly: GCA_023566465.1. NCBI lineage: Eukaryota > Metazoa > Chordata > Actinopteri > Perciformes > Cottidae > Cottus > Cottus gobio. The sequence continues at coordinate 21,327,464 of CM042228.1, read as the reverse complement.
ACGTATGATACTTTATATTGTATTCAGATTAAAATGCTTCTTAACAAAACAACAATCTTTTTGTCAACAGATATTGAATCAGAATCCACACACCAACACCACACCGTAGGATTATCATGCTTTTTGTTTTATTTCTCAAGAAAGAAATGCCTAGACAAAATGTTTTTTTTTTCTTCTTTAAAACCATTTTCATATCAAATAAACAAAACATGACATGTTGCACAATATTTACAAAGTAATCGAAACAAAACACAAGTCAGTAGAACATTCAAAGATTAAAAAATGGGAAATGGAAAATGCTCAATCTGCATATAACAGTCATGTTGCAGGTACTCAAATAAAAAAAGGAACACGTATAAATGGCTCACCAAAATCTACAAATACAATGAAGTAACCACTGTAAAAAGTTTGAAACAACGCCACAGAAACTGTCTACATGTCTATCATACAGTCCTTACCCATAAGACGAGGTATGCTGAATTATCCAGGTAGATAAGTGCTTACAGTCTGTTCGACTGAGATAAAAAAAAGAAATCACAATCTGAGATTCAAGATTAACGCATTCTGTAAACAGATTGGATTAAATAAGTACTTCTGCCACCATGTAATGTCATTTAAAAATACTTAAAGGAAAAGGTCTTCCCTGATAACCACTGCTCATGGTTCAAACTGTACCTGTGCCTACACTGGAGCTGCTTTCAGAGACGGTGGAAAGTCGGAAACTTAAGCATCCCATGAAGAAAAATGCAATTACAGCTACGTAATTGACTATTCAGACTATATCAGTCTCATGTGTGTTGACATGTGTGATATAATCATGTTATGTCATATTAATATGTCAGAATACTGTGTACATGTACCACTGCAGCCTCTCCCTCCAGGGTCCTGGTACACATGTCGACCAGGCAGCTCTTTGCTTTTCAGTTCTTCCAGTACAGCTGCAAACGTGAACGTGTCAGATTGTACTGTTGTTAAAGTTGTTTTTTTAGCTAACACAATCTGCATCACATCACTGCACAATATTACAGTATATGCTGGATTAACTAACGCAGGCCAGGCTCAAGTCCAAACGAGGTCATGTTTGTACTGTAAGCATAATTCAGAGATTAAGAGTGTGCTTTATGGCTGGCAGTAAGAGAAAGTAAATACAACGTTATAGTCAAAGAGGGAAAAGGGAACATTGGTATGTTGCTCTGGTGTTGCTAACTCGTCATATACGTCTGCTGCATACTGTCACAGCTGATGTAATGAAGAGGATGAGGGACAATTAGTTCTGAGATTGATTAATTAATAAGTAATCGTTTCAACATTAATGTCTGACTTCTGATCGGACACCTGTTCCTTAAACTTCTGACTTTTTCCTTAAAATGACGACAAGTGACGGCTCTCCAGAATCAAAAAGGTTTTTTCACTAAACACGTTCCATACAGGAGGAATATTGTGCTCCATGAGATTGATCACATCTCTGAAATGCAGCCTTCAATGAGCCCATTAAGTACATTTTATTCTTTAAAACTGTTGGTCCTCTATTACGGTTTATTCCTACAAGAGCATGTGGAGACCCACAGTGGAAAATATTAAATAATTAAACAAGATGTTGTCGAACAAATATTCATATGAATAAATACGCTCAAATGTGTAATTGAAATTTTAACAAAATGTTATCTCTATTTCCATTTAGTTTTTATTATGTGAAAAGTCTTTCACACAACGCTTTATATAATTATTTCAGGGCTCTATTATATATACTGTCTGTATTTATCGATAGGATTATTTATTTAATTTGTTTATTGACATTGAACTGTTTGGGTCTCCGTATTTCCAGAGGGGTGGGGGTGTACTTGGCTGGTCTCATTGTTGCTCACAATGGGGAGCTTATTGAATATCCATCCATCCATTAGGGTCGCAGGAGGGCGAGAGCTGGTCAGCAGGCTACACCCGGACACACTGAGACAGACACCTGTCCTTTGGGGTCATGTGACCTGCATGTCTGTGGACCGGACCGCTTTGTGACCAGTGAGAGAAGGAGTGGCTGACCCAGCATTCCCTCATAGTTTGGCCTCTGGAACCTCTAAGGCAAGAAATTGTAGCTGCACTTTGTCAGATGCTTATTTTTCTCACAAATTCATCAACACTTTTTAACTTATGTAAATTTAAAAACAAATTAAAAAAAAGCTTTATCAGCTGTTCTATTCAACTTAATTTTCAGGTCTTAGTTATATTTTTACAAAAACAAAAAGGTAATACACAAAAATTGTAAACATACTCACACCTCTTTAAGTTGAAATTAACTTAAGTAAGTACATGTGACTTGTAAATGAAGACTTATTTTCTTATGAAAATTGGCAACAATAAAAAGAAATATTACAACCATTAATAAATCAACTCTAAGAAAGGGTAGGAACCTACATCTAACAGCTATGCAACTTCCTCTACACCGACCCCCCAAACAGAGTCCAAATAAATAAATTAACAAGTGCACATTGAGGAATTAAAGTCGATGAAAGTCAGCTGCGCGTTCTTCAGTGTACTCGGAGCGTTTAGCACATTCTGATGAGATCATGGTTGGCTAGCAGGGATATCTCGGCTAGCACAATCACAAGCTGCCACTAGATACCGATCCACATGGAATAGAATTAAATTTATTCCACTGAGTTCACTAAATCACATCCCTTTAATTAAAGGGTTATTAACTAATTTCTGAAAAACTCAAGTGCAATGAAATATTGCCGATTGCTTGTTTTTTGTTTGTGGTTTGACCTTCCTTGACCCTGGAGGACAAAAGATACCCAAACACATCCGGCGCTCCGACGCCACGGACGTGCAGCGCCGTGCGGCCGGCAGCAGCAGCAGCAGCAGCAGCACTCACACTGCCACGTGCCTCGCCATCGACTTTTACACAGCAGATGAATTTGGCATCTCCCTAAATCAATACGGTGCCAGAGTGTCTGCTCAGAGCTCGGAGCTCCATGGCGTTCTCTATTAGGGATACTGGTTTGTAAGTAGAGATTGATCATTTTGCTTCGGGTTGAAACTAACTCACACACCATGTGTGAATCTGAAGACTTAAGCGTCTTGCACCGACATACAGTACCAAATACTTTTAGTGGGGATTTTTGTCTTATGTACAATACAAGAACAGTGCAGCTAAATACATAACCACCATAAGTACAAACACTACTTTCTAACTACTTTTAAGACAATAAATAAAGAGGACAAAAAAGAGCACTTATGATTTGTTTAAGCTGTTCATTAAATGACCACACCGGTGGCATTAAACTGGAGCCCATTTTACATGGACACCTAGTTTGATAAAAAGTTTGACAACAAAAGCAGAAGTGATGGAATGATCTAGCGAGCTCAGGCAGGCTTAAACCTTTCTGCATGTTGATTGGGCATAAATTAAAATGAACTATAAGAAACACTACAGCATGCTTTGGAAAACGGTCAGCAGAAATGTGAAGCTGACACCGGTATGGTCCTTTAATCTATTTGGACCCCCAGTGACTGGCTCGGGCTCTAAGTGCCGACGTCACAGGGCGGTTGCTCGATGCCCGCTGTCACCTCTTTGAGGGGCCGGGCAGTGCTTGAACTGTGTAATGTCGTTCTGTCTTTTAGCGCACATATGAAAAAAAGGCAGAGAGAGAATTGTGTAGAAATGTCCATCTGAGTACAAGAAAAAGTACAAGTGAAGTTTGACAAAAGAAACTTTGCATAATGAGTTCATTTGACCATTTCATCTAATGTAAAATATTACAAATACACACCTTTGGTAACATTTTACTTTAAAGTCCTGTGTCTCTCAACAACTACGAGATCACTTAGAATGTTAAGTGGCAAAAAGGTACGCTGTTTGATGGTGTACCATAGAGTTATTAATTCAAAGGATTAGTTCAAGACTTTATAAAACATTTACGTATTTTCATTCATTCTGAGAGTGAGGTAAAAAATGGCTGTTAATCTTGTGTCCGTGTTTGAATACAGAGGAGTTGGGATGTGGTTAGCCAAGCTGTCTTTATATAACATGAGGCTTTAGTCTTGTACACGGCATTCTGCTCAGACCATAATCATACGCAACAGAGTTGCTAACAGAGCAGCTAAATGAGTTGCTAACAGAGTTGCTAACAGAGTTGCCAACTGAGTTGCTAACTGAGTTGCTAACAGAGTTGCTAACAGAGTTGCTAACAGAGTTGCTAACTGAGTTGCTAACATAGTTGCTAACAGAGTTGCTAACTGAGTTGCTAACTGAGTTGCTAACTGAATTGGCCTCCGAGTTGCAATTTTCTTCTCAGAGATATCAGGAAATTGTGTCAGCCACAATGTCTCCGTCTTGGTGGAAAGAACTCCAGTAGTGTGAGCATAATGTCGTTAAGTTCACCCACACCCTCTTGCCACAGCAGGAATGCTCATAATCTCATCACAGGGACATGTCACGGCTTGTAGCTAATCACAGCTGCGCCACGCTTTCATCGTACAGAAGCAGGCATGAAACAAAATCAATCGATGCAGTCAGGTTTGAGACCAACATCAAGTGCATTTGGTAGCTCATGCTACAGTTAGGTCCATAAATATTTGGACATTGACACATTTTTCATTATTTTGGCTCTGTACACCACAACAATGGAGTTGAAATGAAAAAATCAAGATGTGCTTTAAGTGCAGACTTTCAGCTTTAATTTGAGGGTATTTACATCCATATCAGGTGAACGGTGTAGGAATTACAACAAATTCAAATGTGGCCACCCTCTTTTTAAGGGACCAAAAGTAATTGGACAAATTAATATAATCATAAATCTAATTGTCACTTTTAATACTTTGTTGAAAATCCTTTGCAGTCAATGACAGCCTGAAGTCTGGATTCCATAGACATCACCAGACGCTGGGTTTCGTCCCTGGTGATGCTCTGCCAGGCCTCTACTGCAACCGTCTTCAGTTCCTGCTGGTTCTTGGGGCATTTTCCCTTCAGTTTTGTCTTCAGCAAGTGAAATGCATGCTCAATTGGATTCAGGTCAGGTGATTGACTTGGCCATTGCAGAACATTCCACTTCTTTGCCTTAAAAAACTCCTTGGTTGCTTTCGCAGTATGCTTCGGGTCATTGTCCATCTGCACTGTGAAGCGCCGTCCAATGAGTTCTGAAGCATTTGGCTGAATATGAGCAGATAATATTGCCCGAAACACTTCCGAATTCATCCTGCTACGTATTTATTGATGATGTGACTGTCAGCAGTCACATCATCAATAAATACGAGGGAACCAGTTCCATTGGCAGCCATACATGCCCACGCCATAACACTACCTCCACCATGCTTCACTGATGAGGTGGTATGCTTTGGATCATGAGCAGTTCCTTTCCTTCTCCATACTCTTCTCTTCCCATCATTCTGGTACAAGTTTATCTTCGTCTCATCTGTCCATAGGATGTTCTTCCAGAACTGTACAGGCTCTTTTAGATGTCTTTTGGCAAACTCTAATCTGGTCTTCCTGTTTTTGAGGCTCACCAATGGTTTACATCTTGTGGTGAACCCTCTGTATTTACTCTGGTGAAGTCTTCAATTGATTTTCGACTTTGACACAGATACACCTACCTCCTGGAGAGTGTTCTTGATCTGGCCAACTGTTGTGAAGGGGTTTTTCTTCACCAGGGAAATGATTCTTCTGTCATCCACCACAGTTGTCTTCTGTGGTCTTCCAGGTCTTTTGGTGTAGCTGAGCTCACCAGTGCGTTCTTTCTTCTTAAGAATGTACCAAACAGTTGATTTGGCCACACCTAATGTGTCTGCTATCTCTCTGATGGTTTTGTTTTGATTTTTCAGCCTAATGATGGCTTGCTTCACTGATAGTGACAGCTCTTTGGACTTCATATTGAAAGTTGACCGCAACAGATTCCAAACACAAATACCACACCTGAAATGAACCCAAGACCCTTTTATCTACTCCTTGTAAATGAAATATCGAGGGAATTACACACACCTGACCTTGAAACAGCTGATCAGCCAATTGTCCAATTACTTTTGGTCCCTTAAAAAGAGGGTGGCCACATTTGAATTTGTTGTAATTCCTACACCGTTCACCTGATTTGGATGTAAATACACCATATTTCATTACATTACATTACATTTCATTTAGCTGACGCTTTTATCCAAAGCGACTTACATGATATACAGTCAACCGTAGACACAGCAACGGTGAGCAATTAGGGTTAAGTGTCTTGCTCAAGGACACAACGACATGGACTGGCTGAGCCGGGGTTTGAACCACCGACCCTCTGATTGAAAGACTGACTTGCTAACCACTGAGCCACAGTCGCCCACAGTCATTACAACTCCATTGTTGTGGTGTACAGAGCCAAAATAATGAAAAATGTGTCAATGTCCAAATATTTATGGACCTAACTGTATATATGTGCTAAGCTAGGCTAACCATGTCCTGTCTCCACCCTCACACTTAACACACAGACACGAGAATGACAACCATCACAACGTCTCTCTCTCTCAGAAAGAAAGGGAATAAGCATATTTACCTCCATGTTGGACCACTGCGTTAGTGAACCAGAAGTGCTGAAACTTACAACGGTCAGACGTGAATTATTATAATGATTGGGCAAATCAATCATAATTATCAAGGTTTCACAGGACTGTAAAGCAAAGTGCATGTACATGTTAACAGGGACATTACTGAACATTCTGAGGAATTCCTGAGTTTAACCTCCCATGATGCACGAGAGAGGGAGGGAAGCTGACAGGAAGAAAAGTCAGGATGAGACACAGAAAGAAAGAAAGCTGCCAGTGCTTCTGTTTAATCTCCAGTCCAAAAATACCTGTTGAACAGTATTGCTGATAAGACAACGCTTGTGTCATCCATTACAAAAAAAGAAAGAAGAAAAGAAGACTTCAAATACCAAGAGCAGTATGAGCCAACGCTCTGCCACCAGACTCTATGTACAGTTCTGTCTCCTCTGTTCCTCCGTTGTACATTTCTCAGTCATTTCCTGACAGAAATCCACGGTCACGGTTGGGCTACATACCTCCTCAGTGGACCCCAGCCCCAGTGGACACTCGGGGTTCTCCTGCCCGAGGCCCGACTCCTCCAGCCCCCCCTGACTGGGGCCCCCGTCGGACAGGCAGGCCCTATCGCCTTGTGGAGACGCGGGCGACCTGGGCCGGGGCGAGCCCTCGTCAGAAAAAGGCGACGGCGGGTTAGACGTGAGGTCGATGCTGGCGGAGACGGGAGGGGGCCCGTCCAGACACACTTGCTGGGAGAGGAAGGAGAGGTTCTGCCACAGCTCCGACATGCACACCTTCAGCTGGTTGCGCTCGCTCAGCAGCTTCTCCTTCTCACACACCTGTGAGTGACGAAGACACGCCGTCAGCAAGGCCGCTAGTATACAGTAGTATACAGTAGTATATACAGTAGTAAACAGTAGTATCAGCAAGGCCGTTACAGTAGTATACAGTAGTACATACAGTAGTATACAGTAGTATATGCAGTAGTAAACAGTAGTATCAGCAAGGCCGATACAGTAGTATACAGTAGTATATACAGTAGTAAACAGTAGTATCAGCAAGGCCGATACAATAGTATAGAGTAGTATCAGCAAGGCCGATACAGTAGTATACAGTAGTATATACAGTAGTAAACAGTAGTATCAGCAAGGCCGATACAATAGTATAGAGTAGTATCAGCAAGGCTGTTACAGTAGTATACAGTAGTATCAGCAAAAGTGTTACAGTAGAATACAGTAGTATATACAGTAGTAAACAGTAGTATCAGCCAGGTTGCCTGCTCCTCCAGTGAGCCCTGTGTCCGGTGCACTGACACCATAACTACCAGATCATCAGGTGTTAGTTCCCAGGCCAGACATCGGGGGCGTGTAGTCGACCGGCTCAAGCTTTGGCTCGGGCGCTGGACGCCATGTCAAATACGTGCACTGACACTGTGGGGCCGATCCGTTTGATTACATTCTGCACTTATGCTAACGACTTGTTAATATTTATGACACTTACCATTAACCTGTCCATCAACCAGTTTATATTTATGACACTTAGCGTTAACCTGCTTGTACTTAAGACACTGTTTACATTTAATTTGCTTTGTGACATTTTCCTTCAACACAATGATGTGGAAGGAATCAGCAACCCCTTCTCATTTAACGATGGGATTGAGGAGGTGCAGTTGGCCAACATGGCCACCAGAGGGTGTGCTACATCACCCAAAAAGCATTCTATTGTAAACAACAACAACCAAAGCTACAACACTCTGTTGCATAATGATGTTGTCTGATATTTGATCTGGTTCTGTCATGCACCTTTGAGACCCAGTGTGTGTGTGTGTGTGTGTGTGTGTGTGTGTGTGTGTGTGTGTGTGTGTGTGTGTGTGTGTGTGTGTGTGTGTGTGTGTGTGTGTGTGTGTGTGTGTGTGTGTGTACCAGTTTGCGGATCTCGCCCTCCAGGTTCTGGATGCAGTCCAGCTTTCTCTTGCGACAGCGCTGGGCGGCGATGCGGTTTTTGCTGCGGCGCCGGATGTCGTGGATGAACTCCAGCTGCTCCGAGTTCAGCTTGTGCATCTTGATGAGGATCTGGAAGTCGTTGCGCGGCAGGTTGGTGATGTGGTCCACGGGGAAGGGCAGCTTCACCTAACAGAAAGGACCACGGGGGTTTTATTTCACTTGACAGGATTATTTCTCAATCTAAATATATCGCTTTCATACTTAGGTCATGTGATGAGAGATGAGTCAACACCATGACAACAGCGCAAACTGTGATGAAGACCAGGGCCGATGGCTGAAAGCTCCAGAAAGGCTAAGTTACTCTGTGGTTCTGTCGGGCAGTCACCAAGCTGGGAACACTTGCCAAAGCATCCAGTGAGGGTTAAGCGGCCTGCTGCTAACGAACAGCCCAGTAGGAGGGAGCGCTCCCTGCATCCCTGACCACCAGGGGGCGACTCCTCTGGTTGTATAGCAGTCTATGCTTCATGGGTTAAAAGCTGCATTCTCTCTACTGTCCCCCAGGGGGCGACTCTTGTGGTTGTATAGAAGTCTATGCTTCATGTGTTTAGGCTGCATTCTCTCTCCTGACCACCAGGGGGAGACTCCTCTGGCTGTATAGAAGTCTATATAAATGACTCTACTTCTCTCTTGATGTATTCCCTCAGTAAACATTGTAAACATGAGTTTATGTCTCAATCTCTAGTTTCAAGTCTTCTTCAATACAGCATAATTCACTTGATATGTGACCGCACCAGACCAGGACCTTCACATCCTGGTCTCTAACTCTGCCTGCAGCCAGCCTGCCAAAGGCCGTGTGACTTCTGTGGCATTGTGTGTGTGAGGAACCGGCCCATGTCAGAGAGGTGAACACCTGGACATCCATCGGGCTGTTTAATAGGGCTCAGCAGTCACCGTTTCCAGGTTGCCACTGGCAACTGTTTTGGGAAATTACCAACCAATTTTTGGCCGTTGGTTGGCAACAAGGTTTTAATATATAAAATAAAAAACTGAGGCAGCTCAAAGCAAAACGCACTCTGACAAATTACAACACGGTTTATCTGGTTTATGTCATATTTTCATTATTAAGATGAAGTATAACTGCAAAGTATCTTTATTAAGGTGAATAAAAATAGCAACCATATTTTGAGTGCAGCAACCAATTTTATTTTTGCTACTTTAGTACATTTTACTGATATTACTTTTGTGCTTCAGGGCTTTTACTTGTGGTGGACAGATCTTAATTGCTACTTTTTATCAAGTCAATTATCTAAATGCATCTTCAATAACTGGATCCAGCTCCATGGCCAGCTGGCCAGATGGAGGTCGGTGTGCTGGAGGATCCACTAGGTGGCAGTGTGGCGCTGTGGAGTGATGTCAGCACAAAGAGCGCTCAGGGGGGCTCTTTGTTCCTCGGCCAGCAGTTCATCTAGGTCCTAATTGAGTATGAACACTTCATTATTTATTATTATGGTCCTTGCAGTCCATTATTCGTGCTGTACGCATCAGTTCATGTTGTCGTCCACTCGATTATTCTCTCTTTCTTCACAGCGCAGTATCTTTCTTTATTTATTTGGAAGTGTCCTCTCATTCATTCACGGGCTCGTTGCCGTCTACAGCAGGGTTCTCACTTCATAAATATTACTCTGTTGATGAGTGAATGTGAGTACATTGTGTTCGCTGCATGTCACATAACGCTGCCAGCTTCCCACAATGACATCATCACTGCTCAGACAACAGAGGAAAGGGAAAATAGTGTTGAGTGTGTGTGTGTGTGTGTGTGTGTGTGTGTGTGTGTGTGTGTGTGTGTGTGTGTGTGTGTGTGTGTGTTAGGTGCCGCCCTGTCCTTTACTGTATAGACATCTATATATAGCTGCATGACTCTCAGCAGTCACATAATAAGGTTGGAATGACAAAGTGAGCTGTGGATGATCATAAATCCTCTCTCTCTCTCTCTCTCTCTCTCTCTCTCTCTCTCTCTCTCTCTCTCTCTCTCTCTCTCTCTCTCTCTCTCTCTCTCTCTCTCTCTCTCTCTCTCTCTCTCTCTCTCTCTCTCTCTCTCTCTCTCTCTCTCTCTCTCTCTCTCCCTCCCTCCCTCCCTCCCTCCCTCCCTCTTTCTCTCTCTCTCTCTCCCTCTCATTTTTCAAGATGCTCATTCCATCAATTGCTTTTTTCAAAAAGTGTTCATCATTTGAAATGTTAGAGAATAATAACTGTTATATGTATACAGTAAACCCACACCGTCCGCATGACGTTCTGAGATCAATCAATGAGTGCATTTCCATGCGCGCTAGAATCCTAGTTATTCGTCATAAAGCTGGTCATATTTGAGATGTCAACACGTTTCAGAACCACTGCAGTCGCGTTTGCATTCCAGTAGTTTAGAGGAATGACTTACTCACTGCTTAAGTGAGGAGGGGGAAAGCAAAGTGGGGAGGGGAGGGTCTTAATGAGCTGGCCTAATTGGAAAGGGCAGATCTGGGGTCAGGAGTAGCAGATGGTGGACGGAACGTGGCCAGGACACCTTCCACCTGCCTGCAGGGCACCCGAGGGTGTGTGTGTGTGTGTCCGCTCTATGGGCGAGACAACTGGGTCAGGGCGAAGAAGTGGGACAGACCCCCCCACATACACACACGAAAACTAAGTTCTATTTGGAGCTGCACATTTTTCTTACGTGCTTATAGAGGTGAGTTCAATACAGCAGTATAACTGTGATTTTGTATTCATATTTCACGGTTATATGTGCAGGTCAAACGTGGTTTTATGTGCTTTTGTATTCTTATGCAATAAGTATGCAAAAGTATGCAGGTCCTTTTGTCGATACAGTTGCCACTTTATTAAGTCCACCTAGCTGATGAATAAATCAATCCTCCCTTTATGAAGGTTAAGATGTCAAACATATGTTGAGTCTCAGAGAGGCTCAACAAAAACTGAACATTGGAACATGAAGGGATTGATCACGGGGCCGTGTGATCAGACTGCATTAGCTCCAGCCAGCTGGACTCAATAAAGTGCACATGAGAATGGATTGTGTCCGCTGATCGCACTATCTGCCCCGTCACCACTTCACAGGAGATATTGAGCTCATGATAGCTTTTCAGCTAAGTAGATTTTGCTAGAGCAAAAGAGAGTGAGGATGAGCGGGCCTCTTCATCCAGACCTCCAGAAGACACGTTTTCCTCAAATGGAGTGTAGGGGACTGTCATTGATCTTGTCATTTGAGAGGTGAAGAGTCTGTACTCATAACTGTACACAATGATGTCAGTAAATTACCCACTATCATATGTGTTCTATTAACATGATATATACATCTGTTTGTGAGGTTTAACATCCTCTTTTCTTTTTTCATCTTTCTTTTTTATGTCGACATCTACAAAGACAGTAGTTTGCGATAACAATGTGAAGATGAATGATTGCCTTTGCTTTGTGGTGGTGGAGCTACAGTCAGTCAGCTAAACACTCAACACATTAAGGACATGATCACACAGCAATATGAATACATATGAATAAAGGCATCAGAGCATTTAGAAGATGTAAGACAGCAGAAATATTCACAGGAATACAAACAGTGCACAAACACATGGTGTCTGTAGTTGTGACCGTATACTATCACACTGAGGGAATGTCTTTTCAGAATGGCTGAGCACCCCAACCTCTGCAACTCATACTCATGACTCATCTGTGGGCCAGAGGCCACCACACTCTGTCTGTGTGTGTGTGTGTGTGTGTGTGTGTGTGTGTGTGTGTGTGTGTGTGTGTGTGTGTGTGTGTGTGTGTGGGTGGGTGTGTGTGTGTGTGTGTGTGTGTGTGTGTGTGTGGGTGTGGGTGTGTGTGTGTGAGAGCTCCAGTATGAGACTCATCTCACGTCTCATATATTGCATGTGCTTAGGCATCGCCATGGCAACCATACGGCTCTTATAACTCCAATGTGTTTGAAGTGTTTGTGTAATTTCTCCTGAGAGAAAAAAATGGTCTAAAAATAGTCACAGCTGTAAATCCCACTTTGAATATGCTTGGAAAAAAAAGTCCATGCTACATGCTACTAGCACAGGAATATGAGCTCGGAGCCGGGTATTGATTGGAGGTGGTCGATATTTTGGTAAGATAATATACTGGCAAATTACAAACCTCACCATTTATAAGCAGTGCAGGGATGTATTTACAGACTAATGGCCACGTCAGCTACTCTGCAATGTCATCACCTGACATATGAGTGGTACCTGCACCATTCTAGTATCCTGTGTATCCACAACACACCACACATATATGTATGTGCATGATAGAGGAGAGTGTTGCAGGGCTATAAGAAGCACGTTGTGGCTCAGTGGTTAGCAAAGTCTGTCTTTCAATCAGAGGGCCGGTGGTTCGATCCCAGGCTCCGGTAGTCCCTGTCAATGTGTCCTTGAGCAAGACACTTAACCCTCATTGCTCACCGCTGCTGTGTCTACGGTCTACTGTATATCATGTAAATCGCTTTGGATAAAAGCGTCCCAGACCCTTGAAAACCTCAATAGCAAAATGTCGAGGTCTCGAATATCATAAGACACCTATTTGTCACTAAAAAAGCTTTTAAAAGCTTTCTAATGCTAATTAATAAAAGAGCAAAACCTTTATTATTAAACAGGATATGCTGTTATGTTACATTCGGCATTGTTTTTTGATCTGATACGCATTTACATTTTGGAAAAGCTGCATCATGAAAACTCATATTGACTTCCTACGAGCAGTTCCTGCTTTAAGTTGGTGTGACGACTCGGGCTACTCTAACTCTAAACTGTAGCTTCATGCAGGTTCTTTCCTGTTTGTGATCCCAGTCAAGTCAACTGACTCATCATTTTGGGAAATGAAGGGAAATTCAGTGGCATTGTGACATGGTGGTCGGGGGAGAAGAAAGCACGAGGATGACACTAACCTCGGGGCCAGAGATTCTGGAGACGCCGCTTTCGCTGTCCCCCTCTGAGAAGGAGCCCGACTCGTCGCTGGAGTTGCCGCCGCTGGCCCCGAATCCCTGTTCACTTTTGATATTGGTGCAACCCTGAGAGAAGACCAGCTCACCGCTGAGGGGGTTCCTCTGCTCCATTACCCCCGCCATGCAGTGAGGGAGTCCAGCGGTGGAGCCTGAGTGCGGGGATGAGGAGAAGTCAAACTGGGGCAGGTTGAAAGGCGAGCTGCCGCTGCCTGCGTCCTCTGGGTAAGAGAAGGAGGAGCGGGAGCTGGAGGTCTGGGTTCGGGGCTCGGACGGGGAAGGGGAGTGGGCCGATGTCTTGATGGGAACCGGGCAGCTGGTGGTGAGGCCGGACCGACCAGAAGAAGGAGCTTCCACCTGCATCAGGGTGGAGACCTTTTCTCTGTACATATCTTCCGTGTACGAATGGGCCAACATCTGCTGCTCGCCAGCCGCGGAGGAGAAAATGACACTGGCTCTGTCCAGCTCCCCCTCGTGTTTAGAGGACGACGCTTTGGACGCCGGCCTTTCCGTGCTCTTGCCAGTAAGCGCCGGTGGTATGACCTCTGCGATGTCGGTCTTGAGGGCCGCCCGGCCCAGAGATTCCCTCTTATCCCTCTGCCTGTCTTTGACCAGTTCCTTGTAGTGGTTGAGGGACAGTCTGTTGCTGAGCAGCTGCTGGATGGTGGTGCTGGGCACGCCGCTGAGATCTAGGCCGCCTCTCTGGAGGTAGGAGCGCAGGCAGGACGAGGGTGACCCTCGGCTCGGAGAGTGCTCGGCCGCTTCTGGAACCCCTTCCACCTCCAGCTCCATCTCCAGCACCTCCTCGGTACACGATTCTGGGTTGCAACCACTCCTTTCATCGCCTTCTTCCTCGAACACAAACGGTTCCTCTTTGATCCTGGAGGGTGTGAGAAGAGTTTGTGGAGCACCACTGCCGCCCCTGAGCTGTGAGCTCACGGGGCTGACTGAGGTATGGTTGGCCAAGATGACATCATCACTGCTATGATGGTCTTCTCCGTTGTGCTTGTCATCGCAGATCTGGTACTGATACTTCCTGTATTTAGGACACTGAGACGCAGGGCTTGCTACGTGATTGGTCTGCAGCCCCGTCTCTGCAGAATCATCCGAAGATATTGCCTCAGAGAAGCTGGCGTCCTCCGCCGTGATGTCATCGTCATATTCCACCTTGCCATTGCTGGCGTGCTGGCTGTCGTTCTGTAACTGGGCTTGAAGGAACCGAAAACAAGAGTCCTCTAAATTGTGAACGCCCAGGAAGTCAGCGCACAGGACGACCTCGTGGATGTTTTCCCGACTTAAAACCAGCTTGGCTGTGTAGGCGAACTGGAGCAGTGGAGCAAAGCCCTTAGCGGTCACCTGTAGAGGAGAGAAGATGAAAGGATGGGTTACTGTCATGTGTGTGTCAGCCCAAAGCCAGGAGGTGTGTGTGTGGGCATGAACCGTTCTTTTGCTGCACTTCACACTCGGTTATTGCTGGGGAGTCGAGGACTTGCAGTATCCACATTGCTGCAATTTGGACGAGCAACACGTCCAATATTAATAAACACTTTGAATAAACCTTTAATAGCGCTTTGTGCATAGCGGTGGATGGGCTTGAGGCTCTGCGGACTGTATTTTCACTCACCAAGTTGAATTGCTTCTGTTTAATGCGTGCGCTGATCACAGTGAGTGTGTGTTGGGCTGTGAGCGCCGCCAAAGCACAGGAGACCTCAGCTTTGTATTTTATTTTGTCAATAACATGCATGAAGCTCCAAACGCAGACAGTACACTTCATTTTGAATTAGCAAATGTTCTGACCGTTAAAACCCGAGTCCTCTGTGTGGACACGGTGTGAGACAGCGGCCTCGGCCTGGTGTAACATGCTCACTGAGGAACCGTACACACAACACGCTGTGTCGGATGCACGCAAAGAGGAAGCTGCTGACATGGCTCTTACTATACTGATGGCTTATTATACTGAATCATGAAGATCACAGGTGTTTTGAGTTTGCCTTAACTGGGGAACAGGGGGAATTAGTTATGTATCGCTAAGGCCACTATTTTGGAACTTTATATTCAGAACTCCATCCATCCATTTTCCACCGCTTATCCGGGGTCGGGTCGCGGCGGCAGCAGGTCCAGCAGGCTGACCCAGACTTCTCTCTCACCCGCAACATCTACCAGCTCATTCTGGGGGATCCCGAGGCGTTCCCAGGCCAGCTGGGAGATATAATCCCTCCAGCGTGTCCTGGGTCTTCCCCGGGGCCTCCTCCCATATTCAGAACTGTTATTTCTAAATGCAAAGTTGTTGCTCTAATGGCGGCGAGAAGAGGGACACTAATAGACCTACAGACCTTTGTGTCCTGGATTCAGCCAATCACCACCACTCATCCACATGCGCCACTGGGGATAACGTAGGGAGGGAGTCATTCTGGAGCAATGATATTAATGATAAAAATAATAATGCATCTGAGAGTCACATTCTGCCGTTTGCTTGTCCGGGAGAAGAGCTCGAGATCAGTTTGACTCTTTAATAACAGCAGCGACAGAGTCTGTGTGTTTCTGCTGCAGCATTACTCACAAGCACACGACTTCTGCAAGGCACCGGCCAAATGGGAATGGATGCACTCATTTTTCTTTTTTCCACCTAGTTTTAACAATGAAACCAGGGCCCCTGTCTTCAGTCTCTATAGTTGAGCGACGCATTTAGAGAATGACTTGTGAGTCCAGTGTACAGGGCTTCAATATAATATTAAATAACATAACAACAAGAAATGACAAAATATAAGAAGCATCCGTATTTTCCAATGGAGTTTCCATTTTTCTGGTGAGAGAGTATTTGTGGACTACAAGAGATTCATTATACAGCAATTAGTGCGGTTTCTTCACAGTAAAAGAAGAACATTGTGGCTTTAACGACGAGGTGGTGAGCTGAAAACGGATGGAACAGAATTCACCCCACGAGCAACCGCTCCACTTTCTCCAGCGTCAGTTATTT
This sequence comes from Cottus gobio, assembly GCA_023566465.1. Classification (NCBI taxonomy): domain Eukaryota; kingdom Metazoa; phylum Chordata; class Actinopteri; order Perciformes; family Cottidae; genus Cottus; species Cottus gobio. The sequence continues at coordinate 21,311,038 of CM042228.1, read as the reverse complement.
TTGCCACATTCCCGCCTTAGTAATCTTATACGTCTTGTCTTCTTGCCTGGATCCTTTTCCTCCTCCCCCCCCTCATCCCCATCATCTCCTCTGCTTTCTTCTCGTTCACCACTGTCAGCTTCTACTGCGTTCATATGTGAGTGTGCGAGAGAGCGTGTGCTGCTGCATGCATGTGTCTGCTCCATATTGTGTGTGTGTGTGTGTGTGTGTGTGTGTGTGTGTGTGTGTGTGTGTGTGTGTGTGTGTGTGTGTGTGTGTGTGTGTGTGTGTGTGTGTGTGTGTGTGTGTGTGTGTGTGTGTGTGTGTCTATTGGTGCGCATGTAAGCCTATTTTCAGCTTGCATCAGCACCGAGAGGAGCCGGGAGAAGCTGCACTGCTCACCTCGCTGATGAGCAGCAGAGAGAGAACTGTCATAAGAGAGCGATGGATCACGTATGCATGATCTTCTACATCTAGCTTTCACCTTTTATTTCCCCCTCAAGTGGTATGATTTATATTCTGTTATCATGAAGCTGTATGATAGTGAATGATCCCAAAACGCCATGTTTTTTGTGCTGCACATTTCTGTAATTTCCATAGATTTAATACACGGCCCATTGATTGGTCTTTATGGTTGAAGGGATGATCAACAACTCTCAAATCAACCGTTAATCAAAAGATTGTAAAACTGAAATCCAGAATCACACATTATTAACACTAAGTATATCATCTCTTGGCTCTTTACATGACGTGCACATTGTGCCTTGTGTTCTGATTTTAACTGTTCAGACACAGAGGGCACATGTACGGACAGAAGGGGATTACCGGGGAACTGAGTCAGTAGGGTTTAGACAACAACAACAAAAACACCAGATGAATCCTTCGGACTGACAAAACAAGAGATCAGCACTGGGAGAGTTTTCACACTGACACAAATAGTGATCGGTCATCATCGCCACTGTTCCTGCCAATACTGTGATCAAATGGATTTATCTCTCTGTCCGATGTACCATGACACAATTGAATATATATCATAACGTACTATGTTTTAAAACCAAGGAACGTACATTCAATATGTGTGAAGAAATACACAGATATTGGATTTATTTTGATTTAACACCACATTACACTGGCCAAGATGGATTGCGTTCAATCCCAGGGTTGAAGTAAATCCATCAAACCAAAGCTGGAGTGTTACCAACAAGCTCACCGTGAGGTAACACCACCGTGCCACTCAGAGCTGTGACCAGAACTTAGAATCAGATAAGCGGTTAGTTTGAGGTCAGTTGGCGGGAGAGGGAGAGGTTGCAGCTCTGTGCATACAATGGGAGTAACAAATGAGTCCATTTATTGGCTCACACTGAAGTAGAGGATTATTGCCTGTGGTTGTGTATTTTTTACTGCCATGTTACGAGCAGAACCAGAGTCCCAGAGACACGGCAGTGTCCTCGGTGCTGAAACACTCCACTCCACACCCGACCTGTTTCCCTCTATGCCACAACGAGTTCCAGTAATGTATGCAAGGAGGGAGCGGGCAGCAGCGGGGATCTGGGAAATAAAGCCACCCTTCGTGTCGTGAGGGGGAGGAGTTTGAAGTGGTGGAGGCCTGTGCGAATGATCACTGTAAGGTGGAGTTACGCGGACATATTAATCAATATGACAGATCTGGGGCGATATATGGTAACGTAAGCCGCTGGGAGCGACTAACAAAAGCCCCTTTTTCCGCCCGTTCAAGGCTGCCTGCCGCCTCGGCGTTCCGTATCAAAGGTACAAACACGGAATGGGGTGGGCAGACTTGTTCCCCCGTTAGGACGGCAGTGGAGCCAAATGGACGTCTGTGTGAAGAGGGACAGCTGGCATGATGCCCACGCACACACTGGATGTTTGTTTATTCATAGATTATTCATATTTAACGGGTCCCTTGTCCAACTTGCACCACCTTTGACCCTGCACGTCCTTGGAAACCCTGCAAAACTCAAGCCATGTTTGAAGTAGAACCCATGAAGGCTTCTCGAGATATGTGAATGACACACACACACACACACACACACACTTACAGAGAAAGAGATTCCTTTGGTGTCACGCTGAAAACACACTAGGGCAGCGTGGCTCGTCCTGTGTGACACAGGCTTTCTGTGAATATTTTACTTCCCTTACTTTACCATGGAGGACTTCATCAGGGTCCTCCGTGGAACTCCCAGAGTGTCCCGTGTTGGCCCTTTACCTTGTCTGGCAGGTTAATGATGGTCTCCGCTTCGACTGGCGACTCGTTGTGACCCAGCAGGGCCTGCAGGAAGTAACGGCTGCTGGCGGCCAGGACGGCCCTGTGTGCGCGCACCTCCCTGCCCTCCACCAGCACGGTCACATCACACAGGATGCCCTGCCGCCGCTGCTCCTCCAGGCTCAGCAGCACGTTGGCACAGTGGACCTTGGACTCGTACACGTACACGGGCGCTGCCGCCTCACCATCCCGCTCCTCGCCTGCCGACATCACTCTCTCTGGCACCCTGCACAGAGGAAGGAAAGAGGTCAGGACTCTGTAGCATGGGGGGTGTTGAGAAATATCAAATGCTCTATGTTAATGTTTTATATTCATGATGTTAATGTTTTATACTCATTTGCTTTGTGCGGTTTTTATATTCATTTACTTATGCCAGACCTCTTACACAAGCAGAACTATGTCTGTTGGGCAGGGAGCCCACCAGAGAAAGAACCTTCATAGAGGCAAATAAGGAGATGAACAAACACATCTGAAATTCCTCTTATGATGAGCAAATCCTCTTGTTATGTTGAAATGGAATTTTGCAAAGTTCAAGGACTAAAAACCGTCTTGCTGAATAACAGAATGTGCGAAGGGGGAGAACTATGCTTCCCCTAGAGTATATCTAGGGGAATATCTCCTTCAGCTGAAGCTTGGTAACTTGTATACTTGGTCTTGTGTCTTATTGTCCATTACAGAGAACCTGAAGAAGTCCGTACGTGGGTGTGCACGTAAGAAGCGCATCAGGGGCAACATGGTGGCAAAGTACAGTAGTGCCTTAAAGGGAATGAAACAAAAACATCTCCAGTATTATGTAAGATTTGCACTTCAAATCCAGGTTTGCATTTCAGAATCAGCCCCAATCACCAGCTGGCCACTGTGGCATCATTTGCATACGCTACACAAGCAGGATACCGGTGATCCCTGACCAGCCAACATTGAAAAACACAACCGAAAGTAATGACAGCATTCTGGAAAACGGTGAGATATGAAGGGACCCTATGAGGGAGACCTTACCGAGACATGTGAGAGAGTGAGAATCTGTGGTGTTAGCTGTTTCAATTAGATATTTAGAGAACATCTAGCTGTTGAGTTATTTGAAGTTTATGAAGAAAATAACATAAATCCAGTACTCCCCTGTCTCCCAACACCATTATTCCTTCAAATGAGCAAGGGATACCATGTACTGCGTAGTATCCAGCAATGGTTTCAGTTTCTCCATGTGAGGGTGACCACAGGCTCAGCTGGCATCGGTTCAGGAGGCTCCCTGGGCCCCCTGGTGGTAGGGAGCTAAAGATAAGCCAGCTGTGAAATGTGAACACAGATGTTCCTTAAACTTGCATTCTCTCCTATGGCCATCAGGGGGCAACTCCTAGTAAATTAACAACAATGCAACATATATTCAAAGATAATATGTATTGGGGTTGCCTGTTGTATTGTTGCTGTTTGCTGTCCAAAGGACAACAATTGGTTGCCAATTTCTCAAAATGGTTGCCAATAGCAACCTGGCAACCTGTATGGCTGAGCGCTGTCGGGGGACGACTTTTTGGGCTGCCATTAATCTGAGGAAAGGGGTGGAGAAATACTAATGAAGAGAGGTGCACTGTGTCCGAGAGGCTCACTGCAGCTGTGGGCGAGCTCCAGCACAAGCAGAGTGAAACATCTGGATCTGAGGCAGCCAGACTGCTCCACAGCCATGGCGTCAGTTATCAGTATCAATATTATCTCTTTACCGTCTATATATTCATGGTATGGGTCACAGGCCTGACCGGGTTCTGGTTGAATCATGAACGGTCAACAGAGACATCAAAATGACATTCGATTGGCAACCTGCCCTCATGTAGTGGGAACCAAGCAGCCATGCCTGGTGATTCAAGCCCAATCAGTGAGACGCATCGGGCTTCCAAATGGCGATGAAGGCAGGAAGGTTGTGAGAGCACGCAAACGCCCCCCGCGAGTCATCGGCTGCCTCATAATACTGGAGGACCGACAGCGAGTTGTGCAGACATTAGAGCACAACACTGATGCAGAGCTCGGCGGTGCAGAGGACGAGGCCCGGGTGGCATGTGGGCCGGATCAGTTGTCTCTGGTTTATGGGGGTGTGTCTGCAACAGGCTCCCTTTCATCTGTGTTTCAGCACCATGACGCCGGACAGCAACAGAGCCGCGCTGTGGCCCGACGCTGAGCAGAGAGGACACTTAGAAGTCTCATTTTTACAGCTGATTGTAAAAGAATTTAAAATACATTTTTAAAATCTTAATTTTACAATGTGTATACCTCATAACGATGTATCCAACCTACATTACATTTTGCTCGTCTGCTGAAAGACCAACAGCTGGAATCTGTGTCGGGTTTTGGGACAATATCCCAATATCACTCGCTGGGCAGATTAGGATTGGGATTTGCAAACGCACATACTGGTATTATTATTATTATTTTTGTGCAAACAAAGCCTCTGTTTTGACCACGTTAAACTTCCTCTCGATTCTTTTCTTCATGAAACCCAACCTCAAAGTTCAAACTGCCCCTCTGCATGAGATTGTGCGCCAACTATATCTTTGGAAAAGAAACAAACACACACACTGCAGGGCCTTGTGACTCACGGCTCTCTTCACCTCAACGCGTCTCTATTTATCTATTCACTGCAGGGTTATTGGACTGGATATTAATAAACGGTAAGATGTGTGTATAAAAGTGCAAAAGACCATTTATATTTCTATGTTTATCTAGGAGTAAATATAGATATTAAGCAGTCCATTGATTGCAGGCAGTTCTATCCATTGTGTTTAATTTCAATGCTGTAGTACTTAAAGCCCCGACACAGACAGCTGAGCATGCAGTATGTCTGTCTCATCAGCCCTGGCCCTGTGTGTGTGTGTGTGTGTGTGTGTGTGTGTGTGTGTGTGTGTGTGTGTGTGTGTGTGTGCGTGCGTGCGTGCGTGCGTGGCTGCTTTCTGACGACTCATGGCTTTTTAATAGGCAGAGCCCGGCATTGGGGGCTTGCTGAGGCCGTGGTCTTGCTTTTGTCCCCGTGGCCCCGCGGGCCAATCATCTCAGCACTGTGGATCTGCTCCTGCTCCCCCTCAGGAACCCTTCAGACTCAGAGCGCTCTCTGTTGCTTTTTATGATGCACATGCACATTGTTCTCTGGCACCTTTTACTCACTGCGCTACACTCCGTTAATTCATCTGCCTGCTGCTGAAAAGAAGAAAAGAAAAAGGGGAAAGGCCTTCGCTAACATTGCTCTTTGTGTCTCGTCATCTACTGTGCTCCTCAGACTATTCATTCTACTGTGACTGTATTGTACTCTCCTGTGACTGTATTGTACTCTGTTGTGACTGTATTGTACTCTGCTGTGACTGTATTGTACTCTGCTGTGACTGTATTGTACTCTGTTGTGACTGTATTGTACTCTGCTGTGACTGTATTGTACTCTGTTGTGACTGTATTGTACTCTGTTGTGAATGTATTGTACTCTCCTGTGACTGTATTGTACTCTCCTGTGACTGTATTGTACTCTGTTGTGACTGTATTGTACTCTGTTGTGACTGTATTGTACTCTGTTGTGACTGTATTGTACTCTCCTGTGACTGTATTGTACTCTCCTGTGACTGTATTGTACTCTGCTGTGAATGTATTGTACTCTGCTGTGACTGTATTGTACTCTGTTGTGACTGTATTGTACTCTCCTGTGACTGTATTGTACTCTCCTGTGACTGTATTGTACTCTCCTGTGACTGTATTGTACTCTGCTGTGACTATATTGTACTCTGCTGTGACTGTATTGTACTCTGCTGTGACTGTATTGTACTCTGCTGTGACTGTATTGTACTCTGCTGTGACTGTATTGTACTCTGTTGTGACTGTATTGTACTCTGCTGTGACTGTATTGTACTCTGTTGTGACTGTATTGTACTCTGCTGTGACTGTATTGTACTCTGCTGTGACTGTATTGTACTCTGTTGTGACTGTATTGTACTCTGTTGTGACTGTATTGTACTCTGCTGTGACTGTATTGTACTCTCTGTCAGGAAAAACATTTTTAATCAATGATTTCATTGTTAGGCACAAGCTGGATTTTTTGTTTTTAACCGAAACTTGGTTAGACCAAGATAACAGTGCAGCTGTTCTTATTGAATCAACACCTCCCAACTTCAGTTTCATGAGTGAAACAAGAGCGCATAAGAAAGGAGGAGGAGTTGCTATTTTATTTAATGAGTCTTTGCAATGCAAGCAGATGTCTTTTGGTCATTTTACTTCTTTTGAATATGTGGCTCTGAATTCCACTCGAGTTTAATTCCTTAACATTTACAGACCACCTAAATACTGTGCATCCTTCTTCGATGATTTTACTGAACTGCTGTCTATAATCTGTATTGATTTTGATTGTGTGGTCATTGTTGGTGATTTTAATATCCATGTTGATAATCCCCAGGACAGAGGGTCTATACAGCTATGTGGTGTCCTTGATAACTATGAGCTGACTCAGCATGTAACAGGTCCCACCCACAACAAGGGGCACACCCTGGATCTAATCATCACCAAAGGTCTGGACATTTCCAAGGTTGCTGTGACTGATGTTGCACTCTCTGATCATTTCTGTGTTTTCTTTGAGAGTGCAATCTCCCTGCACACAAATGTCCAAACCAAGGTTGTGACAAAGCGTTACATCACTGAAAACACGGGTGAACTATTTATTCAGAAGTTCTCCTCCACACCAGCCCTCTCTTGCATCTCAGTAAATGAGCTTGTAGATCATTTTAATTCTAAAGTTAAAAATGTTATTGATGCCATTGCACCCACTAAGGTGAAGGTTGTCTCAGGTAAGAAAAGATCCCCTTGGAGAAATGCCACGCTGGTCCGAATAGAGAAAAGAGAGTGTCGGAAAGCTGAGCGCAGGTGGCGAAAGACTAATCTCCAAGTTCACTATGGTATCTATAAAGAGAGACTTCGCAACTACAATTTGGAACTTGGAAAGGCAAGGCGGGCCTTCTTCTCTGACATCATAATCAAAAACAATAACAATGCATGCGCCTTATTTGCGACCGTAGACAGGCTAACAAACCCTCCGGTATCAATAACTGCTACGCTCCAATCCACCTGGGCATGCAATCAATTTGCATTCTTTTTTACTGACAAAATTCAGAAAATTAGACAAGCAGTTGGTGGCTCCACACCATCCACAGGATGTGTGTTGCCACCTTCTTTAAATAACAGCCATCCAAATATCATGACACAATTTAATTCAATTAACCAAAGAAGCTTAGAAGATATTATACAACATCTGAAAACTTCCTCATGCTGCTTAGATATTCTACCAACACACTTTTTCAAAAATATTTCACACTGCATGATCACTGACCTTTTACAAATTGTAAACACATCCCTTCTCTCAGGTGTCTTCCCACAAGCCCTAAAAACTGCAGTTATTAAACCACTCCTAAAGAAGGCTAGTTTAGACCCCGAAATAATGAAAAATTATAGGCCAATATCAAACCTCCCCTTTTTAAGTAAAATAATCGAAAAAGTGGTTTATCAACAGCTAAATAGCTTCTTGGCCGAAAATAACTGTTTTGATGTCTTCCAGTCTGGCTTTCGTCAGCATCACAGTACTGAAACTGCTCTTGTTAAGGTTTTCAACGACATCCACTTAAACACAGACAGAGGCAGAACTTCAGTCTTAGTATTATTGGATCTCAGTGCTGCATTCGACACAGTCGATCACAACATACGACTAGACAGACTGAAAGTCTGGGTAGGACTCTCTGGCGCAGCACTTAACTGGTTTGACTCTTACTTGAAGGACCGACAATACTTTGTGTCGGTAGCTAATTACAGGTCAGAGCTGACTGGTATGACATGTGGTGTTCCCCAAGGTTCAATACTGGGGCCTCTTCTGTTCAATATCTACATGCTTCCACTGGCTCAGATTATGAAAAACAACAAAGTGTGTTATCATAACTATGCAGACGACACACACATCTACATAACTATATCACCAGGGGACTATAATCCCATACCAGTGCTGGCTAAATGTATTGAAGAAATCAACAACTGGATGTGCCAGAATTTTCTTCAATTAAATAAAGATAAAACAGAAGTACTTGTTTTTGGTTCCAAGGACGAACGATTGAAAGTGAGCGCTGAGCTACAATCACTGACGTTAAAAACATCAAACCAAGCCAGAAATCTAGGTGTAGTTATGGATTCAGACCTCAACCTGAACAGCCATATGAAGACAGTTACAAAATCAGCCTACTATCACCTGAAGAATATATCAAGGGTTAGAGGACTTATGTCTCAACAGGATTTGGAGAAACTTGTTCATGCATTTATCTTCAGTAGACTTGACTACTGTAACGGTGTGTTCACAGGTCTCAGTAAAAAGTCAATCAGAAAGCTGCAGCTGATACAGAACGCTGCAGCTCGAGTCCTCACTAAGACCAGGAGAGTGGATCACATCACTCCGGTTCTGAGGTCTTTGCACTGGCTTCCTGTCCAACAAAGAATTGACTTTAAAATCCTGCTGCTGGTTTATAAAGCCCTGAATGGTTTAGGGCCTAAATACATTAGTGATCTGCTGCTGCCTTATGAACCATCCCGACCCCTCAGGTCGTCTGGGACGGGCCTACTTTCTGTTCCAAGAGTCAGAACTAAACATGGAGAGGCAGCGTTCAGCTTTTCTGCTCCACACATCTGGAACAAGGTCCCAGAGAGCTGCAGGTCTTCTGAGACCCTCAGCCTCTTTAAATCCAGACTGAAGACCTTTCTGTTTGCTTATTCCTTGAATTAAACCAGATTCTACATCTTTTGTTTTGGTTTCCAACCTGCGTGTTGATGAAACGACTCCCTGCTCTTGCAAGTGCAGCGCTTATACTTTGCTCGTGACCAGAGAAATAAATCTACCAAAATGAGAGAAGTTTTACAAAATTGTACCTTGTCACAAGTAAAGTGAAAGCACATATTTCCCCGGGTTTTTTAGTAGGGAATGAGAATAAGTGTCCGCAAGGTTAGGGATTTAGGTAAAAGAATAAGGAGTTTAAATAGGACAAAGGGATGCTCTTTGGAGCTACCGGAGGTCGACTCTAGTCGGTAGAAATCCAAGTTGAATCCGTGTGGCACGTTGATACCTCTGGTAACTGAAGTCACGGAGCGATATAGCGATGAAGGTGGCGGTCAGTTTAGGATTTAGATAATGCCGCTGTGGGAGCGATGCCGCTGTGGGAGCGATGCCGCTGTGGGAGCGATGCCGCTGAGGGAGCGATGCCGCTGTGGGAGCGATGCCGCTGAGGGAGCGATGCCGCTGTGGGAGCGATGCCGCTGTGGGAGCGATGCCGCTGTGGGAGCGATGCCGCTGTGGGAGCGATGCCAAGAGGTGCAAGGTTAAGGACACAGGGATAGATTTGTTGTTTTTCATGGAATGTGTGGGTGGTTTTTGTAAGTCTTGGTGAATTAACGAAATCTGAAAGCGTGTGTATCAGAACACAAAAGTGGACTGAGAATTCCTCGGGAGAAAGTGTTCGACTACATATCTGTGGGGATTAAAGGGGAATAAAAGGGAAAATCATAGTCTATGGTAATACGAAGCAAGGAGAAATAAAACAATATTTGTGAACTGGTGTTATAAACCTCAGCGATCGAGCGCTGTATCCCTCTGATACAGTAGAAGCTTCTCGTTCGAGTTCACTGTATTGGGTATTGCAGCCTTTCTCCTGGCCTCCAAGGATACGTGTAAATAAATAAAATAAACTGTACTGCTTTCTGCCTTTTAACTGTTTTTTTTATTGTTTTAATGACTGTTCTTAATTGTTTTTAAATCTTTTATTTTTGATTGTGTTTTTATGCTTTTAATTGTTTTTAAATCTTTTATTTTGCATTGTGTTTTTATGCTTTTAATGGTTTTATGTGAAGCACTTTGAATCACCTTGTGTTGAAATGTGCTATACAAATAAACTTGCCTTGCCTTGCCTTGCCTTACTCTGCTGTGACTGTATTGTACTCTGCTGTGACTGTATTGTACTCTGCTGTGACTGTATTGTACTCTGCTGTGACTGTATTGTACTCTGCTGTGACTGTATTGTACTCTGTTGTGACTGTATTGTACTCTCCTGTGACTGTATTGTACTCTGTTGTGACTGTATTGTACTCTCCTGTGACTGTATTGTACTCTGCTGTGACTGTATTGTACTCTGCTGTGACTGTATTGTACTCTCCTGTGACTGTATTGTACTCTCCTGTGACTGTATTGTACTCTCCTGTGACTGTATTGTACTCTCCTGTGACTGTATTGTACTCTCCTGTGACTGTATTGTACTCTGTTGTGACTGTATTGTACTCTCCTGTGACTGTATTGTACTCTGTTGTGACTGTATTGTACTCTCCTGTGACTGTATTGTACTCTGCTGTGACTGTATTGTACTCTGCTGTGACTGTATTGTACTCTCCTGTGACTGTATTGTACTCTCCTGTGACTGTATTGTACTCTCCTGTGACTGTATTGTACTCTCCTGTGACTGTATTGTACTCTCCTGTGACTGTATTGTACTCTGCTGTTGACCAGTAGTGCAACGGATCATGAAACTCACGGATCGGATCAGCACAAAAGAAAAAAGGGAGTAAATAGAGAGATCCCTGATCACATCATTGATGATCCTTATGAACAGATACAGATCCCTTTGTTGTTTGATTATAGCAGCGGCTCTACAAGCAGCCAGACACAAGCGTCCAGAAAATTGTTATTTTATGTAAACCATCTATTAATGTTGTTGTGAAAAAATCTTCTTCAAAACAACTGGATTTCAGTATTGACTACACCAAAACAGCAAGTTACTGAAATCATTTTCCCAAAAATTGCATAAACATTTCCCCATTTCTCACTTTGAGTAAGCCCAATCTTTGTAGTTTGAAGCTACGCTTCTTCATGTTTTTGCCCGCCATACAAACCAACCGCGGTGGTTGCAGTAGAGCGGTTTTGGTAAACAAGGCATTGCCAGTGGTTTCATCATCGCGTCTGGGCTTCGCTTTAATTTGTGTGAGAAGAGGTCGGGACGTTTCAGCAGCAGACCGGGCTGACAGGCAGCTAACTGATATCCATAATCCACGCTTTAAGAGGAGGAGGAGGAGGAGGAGGAGGAGGAGGAGGAGGAGGAGGAGGAGGAGGAGGAGGAGGAGGAGGAGAGGGGGGGGCAGAAACACAGCTAACTTTTTCTGAGCGTAACTGTGCTCCGATGGAGAACCGCAGCATCTGACACTACATTACTTACTGCTTAGCCAGTTATACAGGATAAAGGAATCACAGAGTATATACCGCTATATCGAGCTCTAGTGCAGCCAATTAAAACACCGATTTATAGTCAACAGTGGAACTTTATCAGGGATCAAAGATTTATGCTGACCTCTCGCTCAAATATTTGTTATGAATATCGTCCGATCCTCAGTAAAACTTGATTTCACACTATGTCGGTTAAACTGAGTAATCAATCTGCAGTTAGCATGCGCGCCAAACCGTTGGGGGGAGCCGTACTACGGTCCCACACCGCTCGTACACGACCATGACATGTAGAGTCTCCTTGTGTGTGGAAACCAGATCGACTGTGAATACATCGTCTCCATCTGTCTTGCACATCGCTGAGCAGTGGGCGGTGACACCGTAGTCAATGTGGAAGTGAGTAAAGACATAAAGCTTGTCACCACTCCAAAATAAGTTGTGGAGGAACGATTATAGTTCTGAGACATAAAACCGTAATTGGTGCATCTCTAGCTCTTGATGAGCAACCCTAGTGAGAGTAGTTTACGGTTACAAATAATCATAAACTATGGATAAAAATAACACCTACACAACACAGAGCAGGCTCATTCACTGCTGCATTCAATGTCTTATTCCACTTTCAACAATCAGTCAACAGGCAAACGCCCCAGTGGAGCGGAGCAGCAGGACTTTCCTCCTGTCCAAGTGGCACCGCCAGTATTTCCCATAATGCAGCTCAGCACTTTCCCTTCATCAGCCAGTTGCTCCGTTAGCCTACATTCGACCCGGCACAACCATCAATCACTCTCTCTCACACACACACACACACACACACACACACACATCTGAAGCCGATAAAACCCCTGAGACAGCCAGAGACGAGCAAAGGTAGCCACGGACGCGCGCACACGCGCACACACACACACACACGCACACACACACACACACACACACACACACACACACACACACACACACACACACACACACACACACACACACAGACGGTGCAGCCCAGCAGGCAGAGCAGAAACATCCAGGAGTGAATTATTCATCACAGGAGCAGCAGAGCCCAACACCAGGCAGGGACCTTCCCCCAGAGCTGCTGCTACACACAAATATAAATTAACAAACACTGATAATTCACCAATTCCACTCTGTGTGTGTGTGTGTGGTGGTGGTGGTGTGTGTGTGTGTGTGTGTCATACTGCTATGCCCTACTTTGTGTGCACTTATGAGATAAATAAAGAATGCCGAGTTCTGTCGACACATCTGATGACATCTATTTGCTAAAAGCAGCACTGCCCAGCTTAAATCATTTATGAAAACAGATTTTATGTTGAAAATGGTTCACAAACATTCCTAATCCTGCGTTAAGAGAAAGAAAGTACAGTTAGTGGACAGGAAAGTCAACTGATTGGTAGGGAACCAATACAATAAGTCAACACTACGTTAGAACACCTACAGCCGCACTGCTAGCATGGCTTTGATTCCCCAAATACGGTTATTTAATCCAGATGGTTGATGATTTTTTCCAATACCAATATCACAAATACCTCTGATAGAGCCTAAGACCCTGGATCTGGTACCGGAGAGTACGCTGTTCTCTCACATTATCATGTGTCATTTTTGGCAAGCCCTGTCCTGCATAGCTGGTTGAGGCAGAGCCAATTGGTTAAGGTTAGGCATTGACCTGGAGTGGTTAGGGACAGGAGAGCCCATTGGTCCAGGCATAGTATGGACGTTTGGCCAATCCTAGCACTTGCCTAATCAATAGAGCGGTCTTGTCAAGAAGAGCAGTGGGATTCATAATAACGGCATTATCATATCATGAGAAAGACGTGTGATGGCTCACTCGTTAGCTACTGCCATAGTAGTGAGCCATCAAATTTTTTTTCTTGAGCGTTGCACATGCTCAGTACCGTTCTAGCTAGCAAGTAGTGTTTCATTAGTCAGAGCTAGCAAAATGCAAAAAATAGCAATATTTTAATGCTGGAAAATCTGTCAAATTAGATAATAAGTAAAACTTCTATGGCATTTATTCTCTCTCAGAGTCCCGCTGATAGCGATCATTCACACAGGGCTAGCAGTATATAAAAAGATAAATAATATACATATACGTTTTGTTTTCAACACACTGGTCGCAGATCGGTATGATCAGCCGCTACTCAAATGCAGGTACCGGAAACGGTACCGTAAAGGAATGCATGGTGGCGATATTGGACGGTCTCTGATCACACTGGTTCTTCAGACACCTGCTCGCTCCTCCTCACTTCTCACGTCAACTGATCAAACGCAAACAAATGGAGGTGAAGCTTAATCTCGGGGCAAGATTTCCTCCAAAACAATTCCCAGCTAAAGATAGCTTTCAGGGCTCTTGCCGTTAGCGGGGGGGCTCCCTTTGGGAGTTCCCGAGCTCCAGCGACATACCGCCATGACATCAGCGTCTCAACAAATGAGCCTTTGTTGAGACCGCGGCTGTGGGGAAGCTCTCACTCGCCCTGCGACCGTTGAGATCCTGATAAATGACCTCTGAGGTCATTGCCGACAGTGTTTGCTCAACCCTCGGCCTCCATCAACCCGGTATAACTCATCCTGCCATTGTCAAGTGGAATTGGATTTAGTGCAAATGAGACCGCCTCATCCCCTCCGGCATGTAGCCAGCTCCCCTGACAGAGTGCTCGTATGTCAGAGGACTGCTGGATGTGTGTGAAGGGCAAGTGGGCCGCTGTAGGAGTGAGCGATTATGAGCAGTAAATGGACTATGGAAAACGCGTGTGGAACATTTATAGAAAGACATATGTGTCGGCACGAGCAGGGAGGGAGAGGTGGTGGTGGAGGAGGGGGGGCAATATCTGCATGTGTGTGTGTTTAACCGGGGGATTAAGTTACGATCTATAGACGCTGAATAGCTGACCTCGGTACTTTGGCTCTCATGTCTTCTCTCCCCCCATCAATACCTTCACCTTTTGTCCTACAAGTGCACACACACACACACACACACACACACACACACAAGAGTGTTGCAGACTGCACATGGGTCAAGCAGCGCTAATGCGGAGCACTCACCGCTCTAATCTGCTTCCATCAGGAGGCCATTTGTAACCATGAGAAGAGCACTCTCACTGTTTGGATGTTCAGGGAAGCAGAGTGAGACATTTCACGGCTTTGGACTCGATCGCCAGACAGTATGATTCTGCAAAACCCTGGACGCCATTCAAGGACAGCCTTTGTATTTACATCTCATGCCAACGATTGTTCCTCCAGTGTGGTCAAGGCTGGGAGAGAGCAAGGCAACTGCAAATTATCTGTGGTTATGGTTATGGTTAGGGAACTAAGTCGTACAGGAACTACAGAAGATGGATGCTGAAGCAGGAAGTGGGCCTGTGGCCTGTGATGGATGTTTGCAGAGAACACTTTGGGTAATCAATGTGTTAGTGAGACCACGTGATCGTCACCGATAGGAAGAAGTCCGGGCTCAGCAACAACTGTCAAAAGTGGTTGCCATGTTTAGGGCACCTTCTATTTTTTATATTTATATATGTCTTAATATTAACAATATATTTATTTGCATGTGCATGATTTGCCGTTTGCTGTTTCAATGTGTTTATATGTTTAAAAGTTGATGTAACTGATGGCAACCAAAGGCCAAGAATGGGTAGCCAGTTTCTCAAAATGGTTGACCCTTACTGTCGAGCCCCACACACACACACACACACACACACACACACACACACGCACACACTTGCACGCTCACACACGCGCGCACACACACACACACACACACAGGATGCAAAACCAATTATTTCCCTTGAATTATTTATATTTAGCCTAGGAGCTTGAATCTCAGGAATCTCACGATTCCATTTCAATTCATAATCGACTCACGGTTCAATCCACAGGAGGCGTTATACATTTTATCCTGGTCATCATCCAGGATGTACAAAAACACTGCTTTAGAACATCCAACCATGTTCCCCACAAACAGACCCTTTAAATTATGGCATTATTAGATGTGTTAATGATGTAATAAGCTGAATGTTAAGCTTTCTGATGAGAAACTGAAACCGTTATCTCGGCTCTCTTCAAAGCCAACCGACTCCTTTGACAAAAAAATGTTTTAGAACACGCCTTTGTGTGTGTTATTGCGTCTTTGATGAATCACAACGAACACAATCTTAACCAAGCCACTGTAATAAACCGTACCGAGTGTCTCATAAGTTTGATTTATTTTACTAACACAGTAAAACTAAACTAAAGGCCGGCGAGTTCCTGGCTGCAGAGAAAGAAGCCCATCCCTGGTGGTGAGCGGGGCTGCCGGCTAGAGACTCTGAGGCGAGAACTCAATTCCTGGCTGAACTAGTCCGGCTCTTCACACACCAGGCGTCGCTGAACAAGTGTGCTGCTGGTCTAAAAAAACCTTGAAGGCGACGCCTTGTACCGTCTCCTTGTTTTTCCCGGATCACCGCCTCCGTTTCCATCCACAGCGCCAACATCTGCTCGGTAAACGGACACCTTGAGGCGCGGCTTGCTGCGCTCAATAGAGGACGTCTGCAGCTTTGTGTTCACAAACATCTGGCCCATTTATTTTTTACCCTGCTACTTCACTTTGTATAGATTAGCGGTTCAGCTTCAGCACTCACACTGGTGTGCAATACACACAAGAAAGTGCTCGGGGTATATGGTGTCATGTTCAACTGGGGTTTCACAAGGAAATGAAGACTTTGTGGTCGGGTTTCATTGGCGGCAACCTGTTGCTTCAATCACAGGTGAGATGATGAAATACAAGGAAGACCAGTTGAGCAACACATCCGAGAGTTTGTTGGCTAATTGTACACTAAATGAAATGTAATGTAATGTACACGACCACGCTGTATGGTATGAGGCCGGATTTTACAACCAAGTTATCCCAGCAGCAACTTATCTCCCACAGCAACGATCCGATGCACAATAAGAGATTGGCAACAGGAATGTTTCTCGTTCTGTCCAACACTTATTTAAGGAATATAACGGCACCTTTGATCTTGTGACTCACACTGGTCTATTTCTCAGCAGTCGAGCTATATTATATCATCCAGCTATCGATTTCCGTCCAATCAAACGAGGGATCGCCGTGCTCCGCGCTGCACGTAATATACGGATCGTTACGTGTCCGCTGTCGTGCGAAACGTGTGAATTATTTTGTGAAGAGGGAGCATGGCGCTCCGCTGCCAAGCGAGTCACGGAGGCTTTGATGTTGAGCAGGAGGATTATTTTGTCTCCTTCACGCAGTGTAGGCGGGGAAACAAATGAGAGTACACATGTGGGCTGCACGACGCCCACAAAGTTCCAGTAGAGGAAAAAGAAAGGACTAGATTAACAACACCTTTTATGAAATGCAGAGATTTATTTTAGTGTTTTTTTTTTTTTGCGTTACAGAAAAAACAGAAGCATCGATATGCTGCTGGGATGTGACTCAGATGATGATCTCATCCATACGCTCAGGGCTGCCCTGGATACTGGTTTCCCATGATCCTCTGCAGCACGTTGTTACACATCTCCTCCAACCCCCCCCAAAAAAAAAAAAAAACATTGAGGAATCAGTTCCATCCCCCGGGGAGCTCCTCCATGGTCATGTGTCTCCTTCCACCTCCGCTCCCCACTTCCAGCCGGGAGACTGGGGCTGACATCACTTAGCCTCAGGCTGCTGTGGGGAAGCGTGCACCGGATCGGGCTCGTCGGGTTTCGGGGGGAATATGCTGTACGAGTCATGCTCGGGGACAGGAAATGCTGCGGGAACTCAAATCTGTACAGCGGGAAGGAAGCCAGAGCAAACGGAAGTGAAGACTCAGATGAAACCCCTCGGTGTTTACTGCAGGTTATCATACGGCCTGCGGTCTTGTAGCAACTAGCAACACGCTTTTGTTTCATCTAAATACAAAACAAGCCTTTTTGCTAAACTAACACGTGGCAGCGTTCTGCAGAGCCGTGGTGATACTTTCTGCAAATAACCGATACGGTCGAAACGATCGTGAAGCTGCACTTTCACTGAGAACAATGTGTACTGCAGACAATGGGAAGTGAGATGTTCACACGCCACTTCTCTTCTCTCAGACATGTTGGGATGAAATGTAGTTTGATAGGGAAAACTACATTTCATCTCCAAAAGCAGTGTTTCTGCCCAGCCACTTTATTAGGTACACCTATTGTAATTTAGTGACACAGCTCTGCCATAAATTCCACCTTTACTAAGTGAATAATGCTGATGACATCGCCGGAAATGTGTATTATTATGTTTCTCATGAGTCATAGTTAAAGCCATATATCACATTGAGTGCTGACATATTTTTGTTCAACACTCAACATCATCAGCAGTATTTAAATAAATGAACTGTGGTATCCGAAAATCCATAAACAATAAGCACATGGTTTCTCCCCGAGGTCTTTCCAGCCTGATGAAAGCCCTGAGCAAATACAGAGTCCTTCCTGTTGGTCAGCTCATCTATAGAGGCTGAAGGACCAGCTGTGTACTAAACGGTTACAGATCAGTGTTGTGATGAGACACCACTAGGGTTGAGGTTTGGTTGGCTTTAGGCACAAAAAGGAACTTGGTTAGGTTAGGTTAGGGTTTAGGGGAAGATTCTGGCTCGGGTTAAAATAACTTCCTTAAAGTTAAGGGGCCTTCGTCATTATGGTTACAGCAATAACCCCTTAATTATAGAAATGCCAAAAAAAGCTAGCAAACACACATCAAACACACATCCCTCAATTCTGGTTGCAACCACAGCGAGCACGCTACAATCCTTTAGAGTAACACAAGAACACACCTGATAAATGTATTTCACTATGATTCATAGTGATGCGTGCTATAAGCTTCAGTCACCCTAAAGCTTAAAAGACGTAACCTGGGGTGGAGCCTGATGGACAGAAGTCACTAACCCATGAACAAGAACCACTGGGAGAAGTCACTGATCTATCTGGCCTCCCCCCCCCCCACGTAGCTCAAATGAGCATCAATTAAACAAAGATTTCTAAAGCGCTCCGCTAATTGTTGCCGCTCTCCACCCCTCTGTGACGAGGCAGCCGACGAGACGTGTGTGTGCGCCAGTCGAGCAGTTTGGTGAGTGTTAATTGGACACGATGAAGCTCATTAGCAGAAGCCCTAAAGACCCTGAACAGCGAGTGTCAAACAGGAAGGACGATGTAACTCGGTGCTTAGTGCAATTATCACTCCTGCTGCTGGTGATTAACACGTGGGGGGGAAACAACAGCGCTAACATGGGAAAGGGCCCCCACTGTATTAAAACAAAGCATCCATCAAATGCATAATAATTCATATTTAATAATCAGGAATGCATGAATCATCAAACTGAATTATAACCCTGAACTACAGCTGAATAAATGGATAACTTATCTGATGCTGCAGACAGGAAGCACCCTCAGGGACAAGACTTTTGTCATCATTTGCAAGTCTCGGGCAAATCCCTTTGATCTCTTGAGGTCAGCAGATAGTCGGTGCTCATGCCCGTCAGGAAGTGAGCCCCCAGGAAGCGCTGGGCCTTGAAGCAGATTGTAGCCCGGGTCAGCCCAGTACAAAGCCTGGGTCAGCCCAGTACAAAGCCCGGATCAGCCCAGAACAAAGCCTGGGTCATCTGATGCCACGGGACTCAAAAGTATAGTTTCCCATAGACTTCAATTGGAAAAGGGACGTCTGTAACTCGGCAGATCATTATTTTTGAGGTGCATTAACTTCCCAGAATGAACACTTAGTTTTCAGGTAACAAAAGTTGTAAAATGCACTAATAGCCGAAAGTTAGTTTCCTTCCTCAGTTCAGTTGAATGAGGCTGAAACCATAGACTATAAGGGACGACTGTGGCTCAGTGGTTAGCAAGTCAGTCTTTCAATCAGAGGGTCGGTGGTTCAAACCCTGGCTCAGCCAGTCCATGTTGTTGTGTCCTTGAGCAAGATACTTAAGCCTAATTGCTCACCGTTGCTGTGTCTACTGTATAGCATGTAAGTCGCTTTGGATAAAAGTGTCAGCTAAATGTAATGTAATAAGACGTGGTCATCGTGATGTCACCCATTGGTTTGTGGACAAAATGTTACGCACAGCTCTATGATTAAGATGGCCAAAACATCCTTTGTAAAATTGCAATTTTGTTTCATATATATTCTCATTATTATCTAATGACAAAAAAAGAAAAAAAGTTCAATGAAATCTTAAGTAAAAAGGTAAAAACAAAACATTTTACTCTCTTGTCATGTCCAAGGGCCGACATCATTTCAGGTATTAATTATAAAATAAATGTCTATATATATATATATATTATTATTATTATCAACTAATTTACCAATCCAGAGCGGTAGAAGATAATGCTGCCACAAAGGAATATGCCAGCTGCTCGGTGCCTGGTGTGCAGGGATCCATCAAACTGGTACCATGACATGTTTCCTCTCCTCACGCCCACAGCAGCATTGTTTGGCTGCCGGCTGAGTATAGAAGCGCTACCTGAAAGCGGCCCACGTGGCTGCAAAGCATGACAGACTGCTTGTTTATCACCTCCACTGCTGTAATCCTTCGCAGCACACAAACCCCTTTAATTGCATCACATCAAAGCCGGAGCCATGTCTTCCCTCGGCAGCCGACGTGGAAGACGAGTGCGAGAGCTCCTTAATCTGCCTCGACAGGTGGAACCTCCGCCACATCGAGCGGGCCCTTTACAGCTTCATCGGAGCTGTTACATCAGCCCACCCAGCAGGCCAGGGCGCACTCCAGAGGCCAACAGGAGGTGCGCTGCTTGTTTGCTTCCAGATCGTTTAAGTGTGGACACATCTACAGAGCAGCAGGCATGAAGGTGAGGTGATGCTGGATGGTCCCCCCCCCCCCCTCATGTCTCCCCAGCTGTAAAGCTGACCCTCCGACCAGCTTCCTTCCTTCCTTCCTGCCGCTCCGCTTGGAGGATTCCTTGTCTAACAGAGCTGCTGTTTGTTCCACTGATAACGAAGGATCACGTCACATATTCAAGCCCTGTTCACGCCAGAGTTTTAGAGCACCGAGGAGTTTGAAAACTTAGTCGTAGTGTGGACTCATGAGTTTAGAAACGGTGACGTAGATGGCTACTTAGCCGATACGGCCCGCTGTTATGCATTAAAAGCCTGCACGTGCACACAACAGCTCTGATAACCATACACAGAATGTCTGCTCTGAAAGTTGTTTAATCAACCTTTATAAAGCAACCTTTAATAAATCCAAGCTCCAAAGGTATCAACTATTTTACCAACCGTATAGGGGAGATTCTAGTGAGACAATATGTATATAACTTCCAGGTCCAATAGAAGGTCGAAGTGAAAGCAGACCTTCCAGGTTCTGTTCCAGAAGATGTAACCCTGCATTCAAAATCCCATTGACATTCATAACACTGCTAATAACAGCACATCCAGCCTGCGTCGCTCCATGGAATCTAATCTAAAACTGGTATTTATTCAATATTTCTGTATTTAGGTACCTTTTTAGGAGCCTTGGGGCTACGACTGGTCAACGTCACCACGCGACAAAGGAGATGAGTTGACCGCGGACTAAGAGGTCTCAGCGTCTCTTATGACAGCAGCCCAGAGGGCACTGAGGGCGCTGAGGGCAGCAGAGAATACAGCTGAGCTAAAGATTTGTCGAATTTGAATTTGTATTCCCTCAGAACCCTGTCATGAGACATCCTGTGAGCCACGCAACATATTTAGCGTTAGCTTAGCAACCCGCTACGTGGCCTATGTGGATTTAAGCAGCACCCAAAACAGCTGACCGTCATCTCACCATCTGCCCCCAATCACCGGCAGCCATGCCAGATGGGTTACCAGATCTGTGGCAAGGTTATGCACCGGATGAACCATAAAATGCCAACAATGCCCTGGGCAGTGACAGCTGAGTGTGGTTGGTAATTTGGTTTGGACTTTTTGGTACACCGCACTTCGTTAAATACTGTCATTCTATTCAAATTCAACATATCATCATCATCTCATTACAGTAACATTCCCGCAGCGGGAGGATCCAGCGTTGTTATCACAGACATGGATTGTTCCCTCATTAGGAATTCTCAGTGTCCCTCAGAGGTCCGAAACAATGGCTGCTCAAATGTGTTCCAGGACGCCAAACACAGCGGAAATCTTGGTGCCTGACGAAGCGCCTTAATGTGGGAACGACATCTCTCAAATGAATGCCTCGACGGTGACACTTTTCATTGTTGCAAGGTGTGAACAGATGGATCCATGACATATGGACTGTGCAATAGTATATGACAAAGGCAGCTGTATGCGCGGGCCGATGTCAACAAAGCCAAAGAAATTATCTGGAATATGTCAGTGGACTCACTAATGCAGGCAATGTCTAAACGTACCAGTTGTTTGTGTGAAAGCAGCTCAACTGGTCTTGATACACTGAATATGTGAAGCCACTGCAAAACCAGTCCAGTGTGTTTGCTGGACTGGTTTGTGTGGATGTGTGGGATGATTAACAGATTCTAAGAGCTGGAAAAATAATTTCTGCTGCACTAAATCCAATATTTGACCAATATCTGATTTCTTGACCCAAAAAAAAGTAAAGTGAGGTAGTGACCTCTTATATGTCTCTGGTAGAGGCTGCAACCTGTCAATCACAGTAACCCCGCCCTGAAGCATACCCTGCTTTATGGTCGTTTTGACTCAAAATGCTTGAAACTAGAGATTGAAACTCATGTTTACAATGTTTACTGAGGGAATAAATCAAGAGAGAAGTAGAGTCATTTTCTAGAGACTTCTATTCAACCGGACTTCTTTTTGCAGAGTCGCCCCCTGGTGGTCAGTGGAGCTCATCGGCTTTAGCTGGCCGAACCGGAGGTCGCCGCCAGTTTTGAATACAGCCTGAGATGGTGCACATGGTATAGCATACTTGCTCAACATTAGCATGTTAGCATGCTCGCAGCAATACTGCTGATGTTTTCACAGAGGTCTTCAGCACCCGGTCTGTCTGACTGTGTTTGGCGACATCGTCACCACCGAGCAGGACGGGGTGACACAACTCAACAGGTGTGTGGTGTGAAGACGGGTGTGGTCCAGAGGGCTTTGTCCCTGCCAGAGGGGAGTGACGAAGCAGAAATAATTGAATTCAATGCATCAGGTGAGTGCTGCCCATACAGAAACAAAGAGCGGTGATTTGAAACCGCCCTGTGTGATCGGCGTGCAGAACATTTATTTATTGCTCGAAAAAGACGAGACAGAGAGAGAGGCCCCGCTTCACACTACCTCCGCGCACATCCCCCGGCGCCGCTGAGGCAGAGGCCGATAAAAATAGACGTGCCGAGAGAGTGAGAGAGAATTTAAGAAGGAGAAAGCGAGGGAGGCGTGGACAATCGGAGAGGAAGGGACCAGAGATACGGAGGCAGAAGAAAGAGATCCATCAGACGCCGTGAGCACAGCTTCCTCTGTCTGTCCTGAGAGCTGAGCCTCCTGGGACAGTCTGTACTCATCGCCTTCTCTCACACACACACACACACACACACACATGCACACACACACACACGCACACCTCCATCAGTTCCCCTCACCTGCACATCTGCACACATATAACAGTGTTGGGAGTGTGAATTATGTATTACATCTCTCTGACAGATCGCCAGAGAAAAAGAAGAAGAAGAAGAAGAAGAGAACCTCGCAGGAAGACAACCAGCTCTCTTCTTCACACTGAAGCAAACACGACGATGCATCCCGTCTTTCATTGGACATAGGACAATGTTTACTGCGTTATTCTTTTTATTTCCCCGCTCCCCCTCATCAGCGTCTTGCGGTGATGTTTGGCGTTCCCACGCGCTCCCTCGTGGTCGTCGCAGGGCGTGACCACGAGGGAGCGCGTGGTCACGCCTGTGCAGCGTCTCCAAACTGCACACTGAACCAGGGTCAGTGGCTCTGTTCCACGGAGCTTTATATCGATGACACCACCCGTCCCTGATCCTCTCCTGCCCCATCACGCGGCTGTCGAGATGGATTCAGAGGGAAGTCCATCCCCAGAGCACCAGCATGGACCACTCTGCCGGGCACACGCCTCTCCTCCCTCTTATCTTTTTCAACACTGTCTCCAGTCAATTAGTATTCAATTTGAGCATTTGTGATTCGATTGTTGTCGAGCTCGACACTTCCTGCTCAATTGTCTTTCACAGTAAAAGACTTCCAGTTCATGCTCGGCCTTGTAATAGTCATAAATAGTTCGCTGATAAAAGCACTAGTTTCATGTGCAGGGTTTATCAAAGAAGGACTATTTGTTTTCAGGTGCTTTAGAGGTCTGACATTTGAGTAAACATTTTGCAGGCAAATCAAGTAGTTTGCAGCAATTTCAACCGAGGGCTTGTACAAAGTTTTCCATGAATAAGAGATAGGAGTTTACAGATCATTACAATCCCTCCTCGGCATAGTGGAGTTTTTTTTACACTCGTTGTATTGTTGATTCGTCACAATTAACTTTGTTTGTACACCCGCTGGCATTCAGGAGAATAACCCAACAAACAGCACGTTGAGCACGACCTCCCCCTGCAAGTACAAAGAAAGCTCTCATTTGAAAAGCTGGGCTTTTAATTTGAAACTCTTTGTGAGTAGTAGTAAATTCTTTGAGGGTAGCTTAACTCTTTTTCTCCTAAGCATTTTCCATTCAGCTCAAGACTTGAATGAAAGTGTGCTTGTTGGAGAGGACATTCTCCACACAGCCGCCTTTGTTTAGAATACGTGATAGTGGAGTGAGCCGGGTTCTGCAGAGGAGAACGTGGAGCAGCTGAGGGTACAGTAAGGCCTCCTGACAGACACTTCACTACGAGCAGCTCTGCCCTGTGCGCCGCCTGAGACTTCACTCCTCTGCCTGCTGTGGTGTGTGTGTGTGTGTGTGTGTGTGTGTGTGTGTGTGTGTGTGTGTGTGTGTGTGTGTGTGTGTGTGTGTGGGCCCACATTCAAGGTGATGAACATCCTGAAAACGCCACTAATGGTCCTGACTGAGCACATGTGAATGCACACCGTCAGATGTGCATTCAATAAAGACAGACAGCAAACACTGACGCATAGTACGGACATGTGAGAGGGCACGCACACACACACACACACACACACACACACACACACACACCAACACCCATCCCCCTCAGAGAGTATTTCCTCACATGATGTAGAGAGGAAGAAAATAGACTTAGGCTATAAAGAGTGCTAGATGTGTTCAACCCCTTTTTAAAAACATTTTAAAGATTTCTGCTTTTGTTAAAAAGATTTTCAGATTTTCTTGACAGCAGAGATGGGAGAAGTTTAAAGGGATGACTCGCAACAAATTGTTTAGCTTTGTTAGACGTAGCATTTATATATATATATATATATATATATATATATGTATATATATATATATATATATATATATATATATACACACATACATACACACACATACATATGTATTTATATATATACATATATATATACACACACACACACACACACACACATACATATATACAGTACATCCGGAAAGTATTAGCACTTCACTTTTTCCACATTTTGTTATGTTACAGCCTTATTCCAAAATGGATTAAATTAATTATATATATATATATATATATATATATATATATATATATATATATATATATATACACACATACACACATACACACATATATACATACACACACACACACACACACACACACACACACACACACACACACACACACACACACACACACACACACACACACACACACACACACACACACACACACACACACACACACACACACACACACACACACACACACACACACACACACACACACACACACACACACATACATACACACACATACTGATGGACAAGAATTGGTTGCCAAATTCTCAAAATGGTTGCCAGTGGCAACTGTTACTGCCAAGCCATTTGTCATTCATATCTATATAAAACACCATATTCGTTGTGGAAATGTGAAAGATAAAGTTGAATGTGTGGCAGGTTTGCAAACGCGTAGAAAATATAGAAAGAAAATGTAAATTAATCTGCAAAATGCTGCTCGACTCGCAGTGACGTGGAAAACTCACTGATGAAACGGATGGGTTAAAAAATGATACTTACTATTTTTATTTATTACCCCCGGGTTACACTGAATACTCATACTAGTTAAGCTAATAGTAAAAAGGTCTAAATAATCAAAAAACTAAATGAATGGTTCCGGTCGAAGACGTCCCCTTCAGCGATGGGAACTCTGATTGTCACCTTTTACTTGCTTAACTTTCTAAGCTCAACGCCATCCATCTATACTCAACGATGATTGATTCATCTTCAATAGAATAATTTGCTACAGCATGTTAAACAACACCTATGGTCTGCCATCCATCAAGCGTTAGTACCACACAACGTCTGTTTGCCAACGAGCCTGACTCGATTCATTTCATGAAGAAGTGGAAGCTGGTCCCCTCTTCACGCGTCACGCGAGAGCGGCGGATTGAACGCGGTTATTTTCAGCACTGAACGCCTCCGCACGGACCTCTGAAGAAAAAACAACACATTTCACACTCCTCGCAGGACGCAAACCGCAGACTGTCCCTCCATTCAGCAAAGCCAGCACATGGACAAACCCACACAGAGACACAAGGGGCTCTACGAGCTGTGCCAACACCAAACACATCCACACATGCAGCCCCATGCGCTAAAAACACACCAGTCACCTTATTCCACTGAACTAAACGATCACATGTAATCAACAGCATCACACCACTGAAGCCTCTTCTTGCTGGACTTGAGCAGATTCTGGGTTGTTTTTCTTACTTTGGTGTCATCCAGTGGCAGCATCACAAATGACAGTGATGGATTGTTAGGTGTACCCATATTTACAGTTGTTTGCATTCTGGCATTTAGTTTAGTATGCCATCCATCCATTCTCTTGAACCACTTATTCTGTTCAGGGTGAGGGGGGCTGGAACCAACCCTGGGTTGAGTTCACCCTGGATGGGTCACCAGGCGATCCCAGGTTTGACGTACAAAGACAGACAATCATCCGAACTCACGTCCACATCTACGGGCAGGTTAGAGTCATCGATTAACCTCAGCTGTGTCTTTGGACCGTGGGAGGAAGCTGGAGAACCCACACTGCCACGTGGGAGAACATGCACACTCCTGTCTGGCCTGGGAATCGAACCCGACAGATTAGTATTGCACTGCCATGATGTTGGAGGTCTTGCAAGACATTGTTTCTAAGAAATATGGTACAAATCTGTACAGGGAGGCTTCTGCTGGTCAGATCCTGACCTTTAGTCCTGGGTTATGAATGCTGTATCACACACCTCCCATGATGCAGCGAAAACAACATGTTTTTGTGTGACCGCTCCCTGCCAGGTGAATGAGCTTTGCAACATGCCTTCTCTGCAACGAATCTGCACGCTGAGACGGCCGCGAAGACATCGTTCGCGTTGTGTTCTCAGACCTGACAGAGCTCCACATGAGACATTGCATAACCGCTTTTACAAGATGGGCAGAGGCCCTCCACGAGCAGTAAGCTGAGCTACGACGGGGAAAAGCTGTTAGAGTGTCCCTTTAATAACTCTTTATTTATAACATCTTTATGTCATGAGCATAACAAGTAATAGAAGTGATACCTTCAGCCAAAAGCAATCAGTGAGATGTCGCCCTGTGCTCAAGATAACTGTATGGAAGGAGGTGGTAAATATTTCAATGGCCCAAGTCCCCATTCAGCTGAACTGTATGTAACCCCCATCACCACCACAACCAACCAAGTGCTGCACACACTCCGGTGCTGCTGGTTTCTTCCCCCATCAGGAGAGAGGTGGAAGATGGGAGAGGGGCTTTGTAGGAAGGACGACAAAGAGCTAATCTCTTCACAATAAAGGCATGTTTACAGTGGCTGAAAGAAGTCCTACCAGCGGCCACTAACTCCAGGCACAACGTATCGTCTCAGCAGAGGACGTCCATTGACGGCTTGGATTTTAATTAAATATCAAAACGTTTCCACGCACGACATGTACGAGTCTGTGGTGAAACGGAGACCCTCGGTAACTCTATTTCTAGACCTTTACGGGTCGCAATGTGTCATTCGGGCGAAGGGCAGCAGCGCTCAGCTCGTTTCTGACGCGTCCATTGTTGTCGTGGCGGAACGCAGCGGCGAGCACACGTCAAGATATATAACCCGCACGGGAACGCTCGCTTTATCTCGAGGCGGCTGTTTACTGAACCGACTGTTTCAGCGGCTGGAGGGCGGGAATAAGGGGGTGGGAGGCTGGGTCCTTTGTCCCTCTGCAGCCCCTCTCCTCCCCCAGCAGCATGACAGCGGCGCTAGCCCCGGTGGTTGCGTTTGTCTCCCTTGCAAAATATGTGCCCCCTCCTCCACCACACACCTCAGTTAGGCTTCTATCGATAGGTGTTGTGGGATTTATCGTATGTGTGTTAGCTCGAACAAAAAGCACGAGGGACTAAGGTAAAGACAACTTCCTTGTAGAATTAACCGACGCGTGCGGTCTGTCATAATGACGCCACCAAACAAGGCGCCGTAACCGCACGGTACTTCCAGTCGGCTACTACCAATATTCATTCTTTAAAATACCGTGAAGAGCTTTTTTTTTCTTCCTCTCTTTTTTTTTCATTAAAGTCGCTGGCAACAAACCGCTTGGCGAAACAGCCTCAAAAGCACAAAGCACTTTGTTACGGCTGTACTTTGCCCGACGTGACGTCGAGGCGGAGAGAAACACGTTTTTGTAGGGAAACACATTAATGCACAACACCTAGCTTAAACACGCCGCCGACCACCGCATCCCTGCTAACGTGCGCGAGCACCACCGCCGCGGTGTCGAGACCACACCAGGTAGGCACACGGGTCAGGACAACACAAATAAATAAGTAACAGCGCAACCCCCCACCCCCCGTGAACGCACCACCACTACTGAGCATTACTACAACACAAACAAGTGAGAAGAGCCAGCGAGCAGACAGATTAGTGGACGCAAATCCAAGGCTGACAAGGGGATCCCGTAGTCTGCTTTATTCAAGCGTAGTAAAGCCCGATGGTTGCTCGTTATCCTCGCAAATGCCGGGACCGACTTACCCGTTTTTTTTCTCCTGCTCGTCTTGCGTTCAATTCCTCAGGAATAAGAGTGAGTCCGCATTGTTTTCTTTTGTTATAATTCCGCAGCCCCACAGCCAGAACCGCTGCTTTTAACGGACCGTGGGCATTTCAGTCGGTGAGTGGTGGATGGGTCTCCTGTGTGTGTGTGTGTGTGTGTGTGTGTGAGGATGAAACGCCTTTTCTCCTCTAGGAGCTGCATTGTTGACATTGGCTTCCTGACGTCATGCTGGCCCTCATTCACAACAACGGCCAAGCCCCCCTTCTCCTACGATGATGGAGCCCCTCCGACTTACCGTACTGACTGCTTTACCGTCACTGAACTGTGGAGTATAAGGTTATTGTTTATTTAACGAAGTACTTATTTTCAAGAAAATGTCAGAACATAAAGAAATTAAAATGTTCCAGAGTCCCAATTAATTCAAATAGCGTGTGTTATCCTAGTCCACAAACTCAATATATTCACTTATTGCCTATGAAAAATAAACAGTTTTTTTTTAAACTGACAAAAATGATTGATAAATAAAAAGTTCCCTAACTACAGACTAATCAATTCGTTAAAACTATGTGTTGCTCAATTTAAGCAGTGAGATTAATATTCTGAGGACCTCAAGGACAACCAGCTAGAAAACCCTGAAATAGAAACCACTTCAGAGTGGCCCGTATGTCTCAATATCTTTCATATCCCTGAAGGATGCCTTGGCCCACGATGCTGATGAACATCTGAGGGATTCAGAATAAAGCCCCTTCCAGTTACGCACTTGCAAGTCCACATCACGCAGAACCAGTTAGCGTGTTGAGGAAGTTTCTGAAACTGCAAGAATACAAACATCCGGGCGTGAAGAAGAAGGGTCATATACTGTACAAGAATAGCATTATTTTGCATAATAATTAGTATGTTAATTGTTTTGAAGCTATGGGCGTTTGTTTTCAGGAAAACAGGCTGTCGGTCACAGAAGCTTTTTGTCCATGGGCCATTTTTTGTGGTTTCATAACATTAAGCCAAAGAAAGGCGTGGCATCCAAATAACTGCATTCTCAATTACTTTTCGACCCAAATTATGGTCGCAATTTTAAAACGTGCTTAAAGTTGTAAAGTGAAATGAAACAAAGCAAAAATGGAACTAAACTACTTGTTACGTTAATTAAGTGATACACATGAATTAAAATAAGTCAATGCTACCTTTAGGTTTCCCACTAGACATGAACAGGGGCCTCCTGCGTGAAAGTCCTGCGTGGTTTTGACCCATCCATCCACTTCCACCTCCTTCCCCACGCAGACTTCCATGGTTTTTGATTACAAACAAACTTGTGATACGTCCAAACCAAAATGAATTGTGGAGAAAATATGTTTCCCTTGAAATGCAGTTTTGTTGTGTGGTTAAATAATATTGTATTTTAGACCAGGCTGTGTCTTGTGGCCTCTCCTGCTATGCTCGCAGCCGAGCTCTGGAGACGTGTCTGTCGCTTTTTTCCCCTCCACCTTTTGCATGGATTGCAACAAAATATTGTGCAGACAGTCACGGTCTGCGCTTTGTGTTCAGCGCTAAGCAGAAAACGTGAGCGTACTGATACACTAATCTAAGATGCTGAACATGGTAACGATGATCTGCTTAACACCACTAACACGGCCGTGGTCACGTTCAATTGAGAAACAGGAATAAACAGGTCTAAAGAAAGGTCCATGAATAGATACAAGCGCTAATCAAACATTCCCAGAGCCAAACCTGTCTCTTCAAATTACTTATTTTGTCACAATGTTCAAGTCCAATTCTGAACTATTTGATCGCACACAAATCGAAATAATCCCACGAGGCACTTACATTACATCAAAATGAGGCCGTAACACAGAGAAAGATGAACGGGGTCGACTGAAGCGTGATTCCTGAATGAATGGAGTGGTGTGTATCTGAAGCCAGGTTCTCAGTGTGCTGAGGGCGGCCTGAGCAGGACAGTGTGGCACGATACGGTTCCTAACATGGACTGTAATCCAGCGGGAGCTGGCAGAGCTACATTTTATCAGTTTGCCACAGACAGGCACCTCTTGGGCCTCATTCTGAGCGGCTGGATTCAGATCAGCCCACATTCTCAATGTCAAGTTGTTATAAATAGCCAGAACTGATTTGCACAGCTCCTCTGGCAGCTAAGATCAGCTCAGCGGGGGGACGTGATGTTCTCAGGGATGGATCTACGGGTAGCTTGATAGGGCTGGAACCACAAAGAGAAGCAGCTCGCTGGTCGCCTCGTGCAGCCACACACACATCAGAGGTGCTTTGTTGATACAGAAAAAGGATTTGTGTTCACATTCAGATAAAAATGAGTTTACTTGAAAGTGTTATTACTATATAATACATTACAACCATTGGCTGTTGATAAGCTCACATTTTACTCCAGGATGCTCAATGCATTCCTCCTTGTTAAAAAACCGAGTCCATATTATCCACAATGCACAATTATCGACAGCCAACACTCGGATGTGTTTACAGAATCCTCTCGTTGTTCAGAGCAAGGCCTTCTTTTGCTGGAAATCAGCTTGTGTTGTCCTCTAATAGCTGGTTGCTATTTGTTTTATCGTGATGATCGATGGTGAAGTCATTAGATAGAATGTCAGCGGTGAGACTTATCTCTGCTTTCGCTCAGTGGGCTCACAGTTTTAATTTATTCATAAAACAATCGTTTTTGAGAAGTAGAAAATAAGGGCGGATAGAACCGTCCTGTTGGGCTTAAGGTGTGGCACACAGGTCTCCCTGTATATAAGCCGACCCTACTTCAGCCAACAATAGGCTGATCCTTTGTTATTCTTTATGCAGTTAAGAATATGTTCATATATACTTTAGAAATGATTATGCTGTATTGGGTGCAGGCAAATCATATGCAGCTCACTTGAGATCGAAACGTGGTTTGGAAGATTACACATCCACATCACAATAACGGCAGAATAAGGCAACAGCAAGGCAGCCAGCTAGTATGATATATTAAAGTATTCTTATCGGTGCATTACTTGTATTAAACAGACAGCTGAATTATAGATGATCAATATGCAAAGTGCATTATCTAGAACTGGGGACTTGAAACTTGACTCAGAGTCTCGACCAAAGATTTGACATTTGGCTCAGACCTGGCATGGGACTCTTGATCAAAAGAGTATGAAGGGATTAGACTTGGTTGGGACTGGACCAAAGACTTGAGACTTGGCACAGACTCTTGACCAAAGACACTAGACTTTACACAGGCTCTTGACATAAGATTGAGATGTGATTCCCCTATACTCGTCTCAGGAGAACCCAGAACCATCACTGACTCATTGACATTTCTTGGCACACACACATCAGCAACACACTGAAACGGAACACCAGTACAAACCGCATCACCAAAAGCAGCCTCCTTCAGTTACAGCCGTCTCTGAGCGCGTACTCTCCTTATCCATAACAGTTTGGTATGGCGACGCAGACAGTCACATGCATAGAAACCACAACACATAATCGATAAATCATTTATGATATTTGGCTCCCGCCTGCCGTCCGTTGAATCACCAAATCATAAAAACAGTCAAAAGGCCCCTCTTCCCTCTAGGAGGCGCTATGGATCCTTGTCTGCCAAATCCTCCTCCTTGAAAAACAGTTTGTCCCACTGCAATGACAGCTCTGAGCACCTTGTACTAACACTGGCAGAGGTTTTCCTCATGTGGTTATGTGAATGAATGTCTGTTGTGTGTGACACTGCTCCAGTGACCTTCCCACCATGCTGTACCCAAACCAGCGACCTCACTATTAAATGATGGATTGATTGAGACTCGAGCTCGAAGACCTGAAACTTAACTTGGATCATACCAGTACATTCAGCGCCCTCAGAGTTCTCTTCCTCTTTTAAAAAGGCAAATGAAGCTGCTGATGCTGTGTTGTACCATCAAAACAGAGGGTGGTGGGTTCAAATTTAGTCCAACCATCATCTAGGAGCTGTTGCTGTGTGTGTGTGTGTGTGTGTGTGTGTGTGTGTGTGTGTGTGTGTGTGTGTGTGTGTGTGTGTGTGTGTGTGTGTGTGTGTGTGTGTGTGTGTGTGTGTGTGTGTGTAAAACCAAATTACCGCAGAGCATGTCAAACTGTTGTTGAAGGGAGTACTGGGATCTATAAAAATCTCTGCATCGCTATGGAAACTGAAGCCCTTGCATCCAGATGAATCCAGTCCCTCACTTAAAGCAGACACACACACCTCCAGAGCGGGAATGGCTGTTAACATCAATAACCTGCTGTACTGCGGCTGACGATGATGAGGAGGGCTTCTGGGACAAATTGTTTCGCCTCACTCGTTTCTCAATTTCACCCACAAATCAAAGCGATACTCTCGACTCGTCCTCCACCAATTGTGTCTTCTTAAACGGTCTGTTTGAGGGTGGAAGTTAAACTGAGCGTGAAATTAGAAAAGAAAATACTGTGTTTGTGAATATCTTAGGGGGACTTGGATTAGACATCTATCGCCATCCAGAACTGTCTAATTGCTGCATTTTTTCTGATATTTTTGTATCATGCCTTTTGTTTTTCTCCACTGTGACCATTAAAATGTATCAACACCCAAGCTTGTGCTGTATAGTGATGTGCACAATTATTTTACCGTATTGTTTCCTCTGCTGACACGAGGTCTTGTGTTTTACACAGTACATTGTCAAAGTCAATTTTACTCAAATTGAAAAATATAACATTTGGTCCCAGTCTAAATGGAGTAAAATCTATTCTTGCTTCAGAGTTAATAATTCAGTGTTTTTTACTCCATTTAGTGTTAATTTTTAACTCTACATGATGCTCTATATAGAATTCAATTGGATTCAATTCTAAAATAGAAATCTATAAATAATTGGATTTAATTCTAAATATAATTCTACATATAATTTGATTTAATTCTAAATATAATTCTACATAGAATTTGATTTCATATAATTCTTTATAGAATTGGATTCAACTCCCTTCAGCTCTCTTCCGTCGCATAAACCGTGGGCGTGGTCAAGCTGTTTTACGCTGTTTGACGTTTTCGCAAAGCAAAAGCTACACAAAGCAAAAGCTACACAAACTCTAAATCAACTTGTTGCTTTGCGTTGCTTTGCGTTGCTTTGCGTTGCTTTGCGTTGCTTTGCGTTGCTTTGCGTTGCGTTGCGTTGCGTAGATTTGTTACATAAACCCAACCAATCGTTTCACAACGTTAACCCCTTGGCCTTGTACGTTTCTGTAAGTGTGATACAAGACTGATATGAAACTAATTTCTGGTCCAGAACCTTTTATGCTCAACATCTCCAAATTCATTGTATGTAAAAACTTACTTGGCAACTGATTCCGAATACAAAGCTATACAGTATGAGGCACAGCGCCATCTGGAGGCCTTTCATCCGGCTGAGAGGGAACCACAGCGACACAGGTCTCTGTGGTTCCCTCTCCCAGTCCAAAGACTGGTCGGGCTAACTGGAGACGCCACATCGCCTGGAGGTGTGAGAAGACTGGAGAGCTGTCCGGGTTCTCTCCACCTCTCACCCAACGGGAGCTCCAAAGGAAACCTGCAGGTAATCTGGAGGAACAGAACAGGTAAAGGAGGGAAGGGTGTTCAGTGTGCATGTTTATTCATTATTATTTATGTTCATGCCCCAAGAATCTGTCTCGCAAACGAGGCCATACCACCCAAAATAACTCAGCCCAATTTGCGCACGCGCACACGCACACGCGCACGCGCACACACACACACACACACACACACACACACACACACACACACACACACACACAAAACCTGATCACATTGATTATTAATGCTATAACACTGGAATTGATATAGACATTGTATTTACATTTCTAACCAAAATAATAATAACATCCAGTGGAAATGATGCACCTCAGGGTTCAGTACATTTTATGGCAATGTACTAGATATAGTTTTTATATTTCTGTTGGTGGCACTAGATAAAAGGTCAAGAGGTCACCAACCAATACTAGAATGACTCTTTTGTCCCAGTGAATATCTGCATCACAACACATCCTCCACACAACGTTCTGTTGGTTGTATTGTTAGTCAGAGGGAGATTTGGCCGGGTGATGGGGATGCCATGATTCTTTTGCTGCTCGTTGAGCTCTAGTCCAAGGTGCTGAATGGGGCTCTGAAGCATCTTTGATCCTTTCTGTGTGTAGAACAGTAGTAGTTCCACTGTGACCGTCAGGACCAGCCCTTTAACTGTGCAGAGGCTGCAGGAATGTGAGGGATGACAGGCAGCCCGGACCGGCTGGAGTGGGAGGTCAGTCCGTCGTCCTGCAGACAAAGCCGCTCCTGTGCAGCTCACTGGGAGCTCCGTGCCGGCTGCAGGGCGGGGCCGGCCGCTCGCTCGGCCCACCGGACCCGACGGAGACGTCCTGTCGGCTGAGAACACAATGAGGAAGGGTTATGATCGAGAAATGCTCCCTGCTCTGGTTTCATAGAGACTCGTCTAAGACTTAAGACGTGCGCCTAATGTCTTAGTTATCATCCAGAGTCAAGGTTTTTATTTTAATTTGTTATGCCTATAGTGTTCTTTAGGCATAAGCACATAAATAATTACTAGTTATAATCTATAATATTCTCTCTTTATGTATACACACACTGTATATATACACTGTTCAAAAAAATGAAAGGAACACTTTGATCTCAATGTGAAAATAAATTAGGTTGGATATCTATACTGATATTTACAGTTTAATGTTAGGAATGAAAGGATGCCACATCTTTTGATGGAAATAAAGTTTCAGCCTACAGAGGGCGTAGTTTGATAGACACCGCAAAAATCAAAGTGAAAAAATTATGTGGCAGGCTAGTCCATTTTGCCAAAATTCAATTTCTGCAACTCAAAAAGCTTCTCAATATCTTGTGGCCCCCACGTGCTTGTATGCAGCTTGACATCGTCGCAGGATGCTCCCAATGAGACGATGGATGGGGTCTTGTTGTATGTCAACCCAGATCTGTCTGAGGGCATCAGTGAGCTCCTGTAAAGTCTGAGCTGGCGGCGTCCGATGGACCGAGACATAATGTCCCAGAGGTGTTCTATCGGGTTTAGGTCAGGTGATCGTGAGGGCCATTGGATTGTATCAATTCCTTCATCCTCCAGGTGCTGCCTGCATACTCTTGCCTCATGAGGCCGGGCATTGTCGTGCATCAGGAGGAACCCGGGACCTACTGCCCCAGCGTAGGGTCTGACCATGGGTTCAAGGATTTCCTCCTGATACCTAATGGCAGTCAGACTGCCGTTCTCTAGCCTGTAGAGGTCTGTGCGTACCTCCATGGATTTGCCTCCCCAGACATCACTGACCCACCACCACACCGGTCATGCTGTACGATGTTGCAGGCAGCATAGCGTTCTCCTTGGCGTCTCCAGACCCTTTCACGTCCATCACATTTCATCTGTGAAAAGCACAGGGCGCCAGTGGCGGACGTGCCAATGTTGGTGTTCTATAGCAAATGCCCATCAAGCTCCACGGTGCTGGGCAGTGAGCACAGGGCACACGACAGGACGGCCCTGTCCAGCTCTCCTAGAGTAACTTCCTGTCTCATGGAATCTCCATGTTCTGGAGATTGTGCCAAGAGGCACATCCAATCTCTTTGCAACGACACGCATGGATGCACCATCCTGGAGGAGTTGGACAATCTGTGCCACTTCTGTAGGGTTAAGAAATGGCCTCATGCTCCCAGTAGTGATAATGGCTAAAGCCAACACTAGTGGAAAACCAGTCAAAGAGATCGAGAGGGAGAAACTTGAATTGGCCTCCACATGCAAAACCAGTCCTGTTTTGGGGGTCATCTCATTGTTGCCCCTCTAGTGCACCTGTTGCTAATTCCATCAACACCAATGCACCTGAAACTGATTAACAACCCCCTCGGCTACTTACCTGACCAGATCATAATCAGAGAAGTGCAATTGGATTCATGCCATACCCTGATAAAAGATTGTTCCCTTACATTATTTGTAAACGAGGCCATCAGCAAGAAGCTTGTCTATTTTCTCTGTTTATTAGTTTCCCTCCTCTGGCCACTAACACCATGCTGATGGAGACCGAGGCCGTACTACTGGAGCTGGAGGCAAGGGAGAACCGGAACCAGGACCGAGCGGGTCCTGCTGCAGTACAATGAGGTTTTCTAAAGAGTCTGGTGCTCAGTAACACAAATGGATTTCTTTGGTCAAATCATTCAAACGCATTCAATTGGAGAACAATTGTTGGTTAAGGAGAGCGTTCCAGACAGGGAGAATAACAATGCGTGTTTTTAAACCTTTAAAGCAAGTAAACATGCTCTAGCAAATAAAAGTATCAACCTGAACATTTGAAAACTCCTTTACGAGGAGCGTCTGCCGGTCAGCTCCACAAGCGCAACACACTCAATGAAGACAACAGACCATAATACTACAAACTTTGTTTTTACTCTAAAAGCATATAATTGCAGTCTGTACATTTTAAAATCACAGGAGACATGTTTTATAAAATAAACTGAGATGAAAAAAATTAACTGTACAAGAACAATCCGTAGGCAGCGTCTGAAGAAATGTGTTAAAAACAACGATCCATCCCAGAGGAACCCCGCCGTCATAGCAACCACCCGAGCAAAGTGACACTACAACACATTCCTTTGACCCAAATAAGTGCAGTGCAGAATAATGTCAATATAATTCTGTGAAATATAACTGTGTGTAAAAGAAAACAGTAACTAAAGACAGGAGAAATTAAACAGATAGAGATGTCTGCCAGGTTCATTATTCCACAGTTATTTCCATTTCAAACAGCCGCTTCAACAAAGCTTCTCTTTTGCTCCGAGGCAGCACAACTCCTTTGGTTACGTCTGGTATTCACAGTAAAATTGGTTTTAAAATGATACGGCCCACAATGTCAGTGCCTCTTCTCTTTTCATAAATCACAATACAATAGGGGATATACGGAATATATAAAAAAAAAAAAAAAAAAAAAAAGGTAAGAATTTACAAATTACTTTTAAACAACTCAAAAAAAAAATTGAAAATACAGTATAATAAAACTCACTGGCAAAAACAAAATGAAAGGGCAAGTCACCTTCAGGTCCATTTCAGAGTACAAGTCCATGTGAAGCTCTTTGGTCCCACCGTCAATACTAATGTAAAACAATGAACTAATGAGAAATGAACACTGGATGTTATGGACAACCCCATCAGGCCAGAAAGGACGTGTGAGTTACTATTTGTGTTTCACCTCATGACCTCACTAACTATCTATTTAAGTCTAACTGAAATCATTTGTGCTGGAAAACCTAAATGTTTGCTTTGGTGAAAGCAAAAAAAAAAAAAAAAAAGTTAATACTAAAAAAGAAGAAATTTCACTTATATTCCTCTAGTGTCGACACCCTCGACGTTGGTGTGACTCTTTGGCACTGATGGGAAATGTTGGTGGTTCAAACCGGGTCTTGGCCGCGCTCACGACCACCTCCGGAAGCCCTGTCCGCGTTCCTCTGGCACCTTGTTTTGCCCTGAGCCACGTGTGGATACTTTCCCTCCTTTGAGGTCCATGGAGTGATTCCTCTCATCCGTCGGAGAAAGAGCCGGTGAGCCGAGGCGGTGGGGCGGGTCCTAGCTGTGGTGCTGGTTCTGAGTCTTCATCAGGCTCAGCTTGCTCCTCAGGCCCTGGCAGTCGGCGGACAGGCTGCTGTTGTCCTCCAGCAGCTTGCCGTGCTCCTGGATGAGTCGAGACGAGGTCTGCTGCTCCCTCTGGTCCTGCTCCAGCTCAGACATGAGCTCCTCTCTAAAGACAAGGAGCTGCGTTACTGTCTGTACCTCGGTCACAGCAGCATCCGACCATCGGTCACCTTTAAAATCCCTGTCATTAAGTTCTCTCTCACGCCGATAGATGAAAGCAGCATTATATTCCAAATCTGAGGGGCTAATGTCTCAAATGAATACTTCAACATCTTTAGGATGACGATGCTTATTTACTACTACTTTCTGCCTTCATCTCAGTGACATGAGTAGAACCCAGGGCATGGTAAGCTTAGCTTAACATAAAGACGGAGGAAACGGCTTGTGTGGTATCTAAAAGATCACAAATGAACCCACCCACCACAAACAG
The DNA here is from genome assembly GCA_023566465.1 of Cottus gobio. Lineage (NCBI taxonomy): Eukaryota > Metazoa > Chordata > Actinopteri > Perciformes > Cottidae > Cottus > Cottus gobio. Next base: position 21,272,371 of record CM042228.1, on the reverse strand, counting down.
AAATGTAAATACAACATGTAGTTGTTTGGGTGGCAGAGCTATCTGCTGTTTTCAGCTTCCAGTCTTTATGCTAATCTAGGCTAACGTCATCCTGACTCCAGCTCTGTACTAAATGTTCTCATCTCACTCTCGGGAAGAAAACAAAAAGGCCTACTTCCAAAAAATGTTGGACTGTTCCTTTAAATGCAGAATTACACTTTCTAGGGGAGCCAGTGGCAGTAGACGTCCTTGAAAATGTCTTGTATATTTCAGAATGTCGAATTTTTGCTCATTTAATCCAAACTGGGTCATATTCGAATCTGACCTGATATCAGTGCCCAGGTTTACGGTGCATTTCTGTTTTCAGTATGTTGTTGTGAACTCTCAGGTCTCTCACCTGTTATGTTCTGTTTATCTGGACTAATGAAAGACATGCTGCCTTTTTTAGTTCTGGTCTGCTTCCTGGTCACTGACTCGTCAAGAATGAACAGCGAGGGGTACGCATGACTGTCACATGACCCAGTTTTGGTGTAATATTACAGGGAGGATAGCTGCGGTGTGGTCACTGTGTTTCACTCATTTTAAACTCTTCACTTCCTGACTAATCAGGGAAATATATCCCAGCCCATACATGCTACCATACAGGCTATGTACTGTATGCTGTGCACAAATCATGGAGTTAATAATAGTTGCTAAAATATATCTCTAAAGCTGCAAGTAGTTCAAGCACAGACAACAGCAAACATGTGACTGGACTTACTTCCTCCGAGCGAGGTCAGCAATCTCCGACTGGACTTTCAGGTAGTCCTGAGCCATCCGGATGTGCTGTTCAAACACGGCCATGGACTCTTTGGAGTTGGGACACGGCGCCAGAGGCTGGCGGACAGGGACAGCTCAGTGATCAATACTCGTTTAGACGTATGAGTAACTACAACATCATAACACATTGCCAGATCCTTCACTACACACAGCCCTATATGAGTGCTTAGTGAAACTATCAACATGACATGCATTTACACTGCTTTGTGTGTTTTGACATCCATATCTGTGTGTAGGATTTGGAGACATCTAGCGGTGAAGGTGTAGATCGCATCTGACTGATATCCCCAAACCCAAACAACGAGGAAATATTACTAAGAGTTGTAGTAGCAGTACTATAATGAAGAGGAAAGGTTTTTATCTGATGAACACACAAAACTGATTTCAACTTACCTGTAACTGGTGATCTAGTTTCAGGTAGGCCATGGGAATGGAGCTATCTAAACCATTGGTAGCTGAGGACACACACACACACACACACACACACACACACACACACACACACACACACACACACACACACACACACACACACACACACACACACACACACACACACACACACACACACACACACACACACACACACACACACACACACACACACACACACACACACACACACACACACACACACACACACACACACACACACACACACACACACACACACACACACACACACACGTCACTGTAAAAGCGCTCCTGAATCAGAAAGAACACACAAACACTGGTAGACTGCACTGTAATGCCCCCTACTGGTACAATGTGGGCAGTGAAACATCAACAACTCAAAGCTTTCACTCCTGATGAACTCAACCCAATAAAAGTTGGACTCAATGAGAACATTGAAAAGAATGAATGGATTTAATTAATGAATGAATGGATTTAATTAATTAATGGTAGAGCTCCAGATAAACGTTGCAGGAGTGTCTTATGTATCCTCAATCAGACGAGGACTACAGACATGCCCCATGGGAAATATGACATCCCTACCGGCTCCACACTGTTAGCTGTGTGCAGGTGAGAAAAAAGGAGAGGTCACACCAATCCACATGAAGTGTATCTGACATTCACGCGTCTCAAGGAACAGACACGCCTCCATTTCATTAGATGTATCAGCACAGTGAGGGGGCGAAGGAGGGTCCAGGTTCAACACTACAACGGGCACTATGTTTGTGATATTCACTTTACTTTCTGATTTGTAATAGGATTACATACAATTAGTGTTATTTTGCATGTTTACTGTGTATTTGCTGTTGTTGTGGATAACCTGCAGCTGTAACACAATCATTTTGTTTCTATCTTATTTTATAGTTTGTTCACAATATGCGTATATATGCTGTATATAGCATAACTAGCATACGAGGACTTAGATAGCATTTCTGCAAGTTGGATGGTTCATTTTGGTCCCAAACAGCGTCCATATGTCCACTGTTACTGTAATCAGCCCTCCTGTTCTTACTTTATTTCAACTTTATTTAAAAGGGACAATGCACATTAATTAACATTTTTTGTTTACACTCAAAATGTAAATGCGCCAGAGTTAGCTAAGAAGCTATTTTTCATCTGTAGTCCCTTGGCAGGTCAACACAACATCATGGTACACAAATAAAATACATGAAAAAATACAAGACGAATTAAAAAACTAAATAAATAATAATAAGTACAATAGAACGATGGGCAGTACCTACTATTGATGATTGCAGTTGTGAGTGTTTTTAATCCATTTCTTAAGTTTAAATTTAAATGATAAGTAGCTGGTGCTCTCTCTGAGTTCAGTAGGGAGGCAGTTCCAGTAATTTGAGGCCCGTACGGAGAAGACTGTTTGACTAAACTTACTTCGCCTATACTGTACAGCACAGTCTCCCCTGGTAGCTGCCCTAGTTGCCCTACCACTGCTGTTCTTCTGTTGTATAAATTCACCCAGTGATGGAGGTGCAAGCCCATGTAAAATTTTGAAAATGAGGCAGGCATCTCGATAATGTAAGAAACTATTAAAATTGAATAATTTGTATTTAGTAATAATATTGCAATGGTGGTGACTGGTAGGTTTTCGATCTAATATTTTTAAAGTTTGCTTATAAAGTGTTTCTATTGGTTTAAGAGTTGTAATGTTTGCTTGGGACCAGCTTGTGAAACAGTATGATATGTGTGAAAAAATCATGGCATGCATAAATAGTTTGGCTGCCTCTGTTGTGCCATTAAGAATATGTGCATCCAATGAAGTGATGCAAAAATATACTCTGACATTTATCTCAAGTTAATATGAGGCTTCAGCAGCTTCTAGAGTACACAGTGAAATGCTGCATAATGACCAGGTGTTGTTAGCCTGGGAGACGGTTTCACCATCAGCTGCTGTCCTTACCTGTGGGACTGATCGTCATCCTCAGCTCTGATTGGCCGGTGGTGGTTATAGGGCTGGTGCAAGGGGTGGGGCTTTGGGAGCGTCCTGGTTGACTGTCCACACTGGACACCTTGGACAGACCGGTACGCAGCGTGGCTGTCTGAGGGGGGGATAGAAGACATTGGCGTTATAAAAGTAAGGTGGGACAGACAGAGTGATCCTGTACGATCAGGGTGATCCTGTACGATCGGAGTGATCCTGTACGATCGGGGTGATCCTGTACGATCAGAGTGATCCTGTACGATCAGAGTGATCCTGTACGATCGGGGTGATCCTGTACGATCGGGGTGATCCTGTACGATCAGAGTGATCCTGTACGATCAGGGTGATCCTGTACGATCAGGGTGATCCTGTACGATCAGAGTGATCCTGTACGATCAGAGTGATCCTGTACGATCGGGGTGATCCTGTACAATCGGGGTGATCCTGTACGATCGGGGTGATCCTGTACGATCGGGGTGATCCTGTACAATCGGGGTGATCCTGTACGATCGGGGTGATCCTGTACGATCGGGGTGATCCTGTACAATCGGGGTGATACCGTACGATCAGAGTTCACGGCCATTTCACCTTTGAGGGTTTGAACTGGAGAGGAAACTTGGCCTCGAAGCTTTTCAGAGTCTCCTCCCTGCCGACGGAGTTCCTGCGCTCCGTGTTGTCGTCGCTCCTGTTGCTGCTGATGGTGTAGTCCGCATACGAGTCTGCAGACGGCACACACAGTCATTTAAAAACACTTCCTCACCGTTTCCAGCTGTCGACTGGACACGTCATCGGGTAGTTGACGGGCTCGGCGTTGGAAGGCAGCGGAGCCGATAGTCACCTGTGCTTGTGGCCGATGAAGAGCCGCTTCTGTTGGGTGAAGACTGATGGGGGAGCTTGAGGGGTTCATCGGAGCCCGGGAAGTACTGGAAGATCACAACACACAGCGTTTTTCAACAGATTCATAACGCCTCATTTGATGATCAAAAGAATTTATCAAAACAATGTATCGCGAGCGCATTAAAGGGACGGTTCCAACATGTTTTCCTCTTTCATTCCCAGAGTGAGGGATGAGACATCAGGTTTGTGTGTTAAGTACAGAGCTGAGGGCAGTTTCATTAGGTCAGTTCACTTCGTTAACTAGGCTTATTATTATTATTGTCAATTTTCAGGACATTCTATTTCATAAAGTAGGTTTCAGTTAGTTTGACCTAAATCACCATGGAAACTGATCCCTGCAAGCTAGCCTGGTCTGGTTAGTTATCAGATTTAGATTCACTTCAGGCTGAACCAGTGTTACAAAAACAATCTCTCGGACTGAAACGCAGTGATTTCTCCAGTTCCTCTGGAGCCAAGTTCACTATACACAACTTTCACAGTGGTCAGATTGCTGCCGCCCCCCGTTTATTCATGCAAACATCGAAACACGCTCGGTTCAGCAACAATAACTGGTCGGTGTTTCCCAGTTTCTCCCCTCCGCCCGTGTCTGGCGCTCTCATTGGCTGTAGCTCACCGACTGACTTCCTGAGAAGGTCCAGATGTTTAGAATGCCAGATATCCATGCTGCAATGCAGCGGTGAACCAGTTGCCATAGAATGTTTTTGATTTTCGCCTTGACTGATGTTGCTTGTGCGTGAAGAACCGAACAACACAGTCTCTGTCACCATCTCAGTTTCGAAAGATAAAAACAACACACCCAGCCACCATCGAAAAATGGAAACTAGATTGGCTTGGGGGGGATGTAGACGACGAGAGAAAAAGAGACATTTTTTACAAGGCATGTCTAACTCGTGGACAACGAGTTGCCAAAGCTGTTGTCAATCCAGCACCGGCAAATTCTTCTGCCGACTTCAACAAGGGGAGCGAAAACGTCAAAAAATACGTGGCCTTTCGTCACCAGGGGACCAAGCAACACGCCATCGCCTACGTTGAGTGATAACTAGTAATACTTATTTTAAAATAATTTAGTTAGCTAACGTTAGCTAGTTACTATCATAGCTAGCAAACGTTAGTTAGTAAAACTGCCCCCTAAAAAATATGTAAATTTCCTACCCTGTTCCCTCTGTGTCATCCCTCTAAACGTCGGCTGTTACGCCGCTTTAACAAACCAAGTAAACATTCTCCAAAGAGAGCTTTGATTTCTTGAAAATGCATTTCATTTTCATGGCATAACAGAAATACCCTGGCTGGTATCCCATCGGGCACTTCAATGTTATTTAACCGTTTCTCGTGTTCATATTCAGCTCGGACGAAGAAACCTCAAGAGTTCTGGCACGGGACTTGAACCCACGGGCAGTACGGTCACAAGCAGAGCGCTGCTGCTCTTGTCCATGTCGGAGCGGTCTGCTGGTCCACAGCGGGCTTCCAGACGTTCTCTTTCATGCACCGTCTGTAGTGAGCTGTTGAGTTTCTGGGTTTTCACTCTCATATTTGCCTCTCAGAGCTTTATGTTGAATACGTGCACTAGTTTTATCTTCACGGGTCTGTGGATGGATGGGAGCAGGTCTGTGTTTCAAAGTCAGTCCTAGAAACCAGACTTAACTGACTCAGATCTCATTAGCTTCTTTTGGCACGTTTAGTTCAGGTTCAGTGTGTTAGGCTTACACGTGTAAAGCCAAACAATGTGTGATATTCCCCGTTTATTACACAATTTCAGTTGGAACAGTACCTTCATGAGATGACTCATGGTGTTCTTGACTTCCTCCATTGACGGCCTCTGGCTGGGTTCTTTGTCCCAGCAGCGGGTCATCAGACTCTCTATGGGCTCCGGGAGGTCTTTGATGAGAGGAGGCCGTGTACCTGCGTCACAGTGAACACTCAGTCAGAGGCCTGGAATGTCGAAATGTGACCAGCTTTACTGACGCCACGCGGGTCTGGATTCAAAAGTGTCTCTCACATTGCAAACTACATCTTCAGTCTCTTTGCCGTTATGTGAAACACTGTTTGAGCAACAGATTTTGGACTTGCAGACCAAAACAAAGTGACTCAAAGATGCACAGAATGCGCCAATCTAGCACCGCACTACCCTCAAACTCACAGCGGACAGTTTTTAAAGGAACCGAATCAATGCAGCAGAACATCATAAAAGAACAAGCGTGTATTATTCATAGTATTTGTAGATGGTTGAGGAGTTCGCTCACCTCTGTGGACGGCCCACATTATACAAAAGGCAGAGCCACCAATCTCATCGAAGGGCTTCTTGCGTGTGATGACCTCCCACAGGATGATGCCCCAACTGAACACATCGCACTTCTCACTGTAGTTGCTGCCTGAGACACACACACACACACACACACACACACACACACACACACACACACACACACACACACACACACACACACACACACACACACACACACACACACACACACACACACACACACACACACACACACACACACACACACACACACACACACACACACACACACACACACACACACACACACACACACAGTCTAGCTGTAAGGTTATATCAAATATATATATAGATATATCTATCTCAAAATAAAAAATGAAATACAGATCCAGACAGACTGTGTAAACTGAATGGTAACCGTAGGCAAATCTCATCAGCTCACCTTCAAACACCTCTGGTGCCATCCAGGCTGCACTGCCCTTGTTGTTGGTCATGTAGGTCTGAATATCACAAGCTGTTCCAAAGTCACATATCTTCAGCACGGTGCCGCGAGCCACCAGCAGCAGACTGGAACAGAGCAGAGGACGGCCATGAGGGACAGAAGACACTACACTCACTTCTACACAACATATCAGCTTAGTAGAAACTTGTGCAGGCATTTAAACACAAAACAATGATATACATGAGAAAAAGGACAAAACAAAACCCAATAATAATTAAATAAAGGGCTTTCTTTCTGCTCAAACTGGAGGCAAGACATCAGAGAGTTGCATATTCACATAAATAAAAAAAAATGGAGGTTAAACCTACAGGGGAGTTTTCCTTTTAAAGCAAAGCGTGTGTGTTATATATATATATTTTCTTCTTGTCCAGTTGTAGAGCTCATAAATCTTGTGTGTATAGCTGTCATTGGGCATTTCCATTCATACTTCCCCCTTGAACATGCCTCTGGCTGTGCAGGCCCGACGACACGAACCAATCAGCGACTGTTTAACGCACCGGACTGCGGCTCATGTTTCACAAGTCAACTCCTAAGCCACAATTACCCAGAAGCCCTTTTCCTATAGCTCCAGCAGATGGTGGCCCCGGGCCCAGGAAGAAAAGCTGTCATCTTTCAGGAACAAGGAAGCAGTGGGAGAGGACTATCACAGGGCCATCTTAAGTTGTCACAAACCGGTTCCTTTAAAGCTTCTCGTGACTCGTCGCCGTGTTTTGACCAAAGACTCTGAACTGTGGAACTGTCGATCCAGTGTTTCCCCCACGGCAGGGCCGCCTGCCGCCCTGAGGCACCCTTCGTTATTTTTGGTTAAATTAATTTTCTCTATAGTGCCAAATCACAATAGAAGTAAATTAAGGTTCCCTTTCCTATAGAACAGGTCTACACCTTGTTATTTTCAACGGCCTTATGTTTTTGATCTCATCTACACGACGGCATGTCATTTCTGTCTCTACATGGTCGCGTGTTTAGCTCCGCCCCGATGTGTGTGCGCACACCATTTAGCTGAGGCTTTTATCCAAAGCGACTTTCATGCTATACAGTGGACACAGCAACGGTGAGCGATTAGGGTTAAGTGTCTTAAGGACACATTGACATGGATTAGCGGAGCCGGGGATCGAACCACGGATGCTCTGATTGAAAGACTGACCTGCTAACCATTGAGCCACAGTCGCCACACACACACACACACAAACACACACACACTTTTGGAAATGTTCTTCCAAAAGCCGCAAATACACTGCAGTGCACACTTTGTGGTTGTCATTAAAAGTGGTTGTGGTTGTCATTAAAAGACATGAACACCATGTTTCCTTTAAGTCACTATTTCTCAAACTGGAGCGGTATTACAGGTGGCTGCAGCAAGAGAAAATGCAGATTTATTTCCAGAACTTTATTGAGAACTTCACATATTACAAAAGTACACGGACATAAAACTAAGTAATTAATAAATACATGCCTGTACTTTCGGGTAAATGTTTATGTTATGCCGTTTTAACAAGTTACGCTGGCGCATGCGTACATTCTTGGCACCTTGCCAAGAGCCGATCACCCCCCCACCCCTCACCCCCCCACCCCTCACCCCGCCCTAAAGCTGTAAACCATGGGGAAACACTGCGATCCGTCTAAACATGAAGAGACTCACTTCGGTGGTTTGAGGTCCCGGTGAATTAGGGCCTTTGGCTTCATAGAATGCAGATAAGCGACTCCCTGGGCACACTGCAGACACCAGCTCATGGCGTGGGAGGCCGTGTAGTGGGCCTGAGGGTCGGCGCTGTGCAGGACTTTGATCGGGAGACAAGCAAAGGATGAGACCACGATATGAAGACGGACTCGGGGTGCATCTCAAACCCATTTGTGGTTTTGCACATGTCGTACATTTACCAGAAAGAAAAGAAATACTCGGCTATTCTGTGAGATTTAAGTGGCACATTTTTCAGATTATAAGAAATATGTATATTATTTATAAAATGATAAAAACACATGATGAAACAATAAATATTTATGGGTTTTTTTGTTCATTTTTCTTGTAAATTTACCAATTAAATTACAGAGAATTACCTTGTAAATGTACGCCTTTAATCTTAAAATTCATTTTCTCAGGATATTATTGCATTAAAACATATATATATATATATATTACAGCATTGTACAGCTATGTATTAAACAGGGAAACCATGAGTGAGTTCCAAAAGAAATTAAACAAAATAACCGGTATTGTAACATGTCAGTGAACATGAATCATCAAGATTATTCCACAGCTGTAACAGGACTTACGGTTGTATAAAGAGCCACACTCTGCATACTCCATGACCAGACAGACCTGAGAACACACATCACATTAGCTTAGCAGAGGAAGCACCACAGTGAGGCTCATCTGTAACTTCCTGTAAGCTGAGCTGTTCCCTTTGTGGAGGGACAAACACATCGATGGAGAACTGCTCCGTTCTGCAGTTGGCTCTGAAACTAAACACACTACTACGTTTCACTTTTTAAGAATCAGACTACTTTCTACATGCGGAGGAAGCAATCTATTAACGGAGCGGTTAGCCAGCAGTGTGTCCAGCGCCGCTATCCACCCTACGGAGCCGGTGTCTGAAGTCGCAGTTTGTGGCTTTGAGGAGGGCGAGGGACACGAAACAGAGGACTTTCCTCTACATATGAATACTTATTTTGTTCTGCACAACTATCGTGAAGTTCACAAGGAAACTATAAAGGACCCAAAGTATAAACTCAGCAGTACAACAGAGTGAGAGACGTGTGCTGACTATACTTATTGATCTATAATCTAGTCAACTTTGATTTGTAAGGGTTCATTTTAAAGTAAATTTGATGTGTAAAAGAAAGAGACAAAACAAGACCTGCAGCCTTGTGACTAAGTTTGAGTTTATAAAGGACGATTATAGAGGTAGATCTTAGACCTTTTACTATTAAAGACTACTATAATAGTCGTATTTTCTGTAACTAAGCAACCTATCTACTTCCTGTTAACACCGGCACCCGCATACCCAGTGTTTGTGAGTAGTCAGGAGTCATTTTCAGGCACGCTTGTAAGGACGGAGGTCGTTTTCATTTTAAAACCCTGGTTTTAAAAAACGGAAACTAATTAGTCTGGATGGAGCCTAAAATCTTGGTGATGTGCTGCTCTCACTAGCACTATAAAACATAGTTTTTCTTACAGCTCCTAAGTGTATTCATGAAGCGGCATGTTCTTCACCAAACATCATAAGAGGATGAGCTATTAGCGCGTTGTATACTCACTGGATTGTCACAGGAGCCATACAGCTTCACAATGTTGGGGTGATTCACCCGGGACAGCTGGCGGAGCTGCGCACAAAGAAAAAAATACTTATTACCACGAATATATTAATCTCTGTAGGTCTGTGTGTATTACGTACTGAACATGTATCATGGCAGTTGTCATGTAATGGCACTATACATATCATATTACCCTCCACATATTACCTTTGTTGTATGAAAACAATAGGCAACATCCATGTGCCTCGATTTACAGTACAAAAGGTCACAGTATTCATAATTTGAATTATTTGATCAAGTAGCTCCTGAGCTAAATGCAAATTTCATTATGATAAAGGTATTTTATAAAGACAAAGTTACTGTAGAGTTGCTTGTTTTCAGAGACATTTAACAACTTTGGCTTCTTTTTTTTATGATTTCTTAGAAAATTATGTTTCCATATTCCTCAAACTGCGCCCTCAAATGTAGGACTGTCCCATCTGTTGATTAGTGGACAGATCGCTCATTTGGTTAACTAACATTTATTTAGTCGATTAGTCTGATGTTGTTTATGCTATTTCACGCTGAATGGCCTATCGATTAAATAAAATAATGGATTAGTCTACCAAACTGAGTTAGTGGACTAGTAATGCCTTTGGTTAAATGCCCCCACCCAGCAGCTCCGACCAATCAGGCTTCACCCCGCACAGGTACCTCCACGAGGAACGCGTTCCTTTCATTTTCACTCTCGATGGTCTTGATGGCGACGTCTTGTCCTTTCCACACGGCCTTGAAGACGACTCCAAACGTGCCTCTGCCCACAGCCTGCGGACAAGGCAACATGACAGCTCAGGACACAACTTTTGCCCCCCCACCCCCTCAACCCAGGTTAACGAGTCCATGGTGAATCCCCCTGCTCGCCCTCCTGTCCTCCTAAAAGCAGTCCCTGTATTTTGACCACCCTTGCACTTTTTTAGAAGTAGCCACAAATGAGTGTTAACATTTTTACGACTAAAATGCCCTTTAAAAAAAACAAAGAAAAGCAGCGGAGGCCTCGCTGTGGTTGTTGCAGCGCTTCCAGCAGCCGCAGCCGCGTTTCTCCGACCCCAAATGTACGCCACCGCCTCCGTGTCTCCCGGTAGAGGACGGGGACGTTACAGTTACCGTCCGTCCTCTACCTCGGCGCTGCCCGTCGACTGAAACAGCACGCAGTTGTCTGTAGCACCCGGACCACCACCCCCCCTATAAAGCAAGAGCTAACGTGAATGCCCTCTCCGGAGCCCGTGGTCGGTCAGTAAGTTTACCGCTTCAACTTGGATGTCTTCATACTGGATGTCTTCAAACAGACAGCCGGCTGGAGTCTCCACCATGACAGCAGCGGCAGAGCGGCGACACACCTCAACGCGAGCCGGCGACGCCGGAGTTCACACCCGGAGCTCGTCTTGTGGTTATCGGGATAAAAAAAAAAAAAAAAAAAAAGAGGAGACGTTTGTTGGCTCCTGTTGCTGTGAATACAGGAAGTGGGCACCAGCAGCTCGCTGCAGCGACGTTGCCTAATTAAACATCTGTGGGCCGGGCGCTCGTGAACGTCCCACCGCACACAGAGGGGAAGAAAATGAGCGTAAACGGAGCATTTCTGACCCGCTAAACCGAGTTTATGCGGATTTCACACTACCGATCACGATGTGTTTTAGCTCTGCGGCCCGCGGTTTAAATGATTCGTTTTAAAATGAGGTAGGAGTATGTTCATCAAAGCGCCCCGTTGAAGCGCAGTCTTGAATGCAGCTTTGTTTTGTTTCTGCGTGCACGAGAGCCTCCACAAGGGGCGGCAAACAATATTTCCATAGCTAATAAACACACGCACACACATTTGCCTTCTTACACAACCCATGTATTTATTAACATTTAATCACACATTTCCAATATTATTCCACAGCTTCCCTCTTGAAGAAGCAGCGGGGGGCGGGGCCTATAAGACTACTTGATCACGGTGTTGGGGTTCAGTTGCAACTTGTTTGGGTTCACTTGAGTCCGTGCAGTTTTGGCTCAGCAGGCAGGTCCAAACCAAACACGCAGTTGCATTATAAACAGCTTCCGGTTGAGTCGGCCCGTTCTGCAGTTCAGCAGCGTCTTCTGTCCGTCTTGCATCCCAGATCCAGAATATTGTCTGGCACATTTTTTACAAAAAAATCTAGAGCATGAAGCCAGCTCCATATAGATAATACAGTAATTGCAAAGTGTTTACAGTATTATCATTCTTTTTACCGTTCCTGTTCTACCACTTCAATTCAAGTCTAATTTAAAGAAAGAAAATCAAGAAAAACACAGTGCAGATTACCACTTTTACTGACATTAGAAATGTCACATTTTGAACAGACAGAATTAGCATTATATGGAATATCCACATTAAACCAAAGAGTCTGAATAGTCTACATAGAACAATACAAAACTTGTTTTGGACAGATTTGGAAACATTGATTCCTCGGGAAGAAGCATTTTGAACTTCTGAGGCCTCTGAATAGAAATGTCACGTTGTTATGTAAATGGTCCCAGATAAAGGAACGTGTGTGTTAAGAGCCAGTTTTCAACTAAAAGGCCACATTCTCAATACAGACAGAGTTGGATACAGGCAGCCAATGCTGACATCCAATGAGTTACAAGTTCTATATATGCGCTTGTGAGCACTAGAATAGCAGCAAACAACTATTTGCAAAGTAAATATATAGAGGAGTGACAGCGTCCTGAGTCACATTCCTTCTGTGTATGTTGTAATCTGAGTTTCTCTATTCTGTGTTTTTGGTAGCTGGGCCAGCCACACATGCATGTGATGCACATGAGTCCCTTTTAAACTGTTGGCTCTCGCCTTGTTTAAAAAGAGACTTAGGCCTTGTTCAGACCTGGCATTTACATGGGTAATCCAATCACAAGTGGACAGCTCTATGTACATCTGTTCATGCCGTCTCCACATGCTGACTAACCACTTGTGATAGGATTGCACTTCCCCAGCTCTATGTGCAAATAAACACGTCCATCATTTCCGTTTGCAGACACACAAAGCATTGTTTTTAACAACGCATTTCTTGTTCCTAGTCTGCCATAGATTTAAAGAAATTTAAAAATCAAAACAATACAAACTAGGTCTATTTCTTGGTGTGTTCCAGGCATAAAACAGGGACCCAAAATGGAGGGGCACCTGGTCTTCAACTACAAAATGTCTCTCAATGTATGACCACGAAGAAACATAAATCAACTTCAAATAGATGCAAAGCAGCTGCAAAGAGACTCACACGCACAATGACACGGGGAATAACCTCAAAGGGACACAAAATGGCTGCAAAACAACTACAAAGAGACATAAAACAACTAGAAAAAGACCAACACAATTACAAAGTCACACAAAATGGCTACAAAGAGAAAGAAAATATAACTACAAAGCGACACTAAACGCCTACAGAAAGCCCAAAACTAATTCAAAGTGACACAAAACTACAAAGAGAAATCAAAAACAACTGAGAGACTACAAAATGAATACAAAAATATCTAAAATTTTTTAAAGAAAGACAAAGAAAGACAAAATTGTCAAGACGTTTTAAGTACATATATCTTTATTTTAATATAGGTAGCCAGCTGGCAGGCTAATCATTATATTACAGGGATTTCGGTCCCTCAGCAGATTAACAAATGATCTCCTCACCAAACTGAATACATAACTAAAATGTTTTCATACCGTAAAAATCAATATTCCAACCACATTTATTGTAATCTGAGAAGCTAGTTCTGTAATGCAACATCTATTGGTTCTGTATGTCCTACATGGAGCCGTCATAGAGTTCTCAAACACAGGACATCCACTCATTGTTAAAAAAGAAAAAATAAGCAGCAACAAAAATGTACAAAATTTTATCTATAGCCAATGAACACATTCATTGACCAACGTTTTTACCAATTCACCTCAAACATACCAGAACCGCAAATATGGTAACAAAATATCAAGGCTGGTCCAACTTTGGAAGGATTGAAAACAGAAGATCCTATATACAGATGTCAATGCAATTGATTGTGATCGTTTGGATTCTAATTTTGACAAGTTTGTATGCATTTATTTATTGTAAAACAAACAAGAACCGTAAGAACGTAAGAACCACGACATCTTAATAAATGAAGGCTGATCGCCATCGTGGCTCCTCCATCTTTCCTTGTCCAATTGGATCAATGACCCAACACACTAGCCAGCTATTGCTCACTCTTTATACTCGTTATTATAGTTATTATACCACTAACTTTCAATAATAGCAGCTCCATTTACTACATCACTTGCTTTAGGCATAGATTGCTGTAATACGTCACTCACTCTGCCTGAATGCAAAAACGATTCAACGTATCCGTGGTTTGCAGAAACCAACAATGCCAACATTGTTTCCTGGTGACTGGGGCTGATGCCACAATGCCGGTCTGGTCTGTCGACGAGCTCAGGCTGCTGCTGAACAAGCCTTGTTATAAATACTACACGTCATTATATCACCCACTATTGTTTACCCGTGTCAATTGATAATACTGGTACTTGGCTAGCGAAGAACAATCATAATGATCTATTTGTAAGAAATGCAATCAACACCCGAAACCAAAAAGTGTTTTGTTCAAAACTATTGTAAATATTAACAAGGAATACATCTTTATAAATGCAACTATTGCAGGATATAATTTATAATATAATTTACAAACTGGCGTTAAAAAAAGGATGTAATAACAATTTTACAGTTTATTATTGACAGTTACTAATTCATCCATTTTTTAAAGTACATTGATCAGTGTATGTTTTAGAGGATAAACAGAAAGATTCAGAGCTGTGCAAACATGGGCAAACATACAAGGATATAATTATCAGACCATAATGACTGTCTGTTCTATCTTTTTGTTACTTTTGGCTTCAGGCCCATACATTCAGATACATTCAGGTGCATTCAGATGCATTGAAATACATTCATTACGTTACAACAGACACATTGTTACGGAGGGTAATCATAGTTTCAGACCGCTCCAGTGCCAGCGATACAACACGTTCAGAGGTCAAACGGAGTCCTCCTGCTGGTTCAATTCTGTTCTGGTTCTCTCCCGGCCGCCATCGACCAAGTTATTTCTCCGCTGTTTTCTACGGTTCATTTTGGACATGTCCATTTCAAACACCTCTCCGGAGCGTAGAGCGGACACCAAGTCATCAAACTCACCGCCCCCGTCTACCTCGTCTGCTTTGGCCTTCTTGGCCTCCCGGTCTTTCTTCAGCTGGATGAGAGGAGAGAGAGGTCAGGACAGGACGGGTGGACATACTCTACACTAATCTATGAATGAGGTGCTCATCAGTTCAAGCACATAGAGAAAGTGGGTCCGCCATGTCAGTGTCTTGTTACTCATCTCACCAGTATGTTACAGACTCCTGGTAAAGGACCATTCAAATACATTTTGCATCCTATCAAAACTCACTACATCTCTCTCTGACAATGTCTTCTAACCTGTGCCTCCACGAGTGCCCGCTTCTCCTCCTCCTCCTTGCGGCGGGCCATCCTTTCGTTGTCCTGTTCGGCCTCTGAGAAAGCTGTGAGGAAAGTGTCGAAGATCCCAAAGAACGCGTCCGGCTGCAGGTTGGACGTGTCTTCTCCAAAATGTCTGAGGGCCTTTACAAACTTCGCCAGACAGGAGACATGAGTGCGTAAGGTTATAATTTGGTTAGGGCAACACTCTTGTCCTCTAGCTGTCCGGCATTGAAGTTTTTGAAATATGTTTGATTTCTTTTGATTTTCTGCGATTGACCGCTCAGAGCCACCGTAAATGAAAATGTCATCCTTCAAAACGGCGTCTGATGAGCTGATTCACTTGGATTATTTTTCTCGGAAGCACAGAACACTGCGGGACAAACAAACTAACGCAGAATTTAAAAGATAGATTGTGGCAGTGATCACAGAACATCTTGGAATGGCTGTAGGAAAAGATTAGACGTAGTAATCGTCCTCTAGGCAGCTAAACAATAGCTTCTTACTAAGGTCCTTCATTCATTAGACTCGTCTAATTAATTCAGTTTGGTCTTGCATTGCAACCATTAGAACAATAACATGCATCGTACTCAGTGTGTGATATTTATTGGGCGACGAATTGAATAACAATGAGCCGTTTTACTCACCACTTCTTTGGCCTCACTGAGCGACTCCTCTACATCCGAGAAGCTGAAAGAGGCCACAGTGACAAACTGGCTGACCACGGGGACAAACTTATCCTCGGGACCCTGAGGGGACTGACCCTGCTGGTACTGCAGCTCCTGGAGAGGGATGAACACACAGCGACTGATCATCACGTGGGAATAGTACGTGCCTGTTGCTTCAATGGATTTACAGGCCGTTGGGCGATCAAAAATAAAGGCAAAGAACTCTGAGATCGCTCACCGCCTCAACACTCTTTAGGCCAGATCTCAGATTACCGACGTCCTTCTCCAACTCGGTCATACTGGAGAGACACATGGGAGGGTGGTGATGAGTAACATGACATGAAATTAACATTGTAATTTCTTTTTGGGACATTTGTGGTTCTTGGTGGAGTCAGAACTTGGAACAATATTTTTGGGTGTCAACAGTGTCAGGGTGTAGCTTCCACAAGTGTTGTTGTCTCAGTGAGGTTGCCAGGTTTGGTACCGTCCCAGTGTTGCTGCACAGAGCTTGTATACTTGTATATCAATACGACTAAACCAGGCTGACAATATATTTAAAGGGACCGTGCATAGGATTGCCCATTTGACTTCAAAGACCTGATTCCACATGTATCACTTCAACAACGTGAGGGCTCCCGCTCGTTCTTACCTGACTTTGGCCGCCTCTGGCACATTTTGCAGCTCTTTGCTGAAAGCTGTCACATTGGGGTACTTCTTTTCCAGTACAGTGATCATGTAGTGGAGCAGAGTGACGTTTCTACAACACACAACACGTTCAGCAGGCATTTTTCTTAAAGCAAATAATGACCAATTACAGTGACTTATAATCAGCTTGTAATGTATCATATCATCCAATCAGGAATTTAATTACCCAAACGGTCACTTGGAATAATAAAGATTCTAAATTATAACAACTATGGGAATTATAATACACTATGATCCCTGTGTCAGTGAGTGACCAGCAATTATAAAGTATTATGATACTATGGTAAGTCATTCTAAAATGCTTCATAATGTGTTATGATCGGTGTTATAAAGCACTATGGATATTTATAAGCGCTTATAATTATAACCATACAGTGTTATAAACTGAACACCAGGCTCCTGTACTATTTCCTCGTGTTTTTCCTACTGCTGTAAAATTAAAAAAGGCCTGTGATGTACAAAGCTCTGTTGTGAAGTGTACCTGTCAACGCTCGACTTGGTGTCCGCTATCTTGTTGAGGCTGGACACTTTGAATCCGTAGGCGTTCCCCCGTTGCCCTTTGTTCATGTAGTTCCCCAAGGCCAGGACCACCTCCAGGAGCTGCCGCAGCATCCTGCTCTGCACCAACTCCCTGGATGCCAGACTCAGAGCTGAGGCCGCAGAGACGAGGAGGCAGTGTCATATATATATATACTGTATGTATGTCCACGCACAGAATTCATAATCCATAATGCAATATCTTCAAAACACATCTTACAAAACTGAATTTAATTTAAAGATTTAAAGATTAGTCTTCAATTGAAGAAAAATACTCTTTGGGGGTAGCATACCTTTGATTTTAGGTTTGACGTCAGCCACTCTTTCAGCAAACTTCTTCTTGAAGTAGAGCGAGTGGAGTCTTTGTTGATAGTGGTTGATGCTGTAGGCCACAAATTAGACATCAAAACATTGTCACTGGTATCTGTTCCAGCAGGAGTAACTATGGCTCACATATCACTAGATCCCTATACGATGAGACTCACAACTACGGATCAAAGGTCATTGTTTTAGGTAAACCATTAAAGGGACAGTGTGTAGGATTTGGAGGCCTCTAGCCGTGAGGTAACAGGCTGCCAAGCGCGTGTATTCGCTCAAGCGAACGGAGTTGGCGGCGATGAGGATTTTAAACGTACAGTAGAAGCCAAAACATGTGGGTTTTGTCCATTCCAGGCTACTGTAGAAACATGTTACACACTCTAAATGCATAAAGTAGTTTTGTGCTACTTATGAATATGATCGTTTCAAAGCAGAGCAAGGGGAGTGAGACCGACGGAACTTTAGCTCTGAACCGGGATAGCGGTTACGACGTCGGCGCCGACCTAGCGACAAGAGACGTTACAGTAGCTCCATAGCTACCCTGCCTCCACAGGGCTGCACAGGACAGCCCGATCAGAGCCCAATTAATGAGGAAAATGTTGATGTTCAAATTATGCATACCGGTCGCTTATTGGTTAAAGCATTAAACATACCTGCTCAATTAAAAATAAAAAAGGCGAATCTTGAGAAATTGCAGCACAGGTGTCTGTGTGTGTGTGTGTGTGTGTGTGTGTGTGTGTGTGTGTGTGTGTGTCATCGCGTGTACCTGCTCATGTCATACAGGAAGCGGTCTGCTTTGGCCATACGTTCCAGCTCATGCTTGTGTTCTCCCAACAGCTCCATGTCGCTCTTCTCAGGAACAAACTTCAGAAGCTTCAAACACATACGGACACACACACGGACACACACACATAAACTATAAAAATGTGCATACGTTCTTTATGTATTTATTCATCATTTTCTTCCCATTGGGAACACATAGTGGGTAAACTGAACCAAATCCGCTTCTTAAATGATGTACATGTAGTTTTGTATAACACATTGTGTTACTTTGAGTGTATGTTTGGCACCTGCTCCAGCATGTCTTTAGGTAAGTCCTCCTGCTCATCCACGGACAGGACGCCATGGCGGATCTCCTCATTGGTCAGCCTCAGCCTGCAGTGCAGTCACGTTGTTATACAGGGATTTGAGTTCAAATGAATCCCTAGAGGGCCTTACACGGGCCCTGCAATACATTTTCCTTGGTGCAAATGTATTACATACCAGAGAGGAGTTTGTTCAACTTTGAAGGATTTAGTCTCTGCTATCGTTGCTCTCTGAGGACTCTAGTTTCCCACTAATGACCCACCACAATGTGGCTACTTCATGCCCAAATGTTTGAATTCCTACATGCACTCTGCACACACGGGTCATGTCAATTAGAACCCAGCTAGATGAAAATCTGAGTGCTTGTAGTGGGGATCCCAGCCTATTGTGGATTAAATTAGTATTACAACAATTAAAAACGTAACCTGACAACAACTAACGAATCCCCAAAAATCTTTTCCCCTCCTGTTGTCACAAGGGACGGGGAGAAAAGGTATCGTAAGGAGAAAAGGTCCCCCCCATTGACGATCATTCCCCTGTTACAGTGTGTCGAAATGAAATCCCCAAATAGGCGGCTGAAGTCGTCAGCTCTCACAAATTAGCGCGTCACATTTTCTTTTATGATGCACAGCAGCCGTGTAGGAAACACAGTGCTGATGACTTCAATGTTGCTAACAGCAACAAGCACAGTTAATGTATAACATCCATTACTACAGGGGCTTCATTCATTCATCCATTCATAAACCTCACACACACACACACACACACACTGACCGTGAGAGCAGAATGTTACAGTTCTGAGCCCGGCGACCATCGATCACCGACAGCTCCCTGACTTTCTTCACAACAGCCTGCTCATCCTCAACATCCTTCTGCTGACATATAAAAGTGATAGAATTCAATCAAAATGCAGTACAATATATAATATAATATGTCATAAGATGGGAACATGACAATTCATTCATGACAATATTAGTATCTTGAGATAACTGTTTTAAAACCGACAAAAATAAAAGGCTCGACCGTTTTATTAGATAATGAGCAGCGTCTGTGACACAATTAATGGAAATATATGAATAGATGGATAGATATGGCAATGCCCCAAAACATTCATAGACATAGTAAGAAATGTGATGTTATGTAATGCGTTGTCGGTGTGCTACCTGTGGCTTCTGGTAAGCTGAGAAGGTCCTCTGCAGATCCTCTAGATCCAGAACTTTAAACACCTTGAGGTCATCGATCTCTTTCCATATGGTCCCTTCTGTCTGGTTCTGAAACAAACAACAACAACATAATCAACATAATCTTTATTCAGGGATCAAATAACTTCTTCTTCCAGAGATGTAAGATGGTTACTCCAAAAAAAGACCGTCAGATGTCCATAAATCCAACAAATGAAGATACAGTCTAACTTCCCTCGCTGGCCCTCAGCTCCAAGCCCATTGGTTCCCTCTAAAGACGCTCACTAATATACTGCATAACCTTTTCATTTTCGGCTAGGGGCAGAAAGTCTCACCAACTAACTTCATCATAAACACTCTCACACAGTCCAAAGTGTTAATGACAATAAAGTTGAAGCAAAAATGCACGCGTTTGGGAAGTAGTGTGCGTACGACCAGTTAAATGAGACCTTGGATTATACAATTTATCATCAAGTTGTACGCTACTTCAGGACACTTAATAAAGAACAAATAGTACTGGGACCACTGCAAACAGCTGCGGCTGGACATTAAATATCCAGGAATATCTTACCACTGGCTATTAGTGCAACAATTTGGCCACAATTTAACATAGACGGTCCAGCCATACAGGAGGTTTCCACCTAGTCCCGTTAAAAAAGGTTCCTGGAACAGATGGTCACTTTAGTTTTATCAAACGTTACTAAAAACAGGGGGAAATTCATTAATCCACATTTGGTGCTCTAGTGACGGTGTATATGGGACCGGTGCAAAACAAGCTAGTGTGTGTTCATGGTGATGAAGGAACATGTCACCCAGTGAAACAGTGTGGTTCACTGGTGTGTTGTAATGGAGCTTCATGATACAGGCGGAAGAAAACCCAGCAGTATGCATACTTCAAGTCAATGTTGACTTATTTTAACTTTACTATGTTTCGTAACTTACGTTGTTGCAAATGCAGGCTAATGAAGCGTATGTTCAGACAGGAAGACCATCCCTCACGCCAGGCTCGTAGGCCTCCCACTCATACTGCTGTCACCAGCAGTGCACATGCTATACCGGACGTCTCCATCAGGAGTGTCAAGAGCGTCATACTCCGCCAGCTGTTCAACAGCTGGGCGCCTCCAGCCAATAGCGCAGAGCCACACCTTCGCGTTAGCCTATCAGCTCGCGCCGCTTCCTTAAATGTGCTGTATCCCCGCCTCTAGCGTCCTGCTGCTGTCTCATGCGACCCTCCACCTCCCCAGCACCATCCGCCTCCTCAGATTCAGCACCCCATCGGCATCTCCAGCAACTCCAGCAGAACCTCCAGCCACCACCACCAGTGTCTGGACTCCTCGACGGGATCCATAGATTGCTGCCGCTCAGGGCAAACACAGCGCGATCTCAAATCTCCTCGTTGAGTTCAAGCGCCAAATAAATTCTGTGTAACTCATGAACGTATCACCTGGCATAATAAATGTTAACTACTAATCACTCACTCTTTCCTGATTGAACTTATTTTACGTAACAAACCCAGACCACAATAAACCTAACCAAGTACTTCTGTTGCTTATTGAACCAAATATCCAAGTAAACCTCCAAAAACGACCAAAAACGCAACAGGCCTACGCTCGTTTGAAGCCTAGGACCGCTTACCGGCGGGATTCGAGAGATGTTAATGCAGTGTGTGTAGTCTTCTACTGTAACAGCAGTAGTGACAGTAACAGTAGGACGAGCAGCAGCAGTGTACCTCAGGCAGCTTGCTCCAGTTGAATGACTTCAGAGGGTTTGATGGCTGAGGAATGTTCTTCTTCTTCTGGACAGCACCTGGTGAAGCTCCGGGTGGAAGAGGCGGGGCCAGTGGAGCCATGCCGAAAGCGGGCAGGCCTCCTGGAGGAGGAGGTGGTGGGGGAGGAGGAGGAGGAGGAAGAGAAGAAGAGCCGGCTGGGACGAGGCCAGGAGGGACGAGGCCGCCAGAAGACAGGGGAGGTCCTCCTGGAACACTGGACGTCTATCAAGACAACAGAATTGCATCCATGATGACCAGATGACCAAGACCGCATCATTGTGGAGATGGGATGTGATCAGTAACATTTCTATCTGGTGGTGTTGGCCAACATACAGAGCTGAGCTGCTGCAGCCGAGCGGACAGTTCTCCCACTCGCAGCTGAGCTTGCTTGTGGTCGTTGCTTTCTCGCTCCAGCTTGTCCTTCAGCATGTTCAGCATCGCCATCATGTCCTCCTTCTCCTTGTTCTTGGCCTCGCACTCCCGCTCCTTCTTTTCAAAGCGCTGCTGCAGGTTCTGATGCTCTGGAGAGAAGGGAAGGAGAGACCGACGGAGACGGGTGACTTACGGGAGGTTGTGTTGATCACAGTGTTCGGTCATTCGGTCTGCATCTGGACTAATTCACAGCGAGTGTTAGCGTGACGCGCTTGGACCCCGATGAGGGTTTTGTTGATTACACTGCATAGAAATTAGCAAAGCTAAGCACTTATTTTCAACCAGTTGATCAAGTGAGAATATCATAATACTACTATTGTTTTATCAAAACTATTTCCACTGTTGTACGGTAAAGATGTAACGTTCTAATCCTTTATATAATTCATATATAGTGTTTGCGTGTGTTTACCTTTCCTCATTTTATCAGCTTGTTCTTTCCATTCTTTGACCTCACTCTCCTTGACGAGCCTATAGACACACACGCATACACGCATACACACACACACACACACAGACACACACACACACACACACACACACACACACACACACACACACACACACACACACACACACACACACAAATGACGTTTTTCAAACATGATTTGGTTTAAAATGTAGCTATCAAAAAATATTTAATGAATTACTTGTATAACACCATATAAATTAGGCTTGAGGTGTTTAATTAGACATCCGTGGTATTGCTCTCGGTTGATCCCAGATAAAATAATGGACTAGCCACAGGAAAACTATCTATTATATAAGAATTACAAAACATAGAATTTTTTGTAAATAAAATGTTTTTGTTCATGTATTCATTTGACTTCACTACGTCATCAGCAAGGGGTGCATTGTGTTGGATAACTGTATGTTTATGATTAATTACTCAAATCAGTGTTGCTAGAATGTGACACTGCATTTCTCAGAATCATTATGATTTTTGGGAATTACTATTCAAGCTTTAAGGACTACATTCAGATTATTGAATGTGACATGTGTAATGTGGTAACTGTTTGTTCTCCTCCTAGTGTTGGAATCTCATCTGTTATCGTTACTACAAACTGCTGAGTTTGCAGTACTAACGCTCGTGCCCCAAAGTAAGAAACCCCAGAAACTTACATGCGTACAATATTTTTGACATTGAAGTCCTCCAGAGGAGCCACATCGGGGTCCTCCCCTTTGTCCGTCTGCAGAACCAGCTGCTGAACTATCCGATCCAGCAGCACCCAGAAATGAAGAGTGGTACTGCTCTTCTTAACTGCAGACAGACAGATCAGGGTTCATTTGATGGAGATTCAAATGATTTAAAAGTCAATAAGGGGGTCTTACATGGCATCATGAGACAGTGCTGCAGTGCAGACAGCAGGTGAGGGTAGGCTGCAGTGTGGTTCAGATGCTTCTTGATCAGTTCAAACATCTGGCTGGCACTTTTAGTTTCTATATGGACCTGAGGCAGAAGACATTCATCAGCAGGCTTTACACATCTGATTTTCACGTTTTAATGGCGTCAAAATTAAATATAATACTGAGGATGAGCAGGTACAAGGATGTTTTATTCTGAAGTAACGCTAGAATACACTGCCCTTTCGTAATTATAATACTAATAATGAGCTTTATTTATATAGTATCTTCCAAAGCACTGTTGAAAATTGTACTTTATTGTACAATAAAACAGAACATACTTAAAACACAAAGAGAACGAAATTAAGTAAAAAACAAGAGTAAACACGTAAAAAAGAGAATAAAACAAACTAAAATATTGTAAATCACAAAAACACTCCAAAAAAAAAGGTTTTAATGTGTTCTTTTGAATTACAATAATCTATTAAATTCCACTTAAAATTGTGGTGTGTCAGAACTAATGATGTTTATTGTTCAAAATGAAAAAACGTGTTCTGTCTTTCTACCCTTAACTTGGATCTCAGGTATTTACTGGATCCAATATATAGAAAACCTTTACGATATAAAACTGGACTTACAGCATCAAATCGTTTGGACATTTGAAGCTCATCTTCATTCCTCAACATCTCAAAGAAGTCCAAATGTCTGGAAACAACAACAACAACAACAACACACACACACACACACACACACACACACACACACACACACACACAATTACAACTGAACTCAGAAAGCAATTTACAGTCAAAGCAAGCTGGAGTGCATATATGATCCCTCGTCCTGCTTCCTGTTTGTTAGTTCATGCTAGTTCAATGCTAGCACCTGTTGGTGCAGCTGACGTAGCTACCTGTTCAGGGTGGCGTTGTCATTGGAGTACAGCTTGTCGATGACCGGCTGAATGCCCAACATCAGAAACTCATACCGCAAATGGGTGCGGAACTCCAAGCTGGTCTGAAAACACGCAAACACATGCGCACACACACACACACACACACACAAACGTTGCCATGTGGAGTTCTATTTATTTACTTATTCTATTTAATCTGATGGTATCATGCTACATCACAACACCCAGTCCTTCAAGACGCTTGACACCATAAACCGATGACATTTCCAACAGAGCAGAGGGTCCTTCACCTCTCCTGCTCCCTGGCTCAGCACCGCGTTGATGAAGGACATGACAGCAGTCTTCAGGTTCACTTCATCTCTGTAGCGGCCGGTGGATCGATCCAGGTCTGTCAGCAGGGTCTGCACACAGAAGACAAAGAATGTGCTACCATTATAAAAAACTCTCAGTCTGATATCTGATATATGAATGTGAGCGGTCCGCATTATTATAATCACTGAAAAGTGCATCTCAATAGTAAGTCATAAGTACGAAGCCTGGAGGCATCGCCTCAACGCACTGTTAGCTTTGTGCGTTAAGCTTTGAGTCATTTTTGTCTATTAGATGTTTTTTTTGTGTTGCTCACTAATGGAATATGACTCCACATTCATCAACATCAGATAAGTGCAGCGGACTTCGAGTCGATCAGCGCCAACAAACCAGCCAGACCTGCTGGACCAAACGCCACCAAACCGCCCAGGGAAGGAACAGAGCCCAGATGGGAGCTAAGCTAACCCAGATAGGACCTGAGACTACTCCACTACCCAGCATGCTGCTGGCTGTCTGATGCAAGTAGTAGAAAAATAAGAAGGATGAAAGGGTCGTGAGCGTTGAGCCCACGTCTTCACAGAGACCTGGATCCACCGTTCACCGCAGGACGGAGCGCCACATGGGCTACAACTGAATGTCCTGTGTTGCATGAGGACAATGAAGGATCCTTGAATCCTTGAATGTCAGTGGTCTCTAGCAGAAGATTAAGAGAGGCACACTCAGATGAGACAAACCTGAAAGCGAGTTCTCTCCGAGGCAAATTTCTGGTAGTGCATCATGGCTTCTAGTACTTTCTTGTGGCCCCCTGGCACCAAACACACCGCGCCGAGGATCTCTAACACTGCGACCTTTGGGAGAGAAAGAAGAGCGGAGGAATTAGGTCGGGATTATTTACTGGGACACGATGATTTTAAAGTGTGACCTGGAGGTTACTGTGTGAGACACACTCAGGTTGGAAAACAATCATGGAAATATGATCTTCATATGATCTTATGATCAAATCTGCGCAAAAATATGATCATGTAGAACAAAAAACCAGAAGACCACTAGAAGCATGGGCATTGCTCCTTTATTCATGGTCACGTGTCTCTTTTGCCCTCTTGTCATGACTAGTGTGATCCTCTAGGGCACACCTGCCTCTTTGTCTGGTGTTTTTGGTGAACTCCTCCTTTGTCCACCCGATTAACAAGATCAACCACATTCTCCATGTTATCAGCAACAAACCAATGGCAGTATTGTTCCTGTACTCTCAGGTCTGTGCCTTGTCTCTATAGGAAAGTTGTCTAAAATCCAAACCTGTACCTTGGTTTTGATGCTCTCGGTGGTGAGACTTTGTGCGATGATGTTAATGCTCTCACAGTGACCCAGCACATGAGCTCTGCCCTGCGAGTTGTTCATCAGAGCTTTGATGCAGCCGATCAGAGAGGTGTGGACCTGAGAGTTGGCGGTCTCGTAGTCCATTGACTTGAGGAAATTGAGGATGCAAGACAGGCCATCCAAATCAATGAATCGTGTCACAAACCTGGAGGGAGTGGGGGTGGGGGAAGGGGGTAGCAGAATGGCACAGGGTTAAGGTAATTCTCTATTTGGGAAATCCCAAAATGTCACAATAGCGTGTGTTAGACCTGGAGGCTCACCTCATTGGCTGTGTCCTCAGCGCTGTCTTCAGACCGTCAATGATTTTATGTCTTCCCTGCTCTTCCTCATCCTCCAGTCCCAGCAGAGTCTTCCTCTGGGAAGAGAAGGGTCTGACTAAATAACTATAATCACTAAATAATTTCTCACTGCAGGTCATATACTCACGTAGAGGCGATAGAGAGAGTTTGGCCATTAGAATACAATGTTTGTGGTTTTTAGTATATGATCAGTGCACTATCAGTGATAATAGCTGACAATAAGTTGCAAAAAGATATTATTGAAAGGCAGATATATATCCATATGTTTGACAATATCTATCATGAAAAACAATCCAATCCATCTTAAAGTCCCCATGTATTAAATTATTCTGAAATGAGTTTGGTCTACATTGTCATCTACAGTGTCCTTGTTGGTACACAAAGAATGGAGACAAAAAAATAAAAATAAAAAAGTTTAAATGTAATTAAAGTGGCTTGAAAAATCATCAATATTTTCACATTTTTTAAAGGAAATTCTAAATAAAGATAAATCTGTCTGTGTCTATGAATACACTTAGAACTCAGGATGTGAACAGAATGGATCATTATAGCAGCATGCATTGCACATGAATATCCCGGTCCGTCAGTATAAACACAGTGTTACTCACAGCAGCCATGGACCTGAGCTGGTCAATATAATACTCTGGCCATCTGGTGGCTCCTGTATTCTCCTCTGCCTTCTGCAATACACACACATACAGACACACAGGTCAGGCTCATGGATGTACTTATTAATATCCATGTGTCATCCTAGTAGCCCTTGTTATCACAATAGAGAACATGGGAATGTGTGGATTTGTAATTGTAAGAATGGGGATTTGAAATACACACAGGATGGTCGTGGTTTATCAAATGTTGTTGATAAAGCCGCACACAGTCATAGACTGTTGAAGGTGTGGTCTATGCCTCAAAGTAAATATTTGTTGGATCAACTTCTGAAATGATTTGAGGTTGACAATATTTTTAACCTCAAAATCTGCCGTTCTTCACACAAACTCCTTGGATCAACCGAGAGGAACACCACGGATGTCTTTCTTGGATGGACCGCCTGAAACTGAACTGTGACCCCTATTTGTACAATTCATCGCTGCGCTCCACTCTCAGAGATCAGGATTATTGATTTTTTTTTTTTATATTACTTAAACAGACACATAACATAAGCTGTGTGCAGGCAACACCTTGTATGATGGTATTTGTTTGAAGCGTAAATTGTACTTTCCCCATCCGTGAGGATGCATAAACGTCATCATCAGAGGGTGAATGCTAAGCTCTGGGCCCCACAGACTGTATATGAGAAGTGGACATCACCGTTTCATTTGTAGACTGCCGTTATGAAGCCTTGAGTTCTGCGATTTTGCCATCTTGGCTTTCTTTGCAACCGAAGAACAGAAATTAGCATATTTGGAATGCGGAGGAGTGACGTAGAGACGCCGTGGACGGCTCTGGTAGCAGCAATAACCTGTCAATCACAGTAGCCCCGCCCTGAAGCATACTCAGCTGTATGTTCCATTTGACTGTAAATGAACCATAATTTACAAAATGAATCCTGCTGCATTGAAGAAGACTTGAAACTAGAGATTGAGTGATCTACTGTGCATGTCTGGAACGTGTCCTCCAAACACACAGTATAGACAGAACAACTACGCCTATCGGCTGCTGTCCTTGAATGCGTCTGCTTGGGAGGCTTTAGTGCTAGCAATCCTCATCCAAGAAAAGCAGCTACCATAGAGCTCACAATACATAAACTACCGACACAGGTAAGTTGGCTGTTTGTACTTATAGTTCTTACCAATTTCTCATTACAGTAGAGCTGCCATTTCTTCTCTGCTGGCAAAGAAAACATAGCAGCTCTGTGCTCCCCTGTAAGGTCCAGTTCATCCTAGGACAGAAGACAGAAGGATGCAGAGGGAGAATGAGGAACATAAGAAGAAGGCTGCTGAATACATATGGATGTTTGAATGGATTCGGAAGAGGAACTCTGACTCACCACCAGCTCAGCGAACATGGAGTCCAGCTCTTGAATGGGGGGCATGGGCAGGTTGGGCTCCAGCATGGCCATGTTCTTGGCGTTGTCTTGGCAGTGGGTGATCTCTGGTTGGTCACTCCCTTTGAAACAGCAAGAAAACAGAGAGGACAGGCCACGCCCCTCGGGCTGCTTCTCCTGGGACCCCATGGTAACGGCCGGGGCTTCACCAGACTACTGACTAGAGAGGGAAATACAAAGTACAAGTCAAACGGTGATGAGTGGGGTTACAGCTGCACGGCACAGTGTCGGACAAAGCAAACAAACACACCTTCATACCCACACACTTGGCCACTTGTTACACAATACTTAGCAAATGCTAACTCTTCAACACCATTCTGACAGCATTGAGTTGCTGATTTAATGCCAACGATTATGCTCCATTTGTGCAGATGTTTATGATGCTGAAATGTGTTGAAGTAAGGAGCAAAGACCTTAAAGTACAAACTTACACAACTGAAATAACAATGAAAAAATTGTCGTTTCCAGCACAGCACACCTTTGTGAGTGATTAAATGCAGTCAACCTGCCTGGACCAGGTGTAAGTGCACAACACACCATGTTGAACTTAATGTAACCTTCCTCACCATCATCACTCTCATTGATATATGAGGTGGCTTGGCTGGACCTCTCTGCTCTTGTCCCTGATTACAATATAGTTCAAGCCGGGAATAATGATAATTGATTGGCTCCCTATCAGTCAGTGAACGTTGGCTGCGATGCTAAGGCTGACAGGAGGCAGTTATGTGAGGCATGATGACTCGACAGACAGTGCAGGCAGAGACACGCCCTCAGCAGGAAGGGGCCGTCCTGATCGAGGACAGTCGAGCCCACTGGAAAGAGATGCTTAACCCGAGTCAGGTTTGTAATGCTTCTAAACAGAAAAATAAAATGTCTGGAAACGGATGGCTGCTGGGTCCCGTCAGTAACACAGAGCTCTAATGGTTAGGTAGTCATCTGCACAGGTGTAGCATGACTTACTGGAGCCAACTCATGGATACATGGATACAACAATATTTTGTATTATGTTAATATTTTATTTCTACACTGGTTTTCAACCCATGTTATCCTGTTTTCCCCCTAACACAGCTTTACGGTTGTTCAAATATTTTGATATAACTTTCCCAGAAATTCAATAGGGCATGTTGAGTCATTTCAGGTAAACTTACATTTTTTAAGTGTGTGTTAATTGACAGCTACCCACAGCCTCACACATGTAAATAAACCAGCAAGAGGTTGAAATGATGGCTGTGGAACTGCAGTACAATTAGAAAGGGGTTTTGTTGGACTCCACATTCCCTGAATGAGTGACTGAGAGTAATGGTGGAATATTTCCTTTACCTGAGGCTTCCGAGACAGTTCCAGATGTCACCACAAAATAATGGTTTTCAATGAAATACTGTGTTCCAGGTGTATCCTTCATGTAGGGTTCTAGTTATCACTGAACAGAAAAGGTTCCACGCAGCATTAAAACGTTGTCCAAAAAGTTAAGCGGAAGAATCCAAGAGGGCCCAAGGTGCTTTCATTTTCATTTCAGTCATTATCTTGTGTCCACAGTCAACTGTTCTCACTCCCAACTCCCACCGAGGCGCCCTTTGGGACGCACCAGGCTTTCAGCTAACTCCAGTTGCTCTGAGCAACTGAGGACTTTTAACAAGGAGATCGCTGTTCATGTCCTAAGACCAGGTCAATGTAAACTTATTTTACTGTAGATTTGTTTTGTAACTTCCAGATTTTACAAACGCCAATTACATTAAAAAAAAGTCTTACTTAACATGACATATATACCCAATATATAACACAAATCATAATCTTTTCCTAAACCTAACCAAGTATGTTTGTTGTGTAGGTAAACCTAAAAACAAAGTAATACTATGATAGAAGCTTATTTAAATAAACGGAAACGGTCTTTCCTGTGAACGCGTACGTTTATTTTGAAAAGACACTACATATGTAAAGAGTGGAAACTGTACGTTTCATTTAGGACAGCTTTAATTAAAAAGACACTGACTGATATTTCAGTGATAGAAGAAGTATTCAGAAAGCACCATCAAAAAACATCTATTACAAGTAAAAGCATACAGTTAGGTCCATAAATATTTGGACATTGACACATTTTTCATTATTTTGGCTCTGTACACCACAACAATGGAGTTGAAATGAAAAAATCACTTAAAGATGTGCTTTAAGTGCAGACTTCCAGCTTTAATTTGAGGGTATTTACATCCAAATCAGGTGAACGGTGTAGGAATTACAACAAATTAAAATGTGGCCACCCTCTTTTTAAGGGACCAAAAGTAATTGGACAAATTACTATAATCATAAATCTAATTGTCACTTTTAATACTTTGTTGAAAATCCTTTGCAGTCAATGAAAGCCTGAAGTCTGGATTCCATAGACATCACCAGACGCTGGGTTTCGTCCCTGGTGATGCTCTGCCAGGCCTCTACTGCAACCGTCTTCAGTTCCTGCTGGTTCTTGGGGCATTTTCCCTTCAGTTTTGTCTTCAGCAAGTGAAATGCATGCTCAATTGGATTCAGGTCAGGTGATTGACTTGGCCATTGCAGAACATTCCACTTCTTTGCCTTAAAAAACTCCTTGGTTGCTTTCGCAGTATGCATCGGGTCATTGTCCATCTGCACTGTGAAGCGCCGTCCAATGAGTTCTGAAGCATTTGGCTGAATATGAGCAGATAATATTGCCCGGAACACTTCCGAATTCATCCTGCTACTTTTGTCAGCAGTCACATCATCAATAAATACGAGGGAACCAGTTCCATTGGCAGCCATACATGCCCACGCCATAACACTACCTCCACCATGCTTCACTGATGAAGTGGTATGCTTTGGATCATGAGCAGTTCCTTTCCTTCTCCATACTCTTCTCTTCCCATCATTCTGGTACAAGTTTATCTTCGTCTCATCTGTCCATAGGATGTTCTTCCAGAACTGTACAGGCTCTTTTAGATGTCTTTTAGCAAACTCTAATCTGGTCTTCCTGTTTTTGAGGCTCACCAATGGTTTACATCTTGTGGTGAACCCTCTGTATTTACTCTGGTGAAGTCTTCACTTGATTTTCGACTTTGACACAGATACACCTACCTCCTGGAGAGTGTTCTTGATCTGGCCAACTGTTGTGAAGGGGTTTTTCTTCACCAGGGAAATGATTCTTCTGTCATCCACCACAGTTGTCTTCTGTGGTCTTCCAGGTCTTTTGGTGTAGCTGAGCTCACCAGTGCGTTCTTTCTTCTTAAGAATGTACCAAACAGTTGATTTGGCCACACCTAATGTGTCTGCTATCTCTCTGATGGTTTTGTTTTGATTTTTCAGCCTAATGATGGCTTGCTTCACTGATAGTGACAGCTCTTTGGACTTAATATTGAAAGTTGACCGCAACAGATTCCAAACACAAATACCACACCTGAAATGAACCCAAGACCCTTTTATCTACTCCTTGTAAATGAAATATCGAGGGAATTACACACACCTGACCTTGAAACAGCTGATCAGCCAATTGTCCAATTACTTTTGGTCCCTTAAAAAGAGGGTGGCCACATTTGAATTTGTTGTAATTCCTACACCGTTAACCTGATTTGGATATAAATACCCTCAAATTAAAGCTGAAAGTCTGCACTTAAAGCACATCTTGATGTTTTCATTACAACTCCATTGTTGTGGTGTACAGAGCCAAAATAATGAAAAATGTGTCAATGTCCAAATATTTATGGACCTAACTGTACATAATTCAAATATTACTTTAACCTGTGTGTAAAATAATATAAAAATTAGTATTTTCCCCCCAACCATAGCAAGATCCGCAGATGAATGATCTTTTGAGGTCCTCATTTCCGGTCATTAGACCGGGAACGACTCCTTGACCGTGAGATGGATCTTGGGCACTTCGGGGTAACACCAGATGATTTGGCAATACAAAGTTGATCATGCTATTGTGTTAGCAAACAAGCACTACTGCCATCCATTTGGCACCGTGTTAGCTTCCACATGGTTAATACAAGTTACACGGTTTGTTTTCCACCGGCTCCTGTGGGAAAACCTCTCTCTCTTTCCACTTTGTTCACCAGCTAGTCTCTAAATGTGTCTGTCTGTTGTTTGCTGCTGCTACATTTCACTTTTTAAAATGAAAACCCATTGAAACCAAGAGAGTTACAGAGCTACACAACCAAAACAATGACCTCACTATATTTGGTCCATTGCTAAAATGAAATAAGGATTGGTGCAGCTTTAAGTTCAAGGGCTCATTATCCAGCACAATGGCTCCTCTCAGTGTTAATTGTTCATATTATTATATTATTATGATTGATACATTGACGAGCTGGCAACATTTCAGTGTTGTAGCTCGTTGAGGTCCAGTAATTGATAACTTGGGAGGAGTAGTTTGACAAAATAATCTTGAAACAACTCACTGTTTTTTTTTCTCGAGTTATTGGTCTTCATCAGCAGATGGGGTTTTCTGGGTTGTCAGTAATGGCGTTCTTTGAGAAACCAGCAAGAGTACCCTAGATTTGAAAAAATGATGTTGCCTCTTTTCCAATGAAAGTAGTGAGCAGCACTATCTCCAGGCATCGCTAAAGCTAGAGTGTCAGAGTCAGCAACGCTGAGAGCCCGCCCCTTTCAGGCCTCCCTCAAGAGCCACTCCCCCAAAATGATTAACTAAAACAACAAACATGGCTAATGTTAGCACATTTGT
This sequence comes from Cottus gobio, assembly GCA_023566465.1. Classification (NCBI taxonomy): domain Eukaryota; kingdom Metazoa; phylum Chordata; class Actinopteri; order Perciformes; family Cottidae; genus Cottus; species Cottus gobio. The sequence goes on along the minus strand of CM042228.1, from coordinate 21,239,125 downwards.
TAAGCTAGCAGCTTGTGGAAAACTCGGTGGCGAGCGATGAGTGAACCAGCAGAATGCACACATGCAGACAGCCCGTCCAATCATTACATCCAGGCCGAATTAAATGATTGGACGGGCTTATTACAGTCCTGAGACAGCCCCAGATACCCAAGTCTAGATCATTTGATCTATTGATTGCTGTTTGGAAGTAATGAGCATTTCAACAAACATATCAATAATGTTTTTGAAGATTACCACCCCAAGCTTTAAGTGAACACGCTTCACTTGTTATCACGTGACCTTTGGTCTCTGTGGTGGAAAGCTCTGAAAAGAAGCTAGTATGTTGAACAACAGGAAGGATAAAGTGGCATAAATGGAAAAAAAGTACAGCAACATGAGTTAATGTACTAAGTTGCATTTCACCCTTGGATATTACTACAGTCAAATGTTTTGCTTATGACTGTTAACAGGGTTCAGGCATCCCCACAGTCAGTAAGATCTGTCCCCTGGGAACCATAACATGAGAACATACTGTATTTGTTCTGCATCATCAATCATTGCTGGACAGATTGAGTCACACAACCAAAACAATAAATACACCCGTAAATCAAAGCACTGTAACTCGGACAACTGACGTGCATGTGTTGCCTCAGTTACGTAAATGTGTTCAAGCGTATCAATAGTTGCTGCAGGACTCCAATCATGATCAGCAACGTGTGTGTATGGTTATGTCATGTATAGATTGATGACAGGGTTATTATCCACCCTGACTCTCAGATGAACCAATCGGCACAGAGTTTGCCGGGTTTAATCAATACGCCATCGAACTTTGGGGAAAGTGTTTTCTCTCACCACCGGAGGTCAGAGGTCAGCCCCTCCGGCTGGTGGGGGAGTCGCTGTCTCACTCGAGGACAATTCCGTCAGCAAATGTTTGATAAGAGCTTGTTGTGCCGTGTTGATGAGGCTGCTTCCAACACGTCCCCGTCAGCAGGAAACAGAAGAGGACAGAAGATGAGCTCATCCCTAACCAGGTCTGCAGTACGCAATCCCACTGCACTGTAATTAATGGTTGACAAATCCCATCAAAAGAGCCCAACTAACAATGAGTTAGTCTGTCTTGATTCTTTCGGACTCCCCCAGCCTGTATGTGGCTCTCAGCTCCAAGCTCATTGGTTGGATATCTTTGAAAACTGTTCACTATATAAGAGTGTGCTGTGCGGGTGTGGATGTGGATGTAGATGGAGGTGTATATGTAGATGCATATGTATAAGCATTTGTCGGTGTAGATGTGCATGTATAAAGGTTAGCATTTATACTCGCTATAAGCTAAACTATTGATACTAATATTACTGTTTGGAAAATGTACTATTTATTTTATTTTATTATGTTGATTTAAATGTCAAGGATTGTTCTGTTGTGTTGAAAAGGCAAAAGAAAAAATCACTGAAGAAAACTGTCCACAAATATATAGTTGATCGGAGCCAAACTGAGGTCGGTATCACTGGTATTGTAGAGAACCTATCAAGTGATTTTGGTGTCACGTATTTCACGTATTTCACGTATGTTAGAAATGTGGAGCTAGGGTAAATGAAAAGGCTTTTGAGAAAAATCCCTGGATGGAGGGGGGAAAGAAGATCCTATATAAAAGTATGGGTTATGTTACCAGAATGGCTGTGGTTTAATGACAAATGCTGCAGTACAACAATGTGGGTTGGTCCACTCAAAGAAAAGCGATTCAAATCTTGGATTAATGGAATACTACATGGAAAATACAGAGGCATATAAATATGTGTGTTCCTCGGCTGTGATGACAAAAAAAAGTGTGCTTATACCCTCACGTGTCACTGCCTGACTTTATAAATCCAGATTTAATTTATTCAGGGTCATATTTCTCCCACAACACATTTTTGTTGAAAAACAATTGCCCATTTTTTCTGTCACTGCCTCCGAGGGAACGTTAGCTAGCTACTGTGAAACACATTCGTCTCTAGCTGATGGTGTGATGCTGGCGTGGTGATATTCAAACCGGACTACTCGTTGACCTATGCAATTTAATTTTACCTTTTTTAATAATGTGTATTCTTAACCACATTTAGTAACTAACCTTGTAAATGACCAAACATGTACTGTTAAATGTAATCCAACCCTTTGACGGTACCTCTGCTACCCACAAGACGGCGCTCTCATCTATTGGCACTCTAGAATACGTTTTTTGGAATACCTTTGGAAATGTTGACCAACCCTCTCATCTGCGAGCCTCTTCCACAGGCATTGGCAGTTGCACGGCCTGTTATTTAAATTGGTTTGATTGATTTTTGTCCTAGCCGCATTCCACGAAGACCCGCCCTACTCTTCCTCTGATTGGCCAGTACTCGTTGCCTTCTTGCTAATGAACACGACTGGTGTGAGGTTGGTAGGAGGAATGATTTCAACTCAGATGTGGATGTTTTCATAAGACCAGCAGCCTTCTTGTATATTGCTCTCATATAAAAGTACAATGTCCTGATTATGGGACTAAAATGTGTTTTAAATGTTGCCCATATGGATGGAATAAAGTTTAAAATGTCATAAAATGTCATAAAATAAAAACATAAAAATTAACCTTAATGCTGATGTGGGAACCACTGATTAACAAAAGGACAATTCACATGACAAAGGTCGGCGCCCCCTGACCCCTGCTGTAAACACATGTGCTCTCTCACCTCTCTGGTCCACTGCTATGCGATGCGGTGAGTTGCCATGTGGAGCTCCAGCAGTGTGTGTGGCAGCGGTCAGGCGTCAGATCAACATCTGTAGCTGAGATCATTCGCTCTGCTGGCAGCCCAGCTCAAACGCCATTGTCATTCCAACGTTGAATTTCCTCTGACAATTAATTTGACATGCTTCACATAATCCAGAGAAATAGAGTGGAAGTCGGACGGCGACGCTGACGTGACGCTTCAACTCCAAAGACGCAGATTTATTTGACTAACAACCAACAGAAGAACACATCTAAAACTTAGATCCGCCTCTGGCACTTTCAGTAGAGTTGGAGGAGAGCAAACAGAGCCCAACGTCTGACTGCCCCAAAAAAAGGTTTGCTCAATTAGGAAGTGCTCAAACACAAAATCCACCTGACAGAGACGTCACCGAGAGTCGGTTCAGGGGTTTCCTCAAAAGTGTGCCAGAAACCCTGCAGTGGTCCAAACGCAACACACATCCCCTTTAATTCGCTTCATCTACCCAGACAGCACCTGCTCCCGGCTCTGGTGCTCTTCCACCTCCTTTGTCCGAGTCAGCGTGAGGTCATGTGAGTCGATCAGTGTCTCTGTCCGTCAGACGGAATGTACAGAGAAACTGACAGCTCTGCCAGTGAGAACACACACTACTGCATTCTTGGTGGAGCCAGTCACGCCCAGACCTCACCCACAGTGTGTGTGTGTGTGTGTGTGCGTGTGCGTGTGTGTGTGTGTGCGTGTGCGTGTGTGTGTGTGTGTGTGAGAGAGGTGGGGCAGTAATATCTGTACATCGTTTCGTCATGTCTGATGATGAGACGACATAATTAATACATTATCTGAAGTGTATTTGAATCAGAACCTTGTCCGACAGCTTTTAGCATCGCTCCATTCAAAGCCCATTAATCTCATGTTCTGATCTATTTTTAGAGCTCAGGTAACATGATGACAATAACTCCGTTTCCATGACTATAGAGCGCTGCAGGGATATTTTGTTTTTTTCCCCATAAGAGAACCAAGAACTTAGTATCAAACTGGTTCTCTTGAAAAAAAAAAAAGCCCCATTTTTTTATTGAATTTTGGATTACTACGGAAAATAATCTGTGGGAAAAAAACATGTATGACATTTTGTTTAGCGAGATAATCTCCACAAATGAACACTGCTTCTAGGACTTTTTAAGCGTTAATGCAATCGTCAGAATTAAAAAGCTAACGTTAGTCTTTAAGGTCACGTGACCTCCACCACTAAACTAAAGGAGTCTCACTTAGACACTTGTTAGCAAAAAAATGTTTAAGAGACCTTAAAGCTTCGACATTTTTTGCAGCAAATGTTTTACAGCTCAATTCCATTGCTAAACATTGTATGCTAATAAATGATCCTTTAGCATACAATATATATATGAATCCAATTAGGTTAATGCAATCCAATTCGTGGGTTCCTATGAGTACATATCAGGTACGTGGCGAGACGTGAACTCATTATATTTAATAATTGGTTTCTTGCAGCGTAACAAAGCCTCCTTCCCCCGCTCTGCAAAGCACACCCTGGTTTAAAGGCAAGGCCTAATCATCTTACTCCGCCTCTAAAAATGTTCTGAATGAACTAGACGTCATCGCCCAAACCGCCATCCACTTCGTCACCGTTGCTGATTGATTGAATGGTTGAGAAGTTTTTATGTTTTAATTGTACTCAACAAAGTCTCGACTGTTCTCTGTCCTGGATCCTCGATGGTGGAATGAGCTCCCCATTGACATCAGAACAGCAGAAAGTCTCTACATCTTCCGTCGCAAACTAAAAACATATCTTTTCCGACTATACCTTGAATAAAAAATGTAGCACTATAGTAGCACTGGAATGGCTCTTACTGATAGCACTTTGTAGTCGAACTTTTGGACGAAATTGTACCTTCTTGATTCTTGTTGTTCTGATTCTTGTTTGTAACCGTAGAATGCACTTATTGTAAGTCGCTTTGGATAAAAGCGTCAGCTAAATGTAATGTCTGTAATGACTTTTAATTGTTTGCTGTTACTTCCTTGTGACCAAGGATGATAACTGATTCCCAATTGGCGTGTCTGGTTAAATAATGGTCAAATGAATGAATAGAAAATGCAACGCATACACCATAAACAAGTTCCTATATAAATGAATAAATCAATAATAAACCGAATTCCAATTGTGTTGAAAGATGTGTGGGTGTGTGTGTGTGTGTGTGTGTGTGTGTGCGTGTGTGTGTGTGTGTGTGTGTGTGTGTGTGTTATGAAGCCAGGTGACATTCCAACACACCTGTCTAACATGCTGCTGCAGAGCAGTAACAGGTGTTGTCCTTGTGTTTTAAACACACTCACAGATAATATAAACTCAGATTACATAAACTCTTCCTCACTACCTGTCACATTAACAGTCTGTTTCAGACACCCGAGTGCAAACGGTCCAGGACACAAAGGCTGGAATTGTACAATTTCTAGAAGAGACAGAGATACATTCAATCATGATGGTCATTTAGTAAATGATGGTCCATTTCGAGTCAAACAGACCACTGCTTGTCTAGAGGCTATGCTAACACCCTGCTGGCTCCCCCTGAAGGACACAGCTGTGATTACAGCCCACTATACAAAAGGGTTGGGGCCAATGCACAAGCTCCTATTTGTTTTTAGTCCTCTTGTGCTGCATGCTGCATACCTTCACACATGTATCTTTGCAGGCTTCAACAAAGCCACCTGAGAGAATGTCATCAGTGGTATTAAGAGTTCATTAATATATCATTCAGAGAATTCCCATGAGAAAGTTTTCCACTGAGGACAAGATCATGATGTCAACATCCTAACATCCCTCAGAGTCGGAGGCTTCTGTTTTTTATGGTGTTGGAAGAGCATTGTCACCGCTGCTCTTGGTTACTAAAGACTTGTGCGTATATACAAGTATAACATTTGTCACGTTTCTACTGGCCATGAAAAAAATCTTTGGAATTGCTAACAATCACATTTTGATGTATTTGGAAAACAGCCAAGCCTATTAGAGAAGTGTCTTCAAGGTGCTAAATTCCATATTCAGAGCATTAATAAATCATCAAACAACTACTATAAAAGTGGTGTAGTAGTGTAGTGTAAATATGTAGTGAAGTAATGTAACTCACTACATTCTTTACTTCCAGAAAAGTGTTCTGAAGGCAGAAAGGAACAAGAACTGTGAGGACCAGTGGAATCAGAACTTCATTTTGAATTCCCAGGGGCTCAAATGTCAACACGGTAAAGTCATTTCAGCTCTGATAAAAAAAGAGGTTCTTACACCCATATTATCCTGATTGTTTCATACTAACATGAGGACTGTCCTCTTCTGTCCCCTCTCAGATCTCCAGTCCTGGTTGCGCTTGTCTTCAAATAGCCCAGTAGGGTAACAATCTTCAAAGACTGGTGACCTTTAGGGTTCAGTACAGGATGTGAACTGATGAAACAGCTTTCATGGCACCGGTCAGCTGCTGCCCGCTAAACAAGGCAAGGTCCCACTTTGATTGCTCCTTTCCTCGTTACCATTTAGACCTGCAGATCAGTTATTTAGGATTCTGGAGCACTAAGTCCATCCCTTCTTGGTTTCATTCTTATTAGTAGATATGGCCTTGAGTAATTCACCATTCTCACAGCAGACTTTTTTTGACTTGTCAGACCCCCCCAAAAATGGTAAGGCCAATATTTTAGCAGGTGGTATATAAATAGAAGAAATGAGTCCTAAAAACACAGAAATGAGTCAGCAGTTTTGCAATTCCCTAACCTCGAGGTCGATGGGTTTTCAGAATGTGTTTTTGGTTGTGAAGTGCATGTGAACACACCGTGAGTTTCCAGCTGCAGTGACACTGACCTCACTTTCAGGTTCAATCTTGTATTTTGGGTTTTGATATAATAGCATGTAGATATGTTAGAAGAAAACCCAAAATTCAAGTTTGGACCTGAAAGTGAGCGCGACATGTCGCCTTCAAAACGTCCTCCCTTTACTTCTAAGCAGCAAGACAGCAGACAAAAGAGAGCCGCCTTGCAGCTGGATTACGTCGGTAATGTGAGCAGACGTGGTGCTGTGTCAGCGCTTTCTTTTTTTTAATGTTGCATTAACCTTAAACGTCATCTTGTATCACACGTGTATGCCTGCCAACAAGTATAAAGCCAACTCTGCATTAGGAATTCACTTTATTGAGCTCTCTCGCTTCAAATTCTCACGTTAGAGCCGTTCAGCATGTGACATGGAACTAATCTTTGAACTGGATCTTCAAGCGGAAGTGAGAGAACCGACCATCGTCAGCTTATGAACGTAGTACACAGTTATTGCCGTGTTAAAACCTAGAGAAAAACAGCAGAATCAATCACATTGAACTCACAAGGTTCCATCTTCCACTGTATTTGGGAAATAGTAACCCAAAACCCGTTGAGAACCAGTGAAGCCGACAGTTTTACACATATTAACAAGCATAATGAAATAAACAATCTCATGCCTAATAAGTAAAAAAAAAAGTATTATTCCACAATTTAACAGACAGACATGATGAAACAAGTCTATGTACCTAAACGATAAAATAGGCAGCCTTTCAAAAGGACCCATGTGACTGCTCATAGGCACAGTTTCTGGTCTACAACCTCCGAGGTTAAGGTTTGGTTCAACGCAGGCAACTGAAAGCTCTTCCCTCCTGGTCACACAAACATTAAAAACAGCAAATGTTTCCGAGCAAAATCAATGAATCTTTAATGGAGTAGCCGCAATCAGTGGACGTGGCCACAGGGCCGGAGGATCCGAGCCAAATCCTCCCGTCGGCAGGAAAGATGTTGGCAGAAACACACAATGCCACACTGAGAAGCAACAAAGCCACTTGGTGAAGGTCAGAAAAAGGATCATGGATTGTTTTAAAATAATAATGTAACAACGTACGGTAACAAAATAACCTGACAACGAAACTCGACAATGTAAATGGTGTAAACAATTGCCAGTAACGCACTTCCTCTCGAAAAGTTCCGTAACAAACGTAACATTACGCAAAGCCAACAATGTGCATTCGTACTAACTTAGTTACGCAAAGTAAATCAACGTGTTAACCATAAACATAGCCATAATCCTAAACCTAATCCTAATCCTAGCCCTAACCCCCCTTCCGTGTCACTCATACTACGTCACCTGCTTTTACCGAATGCAAGAAAACTTGGACATTCTTTGTATCTGGGAGTTTGCAGAAAACATGGCAAAGTTTTTTAGCTTGCACCACAGCCTGATAGTGAACAGCTGAAAGGATTATTACATTATAATAGATTATTATTATAATCTATTGTAACTGGGAGGTGTTTTACTGGAGGTGTCTGAAAATGTAGATACATGTTTTAAGCATGAAAGGTTTAGGATAACGGCTCAATCCGTTCTCCGTACACACATGCTGCATTTACACATGAAACGACATAAAGACCTTTGTAACACAATCACAAACGTTTCATGGTTTTCTACAGAAATGTATTCCATCCCCTTCCATGCTGAACCACCGAGGTCCCGCGGGTGGTCATGTGACGATGTGTCCTCCAAAGTCAGGAAGGACTTTCATGTACCCATCTATTGTAACAGCTAACTTGGGTCTTCATACATAGTGTAAACAGTTATGTAATTTAACAGTATACATTTGGTTCCTGGAACAAAAATCTAAATAAACTTTTTTTTTTTACAAACTGATGATGGCAGTCTCTAGATCCACAACAACAAATACAGATAAGACGAAAAACAATCGTAAAATGGGGAATCCTTCTCCCAGAATGTCACAGGCTGGTATCAGCTGTCTTCATCTTTGGGGCACTGACGGAGTTGGCTAGTGTTGCTGTGTCGGACTGGGCGTCCCGGCAGAAGAACACAGCAGGGTTTTTACAGGCCCACATTGCCACCTCTCCTCCCCCTCCTCCTTTGCTGGGACTTGAACTGGACAGCCGGCTGTTATTATTCACCCCGACGCGACTCACGTAGCGGTCCCTTATCCTCTCCGCTTGGTTGAGCCGATTTTCCCGGTTCTGGGTCTGATTGGAGAGGTACGCGGCAATGTTTCTGGTCCGATAGCCCTCCTCTCTGCTCCGCCCCAGTAACATGGAGATATTGGGGTTCCTCAGGGCGTAGATCAGAGGGTTGATGGCGCCGTTGGCCCAGGCTAGCCAGATGGCCACTGTGTCCATCGCAGGGTTGAACGTGTAGTCCCCCATTGCCGTAACCAGCCCCATCAGGCAATATGGACCCCAGCAAAAGATGATGAAGACGATCATAATCAGAACTGTGGTGGCGGTTCGCATTTCACTGTAAAATCGCAGCAAGTACGCGTATGTGGTCACTGGCCGGACTCGGATTTCAGAGAGACGAACCGTCTTGCAGATGTTGTAGTGGCAAAAGCACATGAGGGAGAAGGGCAGTAAAAAACACACGGTGATAAGGCAGACGCTGTAAGCCGTCCCCATGCGGGAGGTCCCAGAGTGGAACACGTACATACAGTGGTAGAAACCTCGCTTATGGATCTCTGGCGGCGTTCTGACCAACAGATACCAAGGCAGAGAGAAGATGACTGCAGTTATCCACACGGCTATCAACAACTGAGTTGCTTTCTGGCGCCCGATTTTGGCCTGCGGCTGCCTGACTATGGCGTAGTACCTGTCAAAGGAGATCAAAGTCATAGTCAGGGTGGAGATGATACCAAAGCAGGTGTTGAAAAATCCATTGGCCACGCAGAAACGGTCCCCGAACATCCAGGCACCATCCTTGCTGAAGAGCATGACGAAGGAGAACGGCAGACAGAGGACGGCCGCGAGGAAGTCAGACAGCGACAGCGACATGATGAAGGCGTTGGTCACCGTCCGGAGCTGACGATGTTTGATGATGACGATGACAACCGCGGAGTTGCCAAGGCTGGAAAGGAGGAAGATGGAGAGGAGCACCAGGGCCTGGGTGGCCACCGTGATGCCCTGCAGGACGGAGTTACTCTCGGCGGCGCTCAGCACCACTGGGGTGGACGCCTGCTGGAACAGGCCGCCCTCGCTCCCTCTTTGGTCTCTGAAAGTCGACAGGTTTCCTGTGTTCCCCACCGTGGCCTCTATGGTGGCGGTCAGCAGGCTGGTCACTATGGAAACCACCCTAAAGACACAACCACAAGAGAGAAAGAGGCAGAAATCATTGTACATAATCTGGAAACAATAAATTGTCACATTTTTGGATATTAGTGTGATACAGTACTTGACTTTTGGTACAATACAGATAGGCTCCTTCAAAATAAAATATTGAGAATGGAGGTTATTATGTCTTCCCACAGCGCAAATAACAAAATCCAATATCACACCACTCTCACCACTGTAAATAATGCAATGAATGTGGTATTACTTTAGATTTCCACATGGCCGTGTTCTGGAACATGCCACAAATTCTAGATGTTTATTGGTTCCAGTTCTGAGGGAGTTGTTTTCAGGAATTTGTAACTACACCCTGGGACGCTGTTGTGCTGATATCACTTTTCTTTTAAAGTCGTTGGCTCTACGTTAGAAATATGAAATCGGTTCCCCATGCAATTTGTATGTGTGATGAAATGAGCTAGTTTCTCTATGTTTGCGTCAGCTATTGCTCCAGATAAGGGAGAAATTCCCTTGAAAAAAGCTTGAGTGGAATTTGTGGATAACTTGCTTTCCTCAAGTAATTCTACCACAAATGTGCACAGAGGGGAGAGTGGGTGGACAGTGTGAGCTACCTTGGCACAACAGGTGAAGGGGTGCCCAGCTGGTTGGTGAAGCTCGGGCCGGAGGGGTCGGCCGTGTAGTTGGTGCCCTGCAGGGCCGCGCCAACATGCGAATCCATCGACGAAGCGCAAACACAGCACGAGAGTCATCCATTCAGATTACAGTTGGTCCACATTGGTTTCATGGGACTCAAACATAGCCGCCGACCACTCATCCAGTTGTAGTTTTCCTATTTTCATTACGGGAGAAAGGGGGAAAACGCGTGGCCGTCAAATCCGTGTTCATTGGATAACACTGATGTATCAGCTCATTTAAATTCACCCTCATAGTGAAGTATCGAGGATTTCAAAAAAAATATTGGCAGTGAAGAAAATGTGTTTAAGATTAAACTATAGTCTAACACCTGAGCCTTTTTTATTTTGTATATGCACACATGATGGCTAGCAATACCACTGTTGAAAACACACGGTGTCTGTGTGTAATTTACGTGTTAGGTCAATTATGCCTCATTGGCTCTGCATTGTGGAGGCCACACACCTTCTATAGAAGCAGCTCTCAGCATTCAGAGGACATGGACTGATCATAGAAGGGTTCACGTGATGGAGCCACTTGGAGGGGAGCTCACTCTGATATGGTGTCATTGTTTTAAGAGGCTCTTTTTCTCTCTCTTGTGTTTTTGCCAGTTTTATTTTATTTGTCTTGGTGGACATATAGCTGTAATGCCATTTACACACATTGCACCAATGTGCTTCACGTTATTATTTTGATTGTTGCCATATATTAAACTAAAATGTACCGCCGCATGATAGTTGGTACAGGTATTATTAATACTGTAATACTATAATATCCAGTTTGAAATATATAAAAACACTTCAATTAGCTAATTGACTCTACAAGTCAATAATGCTGCCAAAACAAAAAAATAACCTCACTGTCTCACAACTAACCCGGAAGTCAGCTTTGTGTTTACATTCCATAAAAAGCAGGACAAAGTCGTATTGATATTTTGTCAAAGCGCACTCGCTAACGTTTGCGTAAATGGCCGTTATTCGGCGGTGGAGCCGGTTCACTTCTCCCCGCTCGTCCTCGTGTCGTTACCTCGTCCCCGGTAACCTCCACACACACGAGCCGTGCCTCTCCATCGGTCTGTCGGTCCGACCGCTTGTTTTTCCTCCGTGGTTCGACGGAGCGCGAGCGCTTTCTCTGCACGCGTCCACGCGAGAGAGAGAGAGAGAGAGAGAGAGAGAGAGAGAGAGAGAGAGAGGGAACGTGTGTGAGGGAGGGAGAAAGAGAGAGAGAGAGAGAGAGAGAGAGAAAAGCAACTCCGTGTTTCCTACGGGCTGCGTGCTCTCCAGAATGTGGCCCTTTGCAAAACCCTTCGTTTTGTTCTCCCTCCTTTCAGCTGCTTCCACTCCGCTAGAAGAGAAAAGAAAACCAGCAGCTCCCACCCTGCAGATTTCTATACGAGGGGAAACAATCCTCTCCTTCTCTATCCCTCCATCATGACAGCTACGGAACACAAACGAGACCAGCGTCACAGACCCCAGGTGTGGACGCGATTCCGCACGAGCCCACCAACTCGCATCTCTCTCTCTCTCTCTTTCCCTTTCTCTCGGGCTCTCTCTACCTACTGTACAATCCCTTGCTCTCGCTCCATCTCTGAAACCACGCCCCCCCCCCTCCCCATATGAACGCGCTTACTGCTTCATGTGACGTTTGATGCAGTTGCCATGGTAACTGGTGATAGATTTTTGCATCCCTGTCCCTTGTAAATGGCATTACAAGGTGTTCGCAAAAGACACTTGTTGAAAACTGTTACATCAACCCTGCGATGCACTGGATGTATCCTGATAGACCTGATAGTGATTCTGTGACACTTCTGTGACACTTCTGATGCTCGTAGAGTTCAATGCAGAAGCTGCAAAACTATAGGGGTCAGCAGCAGCGCAAACCACAAGCTATAAGAGCATTCTGAATCCAAATAAGCCAAGAGGTCCGTGAAAGTAATATTAAGTCTGGACCACCCTCTGGCCTTCATAAATATTTTTTTTTTACCCCACATTCAACCCCAGAGAGGGAAATTGTAATTATTCATATAGGCAGTGATAAATAAAACATGAGTTGGAGCTAAATGAGAATTCTTGTGTTTATTGTTATATCTGTATTTTTAGAAAGAGAGAGAGAGAGAGAGAAGGGCACGCTGCAGTCATCCTATAGGGTCAGGACCTCTCCTGTTCATTTAATATAACCTTTAACCTTTGATTGTAAACAAGGCTGACGCACGTAAGTATACACACACTTTAGCAACAGAAGTACGGAGAGGTCCAATAGTCAAGCCATGTAAGGGCATTGACCACCAATTATCTACACAGGGTTTCTAGAGGAGCCAAAGCTCCACAACTGAGATGTTGTGCAGCAATCTATTATTGGTATGAATCGCACAGTGAGCTAACCCACTCATTTTCTAGCGAGCTAATGTTAGTAAACTGAAATGTACCAGATACAAAGTGGGTGCCTTTAGAACCCCCAGGACCCCAATCCACTCTTTCAATGATTTGCAGTGGCAGAGTGGCAGGACAGTGGAAAGCAAGCGGCACTTGTTTGGAACCTGCCTAGCAGCTGCCGAGCTGAGCGGTACCACGGTGGGAATTCGTTGGCAGTTGAGAGACGCCTCCATCGATTCCTTGGGCCAAATACTCTGGGAAAACCCACAGTAAAGAAGCCACAGCGATTGGGCCTCCTGAATGCACCTGCACAACCTCCAGTTCTGCCGAATGAGGTCAATGCGGTGTCTTAAAACTGGCATTCTCTCTGCTGACCATCAGGGGGCGACTCCTCCAGTTGTAAAATTCAATTAAAAAGTTCAAATGTATGGATGTCTATGAGAAAATAACCAACTTCTGACTTGAAATTGTTAGAAGATTGTACAATTTATTTCCTCAGTAAACATTGTACACATGATTTTAAGGTCTTAATATAGTTTTAAGTATTCTTCAATACAGCAAATGAAAATAATATATCAGTAAATATTAGTAAATGAAACTCCTTCCCGTCTCAACACCGGCGTTAAACAGCCCGTGTATTCAGCCAACCTCAGAACCCCACAGAAATCTTCACAACCAAAACACTCCATAAAAACCTGCTCCGTTCCACACCCAGCAACGGCTTTTTGTCTCCAGCAACAAAAGCCAAATCATTAATTAATTCAATTTGTTGTTTGTTGTTTGTACGCACTCAACCAAACCACCCCCACTGGATATCATTAACTGCACAAACCAGGAGGAGGAATTGTCTGACTCCAAACTCATCTTCATTTGAACACCTGACTTTCAAACTCTCAAATCCCTATGCTCCAGCTCACCTTCCATCCTGCTGCTGGGTTTACAACATCAACATCGACTCCACAAACTTGTAAAATAACCACTATCCTCCTGCCCCTCTCACAACCAGAACTGCCTCTTTCACCCACACTGCCCCCTGGTTCACACCTGAACTCCACCTCATGAAATGTGTTTCTCAAAGGGGGCTAACATTACATCAGACTCCACGTAGCCCAGATTTGGTAAGTGTCATCACAGCCGTAATATCCTACTGAATAAAAATAAAAACTGAAGCACATGCAAACTTACTATCTCATAATTTGGATTATTTATCTCATAATTATGACTTATAATTATGACTATCTAAATTTCGACTTACTATCTGAAAATTACTTTTTTATTATTACAGCTACATTTTCATCTTATTTTTTTCTTTTCTCTGGCAGAAATGGGCTTCCACAGTATATGTTTTTTTCTGTCATTAATGTACTGTTGATACAGTAGAAAAAAAAACGTGGTTTCCTGTTTGTGCCATCTTATTTTCGTCCGCTTCCGGTTTGCGTATCAATGACTACCAGATGAAAATACGGTAGCACCGAGGACAGCACCCGTGTTTGAATCATTACTGGCACATCATGGGTGAGTTAAAGTACCTTTTAATTTACTCTTTTCATTGGACGGTATCGTGACGCCCTTAGCTTGACGCCGGAGCCTCGCTCACCTTCTTGGGGCTTTGCTCGCGGTAGCACACCTAGCTAGTCAGCTAAAAACATTCAGCGCGAGATGTGCGTTCAGTCAAACAAACCGACGAGTGTGGCCATGACAGTTTATACACGGGAAACGCAACATTGTGTCCCATTTGCGGACATTTGGCGACGTTTAAAGGAACTGGACACCAACACTGCGGTCAACTCTGCCGACATTCGGATCTCCGTAGTCAACTCACAAGACACTGAAATTCCAGTGCACCTATATACTGACATTCACGGTAAACACATTAGAACGGCGCAGATCGGGAACTAATGAAGTTAGCGGAAAGACACACGTGACACAACATCCGGCTTTCAAAGTAAGATGTCGACACTACTGTTACTACTAACAAAGTAAAAACTGAACTGATTTTGTATCTTTATAGATGTACAAATGGATAATTTATAACAGTTTGCTAACATTTTACAAACTCCGGTATTTATACTTCTTAAACGTGTTTACAATAACAACTGTAACGTTCAACCGTATCACGGGGATCCTAAAAGTATATCTTTAGATGATGCAGTTTAGTGTCACATTTGCACAGTTATACATTTATACATTTCAACTACAAGGCTTTGTATCGGTTCAGTTCAATGCGTTTAGGCTTCAACACTTTTCAGCATGTAGTTTATCTTTTCTGTATTTTGAGCATTTTTTTCCACATATTTCAGCAATGTAATGTTTTTTCCAGCAGGAAATGCATGTTTTAGTTGGTATCGAGCTTCTCACTAGTGGCAGTGTTCCCCCTAAGGCTTAATGGTAGTTCTGAATGTCAAGAGTCGGACATGACCAGCGTTTCCACTCGAACCAGACTAAGTGATATTTTCGTAATTAAGTTGAAATGCCTTTTCGTGATGATGATGATGTTGCAATCGTAAATGAATGCTCCAGCAAGCCGCTCGCTCCATCGGGATGTTTCAAAAGACCCACTAACCCCTGTGTGTAGTTATTCTACATCGATCCCAATGGTAACACAAACAGAGTTAACAGTCATGTTTAAACCGAATGAATGCGTGCTGCACAGGGCAGAATATTGTTACGATGATAGAGATGCATGTCCGTAGTCTTTAATATAAAACATTAGCGATGCGAGACAGCACACAACGTTATCACAAGTTAATCTGAGCCGATCACAGTTTCCCACAGCTGACAGTAGCGATCGCGCTGGATGTAAACACGGTCTGTACGTTTCACTTAGCCACTGCATGGAGAGTAAACTGGTCTCAAATCGACTTGACGTCACATAACAATGTATAACTTAAATATCGGACAACAAGAGCGTTTTGTCAAGTATTTATTGACGTTAGCAGTATATTGAACAGGCACCAACAGAGTCACCTACTTTGTCGTTAAGTCTCAAGCACATCCTCACGAACAGGTAGCGAATTTTACAGTAAACTTCTGTTCCGTTTATAGTCTTTAAAAAGAATGTGACAGAGAGGCTAAGCGATCGAAATGTGTATTTCCTAGTTACTAGACACGGGTCCTGAGAGGCAGCTCCTACGACACATCTGCCTCACGCACGCGGACATAAACCAGTTAATTAAAAAACCATATAGTTGAATATAGACGTGGAAGTCCTATATACAGAGGACTTACATGAGGTCAAGGAAGTCCTATATACAGAGGACTTACATGAGGTCAAGGAAGTCCTATATACAGAGGACTTACATGAGGTCAAGGAAGTCCTATATACAGAAGACTTACATGAGGTCATGGAAGTCCTATATACAGAAGACTTACATGAGGTCATGGAAGTCCTATATACAGAAGACTTACATGAGGTCATGGAAGTCCTATATACAGAGGACTCGCATGAGGTCATGGAAGTCCCCCGTATACAGGTCCTACATACAGAGGACTCACATGAGGTCATGAAAGTCCCCCGTATACAGGACCTATATAAAGGACTCACATGAGGTCATGAAAGTCCCCCGTATACAGGTCCTATATAAAGAGGACTTCCATGGAAGTCCCCCGTATACATTTAGCTGACGCTTTTATCCAAAGCGACTTACAATAAGTGCATTCTACGGTTACAAACAAGAATCAGAACAAGAATCAAGAAGGTACAATTTCGTCAAAAAGTTCAACTACAAAGTGCTATCAGTAAGAGCTGTTCCAGTGCTACTATAGTGCTACATCCTTTATTCAAGTCGGAAAAGATGTAGGACCTTTACTTTGAAATATCTCCTAATTGGTACAGTCAAATTGTTTGATTTCCAGTATAGGTGATGTCAGAGATGTCCTGAACACACCTGCATTAATCATTTCCTGGAACTTTGAGGAAAAGTAAAATTACAGTCTCAAACATTAAAGAAATTATAGATTTCTCTTAAAATTGAGGACTTTTACTTTGAAATATCTCCTAGTTGGTACAGTAAAAATGTTTGATTCCCAAGGTAGTGTAAGTCAGAGATGTCCTGAACACATCTGCGTTAGTCATGTCCTGGAACATTGAGGGAAAATATATCTACAGAGTCTCAAACATTGACAAATTACCGATTTAGCTTAGAATTTAGGATCTTTAATTTGAAATATCTCCTAATTGGTACAGTAGAATTGTTTGATTTCTGGTATAGGGCAAGTCAGAGATGTCCTGAATGCACCTGCATCAGACATTTCCTGGAACCTTGAAAAAAATTATATTTTTAGAGAGTCTCAAACATTAGAGAAATTACTGATTTATCTTAAAATGTAGGACCTTTACTTTGAAATATCTGCTAATTGGTACAGTACAACTGTTCATTGCTAATGTAGGGGAAGTCAGAGATGTCCTGAACACATCTGTATCAGCCATTTCCTGGAACTCTAAGGGAAAGTATATTTACAGCACCTCAAATAATGAGAAATAAGCTTTATGAACATACAAAAGCAGTACTTTTATTTTTTATAAACTGTTACAATTTAATACAGTAAATGTTTTAGATTTTTAGCATAATTTTAGCAAAACGTTGAAAATGATCTATTTGTATATCTATAAAGATATCAAATCTGTTCAGTTTTTACTTTTATATGTTAGTAGTAACATTAATGTTTACCGTGAATGTCAGTATATAGGTGCACTGACATTTCAGTGTCTGCTGAGTTGACTACGGAGATCCGAGTGTCGGCTGAGTTGACCGCAGTACACCAACGGCCTCTCGGTGCATCGCAGACAACGTTAGTGGACTCAATGGAAAAGATGGAGGACAAGAGCTTGACGTTTCTTTTTTTTGTTGAGATATTTATTATAACATATTTATACTAATACACCATGTGTAATGTAACCCAGTGCCGCCCGCTTCGTAACGTGTTTATATGTTCTTGCAGCTGTGTCCATTAGTTCAACATGTCCAGGGACGTACTGCGGCAGGATGATGGTCAACGGATCCGTGGAAGGAGAGTGTGGCGTGAGTACTGACCATCATGAAGATGTGTGTCTGACCAAGTCACGTGGGGCATCTGAGAGCCGGGTTGGTGTCATTTAGAGCAGATTTCAAGTTGGTACCCAGGTATCCAGCTTCCTAAGGTAGTGGTGATGCTGTACTGTCATCAAGAAAGGGGTTTTTTATATTACAGACACACACATGCACTCACTCTTGGATGTAAATGAGTAGCGAAAATATAAGAAATACCATTCGATGTAATGCAGTCCAGTACAAGCTCCTGTATGTTACTATCACATCTGTAATGCTTCAGCATTTTAGAAGTGCTGACGACAAATGTAGACAAATACAGTAAATGAATGGATAAATGGAGTGTTTAAAAGTGTATGCGTCTGATGCGCCACTCCTATAAAAGTTCTGTAACTCTAATTGATCACACTGATTAATTCATAATCAGGGGTCATGTGTGTCTCTGGGCCACGGGAGTCAATCAATCACAGGAGCCACATGCACCATTACAAATAAAATGATGTCTGCCAACCTGTCAATCATGATTCACCGACACTCCTCTGCGCCCTTCACTGGTTACCGGTGGCCGTTCACATCCGCTTCAAAACATTGGTACTGCGAACAGAGCGGGTCCAGTCTACATCCAGGACATGGTTAAACGTACACCCCAGCTTGTGCTCTAATCCCGGCTTCTCTTCACTGTCCTGCCAGGTGTGTCCTCGTGGAGAGCGAGCCAACCTGCAGAATGTGTGCATGCGCTGCACTGAGTCCCCGGAGCTGTACGACTGGCTCTATCTGGGCTTCATGGCCATGCTGCCCCTCGTGCTGCACTGGTTCTTCATCGAGTGGTACTCTGGGAAGAAGAGGTGAGGATATATTGATATTAGGGATGCACCGATACCGGGTCGATACTGCGTTAAAATACTCGTATCGATTTCAATTGCCGATACCAAGAACCGATACCACTCAACAGTATTTCGCTACAACAAACTGGTCGCGCTTTGTGGAGAAAAAGATTTGTTGTCCTACCTGACTTCAACGTCTAGGACAGGGGTCGGCAACCCGTGATCCAGAGCCGCATACGGCTCTTTCGTCGCTCTCTTGCGGCTCTTGCAGCAAGGTGTGTAGAGTAATGGTGCCTTCACACCGAACGCGACGGAAAATTACTGCCGTCCCGCCGGTTTGAATCAAACTGTTGCTGGTCCACCTGAAGTAGCGCTGGCAGCGGCCTCATTCAGACGCTGTTGTGCGGCTACGGATGATATTATTGTAGCCGAGTGTCTGTTGTGTGTCTATATTTGTAATTATAATAAAATGAAAACACGCTGCAGGGTAACTTGAACCACTTTTTTATCTCCTTCACACACGTATATCCCACAATTCCACTCCTCTTTTCCTTTCCGTTTCTCCCTCCACAATAAAAGCACCGGAAACATAACTTGGAACACAGCTTTCTATATAATTGCTCGATCCCTAATATTATCGCTTACATTATGAACCCGGACACGGGGGCGTTTTATGTTCCGACATTAGAGGGACTTCCACGAGAAGTTTAAAGCTTGGGATAGCCTTCTGTTAATTTTGTACTATAGGCTTGACATAATCTGCAGAGGATAAAATAAAATCTGCCTCCAAATTAATTGCACTTTCATGGAGACCAAATCTAAGAAGTATCGGTATCGGTACTCGGTATCGGCAAGTACACAAATAAAAATACTCGTACTCGTATCGGTTTGTAAAAAATGGTATCGTTGCATCCCTAATTGATATAGCTCTCTCTCTGCCTTCACAAGGTTATCAATAACCCAGTTAATATGAAGAAACAAGGCAGTGGTGTAAATGTCATAGCTCGTGGTGGTAGGATCCTTCTGGTCAAAGAGATGTTTGAAATATTGTAATTTTTGGTGCCGCTGTTTTTATTTCTGACTATTTTGAGGTTACAATAGTACAACTTGTCGATGTACTTGTTTATTCACACACATCAATTTCCAGTACTAGAATTTTATAAACCCAATGCTGTGTTGTCTGTTCCTGCGGTGGCCGCCCCAGGTGTTCCGGGCACCTTGTACTCACCCATGGGTGAAGTTGTGCTGATGTGCCTTCTGTCTCTCCCTCTCCTCACAGCTCCGCCCTCTAGTTCCCTTTTCAGAGATTTTAATTCAGATTTTCTTCATTAATGATGCATTATTTCACCCACCTCCAACCCATTCGCATCTCATCTCTATTGAGTACCGCACGTTATCTTTCGAGTGAACACAAATGTATTGGTTTATTTTTTGATCCCCCCCCCCCAAAAAAAACAAATATGCCGTGTTCCGAAATGACAAACAACAGTTATCTCCAGTGTTCATAAATCGAACCCTGGAGGTAACTGTTGTTTGTCTGCTAGTGTACAATATGTTGTACCATCCGGTTTACTTTTCAAACCCCTCAGGCTGTAGCCTCACAGCCACTGCAGTGTTTTCACCTTTTTGTTTTCACATGAAATATCATAGAAATAGAGAAAAGAAATGAGAGAGACTACCAGCGTTTCTGTGTTTCATTGTTCTCGTGTTGTCCTGCCCATTGTGTGTTTCAGCTCCAGCGCCCTGTTGCAGCACATCACAGCCATGTTAGAGTGCGGCGTGTCGACCGCGTTCACCTTGCTGGTCACGGAGCCGGTGGGAAAGCTCAGCATCCAGTCGTGTCGCGTCCAGATGCTGTCGGACTGGTACACCATGCTGTACAACCCGAGTCCAGACTACATCAACACACTGCACTGCACCCAGGAGGCCGTCTACCCGCTGTGAGTGCAAAGAGGGGGGGGGGGGTAATTATTCAAACGTACGTGGTTGTTATTTAACGCTTACAGACAAACAACAGAACAAAACCCAGGTTTGGAACCCGTAAACCAGTTTTACTACTTTACGTTGCTTGAAAAGTAAATATTCAACAGCCTCAGAAAAAGAAAAAAAACCTGTCTGTGTGGTCCATTGTGAAGCGCTTTGAATAACAGTTCTGCAGAAAATTATGTGAAAAAACATGTATCATTATCATGTTGTATTTAATCTGTTCCTTTTGCAGTGCTCTAACATTTGAATTAAAAGTAGAGCCCCAATTAGAGTGCCTTTTACTTGCCATGCCCACACATTTCTGACAAATACAAGCAGGTCTTCATTAGACGCTGGGTTTACTGCTGCTCTTATGCACTCTGGACAGATGCTACTACATGTCGTTGTCACAGTACTTGTACTATGTGCAATGACGAAAAAGTTGAATCTGAATCAATGTATGTGACCACTGTAATGTGGACACGCTACATCTCAAACCCGCTCGTGTTTCTCTGCTATTCCTGAGTCCACCATGTCGCCAGTCGTTCCTTGTGACCCTTGGTTTCTCCCCCCTCCCTTAGCTACACCATAGTGTTGATCTACTATGCGTTCTGCCTGGTGCTGATGATGATGCTGCGTCCTCTGTTGGTGAAGAAGATAGCGTGCGGTCTGGGCAAGTCGGATCGCTTCAAGAGCATCTACGCCGCGCTGTACTTCTTCCCCATCCTCACTGTGCTGCAGGCCGTGGGAGGAGGGCTGCTCTGTGAGTGTACCCACGCTGCACCTCCAGGGTCTCCTACCTCCACAGGGGCCAAATGAATGTTTATATAACGTTTGCTGACTATGCAGATGTGAGTGACGCGTTTGTTTGTTTCAGACTATGCGTTCCCCTACATCATCCTGGTCCTGTCTCTGGTCACACTGGCTGTTTACATGTCTGCCTCTGAGATACAGGTAACAACCATCCACTGGACTTTGAAGGGAGTCAGTTTTACCTTCAAAGTCACTGAGAAGGTAAAACTGACTCTGATGTTTAAATGTGCTATTTCTTAAGCGCACCATCACAGTAATTATAGACTTCCTTTTCAGTGTTTAATCACGCCATTCATATCATTCATATTAATATTTGCATAAATAAATGGAGAAGAAAATTAAACATTTTTGTTTGTTTAATTAGTAGTTTTACCCTCGAAATGTGCGTTAAACTGAAGAAGAAAAACATGATTCAAATTCTGTATTATTAATTAAATTTTGAAGTTGGATCTCACCTTGATTTAAAAAAATGCTTTTCAAATGGAACTACGGCCATTTTCACTCATCCAAACTCATGTGTTTTGTTCCCGCTCTGTGTGTGTGTGTCTGTGTGTGTGTGTCCGTGTGTGTCCTCCCTCCCTCAGTCTTTTAAGAACCTGATTGCCAAGAAGAAGCGTCTGGTCGTGCTGTTCAGCCACTGGCTGCTGCACGCGTACGGCATCGTCTCCATCTCCCGACTGGACAAGCTGGAGCAGGACCTGCCGCTGCTGGCGCTCGTGCCGGGCCCCGCCCTCTTCTACATCGCCACGGCCAAGTTCACCGAGCCCAGCCGCATCCTGTCCGAGGGCGGCAGCGGACACTGACCGACCCCGGCGGCGCAAAAGGTTTATGAACAGTAAAAGTGGATGATATCCCATTTGTGGTTTCCAAACTGGACAGGTGGTCTCTGTTTTCTGGTCAGTTCACTCAGCTGAATGTGGTTTTATTTATACTATACTTATAACCTTCACTCTCTCT